>CM022883.1:9508438-9523736 GCA_012654025.1 Pachypsylla venusta
GTCACCAAAGAGCAAAGTCCGCAGCCGAAGGCTGCATAATCTTTTTAAAATAATACTACCACTAAAGAACAAAGTCCACAGCCGAAGGCTGCAAAACCTTTCAAAATAATATTGTCACTAGAGAGCAAAGTCCGCAGCCGAAGGCTGCAAAAATTTCAAAATAAGACTGTCACTAAAGAGCAAAGTCCGCAGCCCAAGGCTGCAATATCTTTCAAAATAATACTGTCACTAAAGAGCAAAAGTCCACAGCCGAAGGCTGCAAAATCTTTCAAAGTAATACTGTCACTAAAGAGCAAAGTCCGCAGCCGAAGGCTGCATAATCTTTTTAAAATGATACTATCACTAAAGAGCAAATTCCACAGCCGAAGGCTGCAAAATCTTTAAAAATAATATTGTCACTAAATAGCAAAGTCCGCAGCCGAAGGCTGCATAATCTTTTTAAAATAATACTATCACTAAAGAACAAAGTCCACAGCCGAAGGCCGCAAAATCTTTTTAAAATAATGGTCAACATCAACAGAAAATAGAAATATAACAATAATATCACTAAAAGACTTAAAACTTTTGAAGAGCAACATCTTCATTCGGTGGTAGTCTGATGGAATGATTAAGGAAGAGAAAGTCTAGTACGGTTTTCCGTACCATTTATTTTATTTAGGTTTTCATTCAATACATACCTACTTGGAAAAAGTCTAAAGAAATCCTTCTAACAAAATGTTGACAAAATCACCAAAGACGTTAAACCTAGTCTTTATTAATACTTTATCTTAAACTTAATGATATTAGATATTAGACAGATTTGCCTTAGACGAAAGAAATATGATATTTTGTTTAAAAGAATACATTTTAATAGTATAGTACCCACCGAGTGCAAAGAACAAAACCTCAGCTGAGGCTTTTAATAATAATTTTCATGTTTTTTAATTAAAATTAATTGAAAAACGGCTTGGCAGGAAAATTAGCTTTTCTTCTATGATTTTTTTAACAAAAAATATCAGGGTAGGTTTTTCCCGTTTTCTTTTTATCTTAAACTTTCGTATCTTGTTATCCTTATTATTTCAGGCTTGCTTCAGGCACTTAAAAAGATATTAAACTCTAGTACCTACCGAGCAGCCATGATATTAAGAAGGAACAAGGTAGGATACTCGGATGTTTCGAATTCTTCAAGTTTTGTGCAGGCGTCACAAGTACAACATCTGTAATTTCGTGCAATTTTACCTATTCATTCATATTTTTTTTAATGTAATTTTTTTTTATATAATTCTTTATCCAGGACTTCTCAGGATAAAGACTTAGCCATCGTAAATTGGTTGATTTGCTAAGGTCATAAGCTTACGCTGAAATTAAAACTCCAGGGCTTCTCAGGATAAAGACTTAGCCATCGTGAATTGGTTGATTTGCTAAAGGGGATGAGCTTACGCTGAAATTAAAACTCCAGGGCTTCTCAGGATAAAGACTTAGCCATCGTGAATTGGTTGATTTGCTAGGGTCATAAGCTTACGCTGAAATTAAAACTCCAGGGCTTCTCAGGATAAAGATTTAGCCATCGTGAATTGGTTGATTTGCTAAGGTCATAAGCTTACGCTGAAATTAAAACTCCAGGGCTTTTCAGGATAAAGACTTAGCCATCGTGAATTGGTTGATTTGCTAAGCTGATAAGCTTACGCTGAAATTAAAACTCCAAAAACTCCAGGGTTTCTCAGGATAAAGCATTAGCCATCGTGAAGAATATAAACTCTTTTCAACGTAACGCGTAACGCGATCAGCCTCCAAATATACCAAATTTCGAATACATAACAATCAGTCTCCTACAGCTTCATTTGTATGTAAAACTGACAAATGAATTCTGTCTCTGATGGAGATTGAACCCACCACCATTCTATTTACCAGGAGAACGCTTGACTACTATACTACCGGAGCAATACCTGAACAGTAAAGTTTCCGTTAGAAAAAAAATGTTAAAGGCCTCTCGTATGATACATACCTAGCAAAAGATGGAAAGATAAAATAAAGAGAAAATAAAATGCAGCAATATTTTATGATAATCTTCCAGAAATATCTACATCATTTATTTTCTCTCTTTTTTGGGGATAAAGCCAAGAAATAAAGGGAAAAATATTTCCAGCCTATTTCGTTCTTTTGTTTTTCCTTTACGATTAGGTTGGAGCGGGAATGTCAAATTCACCTTTAGCCTTTTTAGCTATATTTATCGTACGCTACACATTATCGTCATCATTAGAGAGATTAGAAAATAATATTATGATAAACGATGAATTCATCAGGTTGGTTACATTCATGGGCGGTTTTAGGATGGACCTTTGGGGGGCTTAAGCCCTCCCTCAGAATACTGGATAAAATGAAAAAAAAATATCGGATGCATACTATGGTTGTACAGGTATGTCGTTCAGGCACAGAAAAAAATCGCCCCCCCTCCAAATTATAGAACAGCCTATGGTTACATTGGGATGCTATGTCACGTAAAACCATATATAATGAAGCTTAAAAATGAGTATATCTTCACTTGACTAAAAATTATAAAGAATGTAATAAATAGAGCTCTGTTCTCAGGAGAGGACAAAACTTGTTTACTCTATATAACATGTTTTATATTTTTGGTCATAGTTCGTTTGATAAGTTTATGGACATTTGTTTGATACCAACAGTTTCCTTTTGTAAGTATGTAGGTATGTTGCGCTTGAAAATGACACAGGTAATTTCAAGACAGAATTGAGGCATATTGGTGACAAGTTGTGCCCGGCAGCATTTTGCTGTACCCTTCTTTGTGTGAGCGTATCAGAACTAGAATGAAAATTTTATAAAAAAAGATGGTTCCAGAATTGTATTATTATAACATTTGGTATTGGATTTATACGTTTTGGATGTATGAATATACATATACAGTATGTCCCAGAAGTCCTGCCCGGTGCCCATAACTTTTGAACCGCTTGGAATTTTGGAATTATGTTTGTTTCTAGGGATAGAAAAGGGCCCATGGCCATTCGAATGGTAATATCAGTATCCAGGTTCGAATCCCAGAAGTGGCTTTTTTTGACACAAAGTGTCGATTTCTCGGGAAATTTAAATGGAATGGTACAAATATTTTTTTGAGGAATAAAAGTACCAATAAAATAAGGAATATTCCCATGTTTGTTTTTTCAAAAAAATAATCAGGGGCGGAGCCAGAAGAGTTCAAAACCAAAACTTGTTACACCTGTACCTATAACGAAAATCGAACATTATTTTGATGTAGAAATTCGTTAAGAGTGGCTCAAGAAAGGTTTTCCATCTACATAAGTAATAAAAATAACAAATTTTATTTTTATCAGTGCCGTAGGTCGGGGAAACCAAATCTCGTATTTCTACCAGAGGTTAAGAACACTTCAATTAATATGCAGTTTTTCCATTGAAATTTTCTCATTAATATGGCCCTTTTGTGAATAGTGTGAGGGTTAATAATTTTTTTTTCTGGCTAAAATGGTTCCTTATTGAAGCCACTCCCCATTTTAAGTTTTAAATCATATACTTACTTCAGACCTTCTACCCCAAAATGGCCGTTTTCTAAAAGTCCTCATTTGAACCTCTGGTAGAAATACGAGATTTGGTTTCCCCGACCTACGGCACTGATAAAACTTAAAAGTTGTAATTTTTATTACTTATGTAGATGGAAAACCTTTTTTGAGCCACTCTTAATGAATTTCTTCATCAAAATAATATTCGGTTTTCGTTATGCAGGGTGTAACAAGTTTTGGTTTTGAACCCTTCTGGCAAAAATGGAAATATTTCTTATTTTATTGGCACTTTAATTTTCCGAGAAATCAAATCTTTGTGTCAATAAAAGCCACTTCCGGGATTCGAACCTGGATACTGATATTATCATTCGAATGGCCATGGGCCCTTTCCTATCCCTAGAAACAAACAGAATTCCAAAATTCCAAGCGGTTCAAAAGTGATGGGCACCGGGCAGGACTTCTGGGACATACTGTATATATAACTTAATTTCAATCAAATTTCAAAACATTTCATTTCGAATTTCATTTTATTTCATATCTATTTTGAAAAAGTCAGAAGACGAAAATTAAAAATATTTAAAATAATCCTTCAAACAAAAACTATAAAGTCATCAAACATATTAGGACAAAACATTAGATAATATCATTAAATATAAGAGTATAATTTAGCAGTGCGTTTATTGATCTGAATTGGGGACTCTCCTGAAAATCAAGGTTTCGTGTTAATAAAACACAAGTACATTTTAGTTTATTATTTCAATGATGAACTTTTAGAATCGTCACGACCCCCCCCCCTCAAAATTTGATATTTTACGTTTCAAGGTACGTAGAATCCACAAATCGAATAGGTAAAAAAAAAATCCGTTTGTCCGCCGCACGCCGTGATGGGCACTTTTGCCACTTGACCAATTTTAATGAAATTTGGTATGTAGGTTCCATCTGGGCTCTAATTGTGCCCCGAAACTTTTAAAGATACCGTTGGCACTTTTTAGCGGTTTTTAATAATATAAAAAAATACTCCCCAGATTTTTTTTTTTGGTTGCGGGGGGCATTTTTTAGCCAGTAAAATACTAAACCCATGTGTCATATTTTTTTTCCTTCTCTTTACAATTTTCAGTCCCATTTTTTCATCATTTTAATAATTTTTGAATGTTGAAAAAAGCATCACCTATAGAAAATATAGTACCTACCGAATATTTTTGTAAAAGGGGCTTATAGGAATAGGCCATTAATGAGATCTGACGAACAGCATAGGTACTCTTACGTGTGGGGGTTCAAAAGTATCCCCGTGAAAATTTCTTTCTGTTTTCTTATTTCTTAATATCTTTCTAAGAAAGATAAAAATGCCCGTGGGGCAACAATTTATCTCTAATCTTAGAAACGACTTCATTTTTTTACTTTTTCTACCTCCCCTTCTTATTTTTTCAGCATGGCTGAATAATTTTCCAATTTTACACTTTTCCTCTTATTTACCCGGAAGACACCTCAACTTTATTTAGAAGTCACATAGGTTGATATCTACCGCACTAATTTTACTTTATTAATACTAATAAAACACATTTACTTTCATTTGCGGAAAAGATGTTTTTTTTTGTTTTTTTTTGCTGAATAACCATTTTAAATTGTGTAACACCATTTCGGGTTTTAGATATAATATGTTGATTAAGGAGTCGTTATGTTAGATTGTTAATTTTAGTCTGATGTTCTCCAAAATTGTTTTAAGTTTTAATATTATGTAAGAATTTAGACAAATTTGTACTAGTAGTTGATTAAGGAGTGCGGTAGCGCTCCGCTTCGTCAAGTCAAAAAAAAAGCAGTAGCTACCAAAAGTATATTATACGCCACAGCTTACAAGCTTATATTGACAAATTCAGCTACTTCCAGGAGAAAAACTACACACCTCAGGATAAAAATGATTGTTTCCTGCGTAGGGGGTGAACTCAGAGACGAAGAATAAAAAAATCCATCAAGTCAAATCGGAGGTATAGGCTTGTGAAAATTACACTTTTTTTCTCATCGTCTGCTGCTGCTGCCTCAGCTTGTTTTTCTTTTATGTTGACGCACCCACAGCGGCTACATCCAAAAGTGGCGGATGTGCCTTTTGTTACTTATATTATCCCTCAGTGGGTCCTTCATCCCCAAATTTCCAAAAAAGCCTCAAAATTGGGGGTATTTACTTGATTATTAAACGTAATAAATTTATGAACCGCTAAAGTAGAACAGAGGAACAGAGTGGTCCCTATCTCCTAGTGGTTAAACGAACCGAGTTACCCCACCAAGACTGCGTGTTGGTGAAGAGAGTGAGGAAATCAGACTGATATGGGGTGGGGTCGGAATTTAAACTCATTAGGTATTTCGAAGTAAGGAAGAGTGAATAGCGGGGCCCAAAACAAATTTCATATCTAGCCAGCGTCTATGGCACGTTGAGTACACCAGTTCCCGTTAGATCACTGGTGTCCACGTGTGGGTTCGCGTCCTCGTGATGCTGGTTATTTTTCCGGCCCAACCTAGGCTGGGTGAAGTCAATGTGGATAGGTGGTTTGCAAGTTTCCGGCGATTGGAGGGGGAAACCCCGTCTTTAATGACCAATAGATGTTAAGCCAAATTAAAAAATAAAAAAGATTTCATATCTTTTTTTGGGGCGACGACCTGGCGGGGAATTTGCAGTGGCAATTTTGGGGGGTACATGAAAAAGGCTGACGTTCCAAATCAGATCTATATTGGATTGTTCTTTCCTTTATCTATTTATTTGAATGCCTAGATAGTTCAAATATCTGGTATTTAGGTCTATTAAAACCTGCTATCCTTACATACTCCAAATTCCTATCCTTACATACTCAGAGGCGTATACAGGTCACCAGTTGAAGGTGGAGGCGGTCGAGGCTCCAACTTTGTATTCAGTAGTATGTATAAACAATAAATTTGAAAAAAACCGTTGAAAAGATCAATTTCTTCAGATCGGGGGGGGGGGGGGGNGGGGGGGGGGGGGGGGGGGGGTGATCACCTCTATAACCTCCCACCTCTGTATCCGCTTTTGTACATACCATGCTACCAGTTATCTAAATTCAAAAACAAAACAAAAAAACAATAACTCTGCCTTTCAGAATTTCATAAGTACAACGAGAAAAATATTATTTCAGTCACTGAGTATAAACTTCTTCTTTTTTTCTCAAAAAGAGAAATTAAAAATCATAAATCAAATGTTCGAAGAACGGCGCGGTGGTATAGTCGTACAATATTTTTGCATCGCACATATAAAAGTTTCGGCACGCGTTCGAATAAGAAATTCTAATGAAATTACATTATACATAGGTATAGTAGTATGGAAAGCCAATGGTCACAATAGGTGAACCATCAAAGGCGGAAATGATTTTATATGACCTCCATTTTGGTTTAATAGGCATTTTCAATAATGAACCTTAGGAAGTGTTTCAGGGTAGGCAGAATCCAAAAATCAAATAAAAATCTGTCCGCTATACGTCGCGCCGTCCGCTGTGATGGGCGATTTTGCCACTTAGCGTTGACCGATTTTGATGAAACTTGGTATGTTCCCTACCATAATTATAGTATGGAACCCTATTTATGTGACTGACAGTGACAAATGTTGATATAGGGAGTTCATTAGCGATACCTCCCTTTTCCCGCCAATATTTCCTCTCCCTCTAGTCACTATGTTCCACTGAACATAGTCCATTTGGACACGTCCTCACAAAAATACCAGAAAAATTAATTAAAATTGGATGAACGATGTAAGAGTTATGTTGATATCGACATCCCTAATCCAGGAGATAAAGTAGATAATATGATTTGTCAAATAATTTTGTGAAAACTTCGAAAGTCGAAATAAAAAAAAGGAATAAGTATTATTTTGCGACTTTTTTCCAATTGTGAAAATTAAATTCCCCGAATAATGTGTCTTTTTTAAAAAAAAATCAATCACGTTCATAGAGTTGCAATGATCACAATGAATAAGTTTGCACAAAAACTATATACATGGAAAAAAAATCTATACAAAATCAAAAATCAAGGGGATGAGTTACCCCCATTTGAGAAATTAGCAAAATGCGCTCACCGTTCACTATTAGAGAAGAAAAACAGTCCACTGGAAGGCGTCAGCTTGGGATGTAATAACAAAGAGAAAAATAGAATCTAATAATGTTTTGGGAAATGCAAGCATAAATTATTTTCCTTAAACGAAAAATTGAAATTGTGGAAGGAAGAGAAAGAAAGGCATGGACACCCTCACACCAAAGAAACAAAAAATGGCAAGTCAGTTTTGGAATAAGAACGAAGGTCGTTATAATATCACAAAGTAGGGAACTTATAATAGGGATTTTACATTCTAGGGAGACAATTTAAATGCATCAGCAGTGTCTCATTTGAATGAAATTAAATTTAACAAAATTTATTTATGCTACTAAGTCAAACTTTATTAAAAAAAGTAGCTTTTATTATAAAAATTCCTACGAAAAATAAATTTAACAGAATTAGAATATTTTAACGAAATCGGTAACAACCTTTGTTGGACTGTACTCGGCTTCCAAGTGGTGTAATCAGAGACAACCAGGCCACCTTGTACAGGGCCGTTTAAACGCCCAGTTTGATCCGAAGGACAGACTGCATAGGCAAAACTCGTCGTTTGAAGTAAATTTCCCTTTAGATCACCGATGTTAAACACCGTTCAGCGAAGGTTTATCAAGTGGGTGTTCACGTAGTTTCGTGCCTTCGTGATGCCAGCTATTTTTCCGGCCCATCCCAGGCTGGGTGGGGTCAACATGGTTAGCTGGTTTGTAAGTTTCCAGCGACTGGACTATTGTTCGTCCAGTTTCGAACATGAGAGAGCGGATTTCAATATCTTGAGAACGATTTCGCAGCTGAAACAAAATGTTATTTATTTGAAAGTACCTATCAACGTTTCCTAGTTTTAAAATGATTGTCATTTTCAGGGTCTGCCCAGCCCAGGTTGATCAACTCTGAAATCTGGACTCAAATTATTGGCAAAGATATTCCAGGTTGAATTTATTGAGATTTTGACATTTTTTTAAGTCTCTAAACTTCCTACTATAAAATGATCTAGGTGCACGGCAGTGCGCCAGGCCAAGTTCCGGGCTAACGCTCACAATGTGGTTATTTTTCGCCATGTTTTTACCCCCCCCCCCACCATAACTCTGCCCTATTTTATAATGTTTTGTAATTTGAAACAGAGGTTACTTACTGACAAAAAATGAATACCCGAAGTTTCAAACTGCAGAGTTGAACACAGGCTGGGATACAGGGGTTCAAAAATTAGATTTTATGGTACCCCTTCACTCATTAACTCATCAACATTATAGAGCACTTCCGGTGTAGGTAGAAACGGGAAATTTGGCAGGAAGATTGACCTTTTCCTATGAGTAAAGGGAAAAATCTAAAAAGTAAATTTTTCTCCCATTAGACCCACCAAGGAAAGTAAAGAGAGAACCGCTTTTTGTTTGCAATTCAAATCTGATAGCCTACCCTCCATACTTGGGATCAGCCAGTACCATGAAATAAGTGAGTCAAGCTATAATCCACACACAAGCAGTTTTTGAAAATTTATTTTAAAGGTAAGCATTAAAAATGAAAAGCGTGTAAATTTTTTTGTTTGATCTGAATCCAAATAGAGCCTCCTGACCTACCTCCATTTTAATTCTGCTATAAAGGCTATTTTTGTTCTTTATTTGATCTGAATCCAAATAGAGCCTCCTGTTCTGCCTCCATTTTAATTCTGCTAAAGGCTATTTCTGTCCTTTGTTTGATCTAAATCCAAATATAGCCTCCTGTACAGCCTCCATTTTAATTCTGCTAAAGGCTATTTCTGTTCTTTGTTTGATCTGAATCCAAATAGAGCCTCCTGTGCTGCCTCCATTTTAATTCTGTTACAGGTTATTTCTGTTCTTTGTTTGATCTGAATCCAAGTAGTGCCTCCTGTGCTGCCTCCATTTTAATTTTGCTAAAGCCTATTTCTGTTCTTTGTTTGATCTGAATCCAAATAGAACCTCCTGCGCTGCCTCCATTTTAATTCTGCTAAAGGCTATTTCTTTTCTTTGTTTGATCTGAATCCAAATAGTGCCTCCTGTGCTGCCTCCATTTTAATTCTGTTAGGTAAAGGTTATTTCCGTTCTTTGTTTGATTTGAATCCAAATAGAGCCTCCTGTGCTGCCTCCATTTTAATTTTGCTAAAGGCTATTTCTGTTCTTTGTTTGATCTGAATCCAAATAGAGCCTCCTGTTCTGCCTCCATTTTAATTCTGTTAGGTAAAGGTTATTTCTGTTCTTCGTTTGATTTGAATCCAAATAGAGCCTCCTGCACTGCCTGCATTTTAATTCTGCTATAAAGGCTATTTTTGTTCTTTGTTTAATCTGAATCCAAATAGAGCCTCCTGTTCTGCCTCCATTTTAATTCTGCTAAAGGCTATTTCTGTCCTTTGTTTGATCTAAATCCAAATATAGCCTCCTGTACTGCCTCCATTTAAATTCCGCTAAAGGCTATTTCTGTTCTTTGTTTGATCTGAATCCAAATAGAGCCTCCTGTGCTGCCTCCATTTTAATTCTGTTAAAGGTTATTTCTGTTCTTTGTTTGATCTGAATCCAAGTAGTGCCTCCTGTGCTGCCTCCATTTTAATTTTGCTAAAGGCTATTTCTGTTCTTTGTTTGATCTGAATCCAAATAGAGCCTCCTGTGCTGCCTCCATTTTAATTCTGTTAAAGGTTATTTCTGTTCTTTGTTTGATCTGAATCCAAGTAGTGCCTCCTGTGCTGCCTCCATTTTAATTTTGCTAAAGGCTATTTCTGTTCTTTGTTTGATCTGAATCCAAATAGAGCCTCCTGCGCTGCCTCCATTTTAATTCTGCTAAAGGCTATTTCTGTTCTTTGTTTGATCTGAATCCAAATAGAGCCTCCTGTGCTGCCTCCATTTTAATTCTGTTAAAGGTTATTTCTGTTCTTTGTTTGATCTGAATCCAAGTAGTGCCTCCTGTGCTGCCTCCATTTTAATTCTGTTAGGTAAAGGTTATTTCTGTTCTTTGTTTGATTTGAATCCAAATAGAGCCTCCTGCGCTGCCTGCATTTTAATTTTGCTAAAGGCAATATTCTTTGTTTGATCTGAATCCAAATAGAGCCTCCTGTTCTGCCTCCATTTTAATTCTGCTAAAGGCTATTTCTGTTCTTTGTTTGATCTGAATCCAAATAGAGCCTCCTGTTCTGCCTCCATTTTAATTCTGCTAAAGGCTATTTCTGTTCTTTGTTTGATCTGAATCCAAATAGAGCCTCCTGTTCTGCCTCCATTTTAATTCTGCTAAAGGCTATTTCTGTTCTTTGTTTGATCTGAATCCAAATAGAGCCTCCTGTTCTGCCTCCATTTTAATTCTGCTAAATGCTATTTCCGTTAAAATAAATAAATTTCAAAATAATCATGAAATGGGGAAATATCGGACAGCATCTGATGTTACTCTCACATGTTCAGAAAGAATTACCTGCAGGCTAACAAAACAAATAGACTGTTTATTAAGAACATACGAGTATCTCTGCCATTATAGAGGAAGAAGGAATTGAAAACAAAGGTTTAACATTCGTATGAGAAAAACAATAGGGAATAGAAAGTCCTTCCACATCTAATTTGTGTTTGCGAGTACCTACCTATCTACCTACATTTTTTTAAATTTATTTCCAATATTTCTCTCGTTTGATTCTTTTTTCCATATAATCTAATATGGAAAAAAGAATCAAACGAGAGAAATATTGGAAATAAATTTAAAAAAATGTAGGTAGATAGGTACTCGCAAACACAAATTAGATGTGGAAGGACTTTCTATCCCTATACATCTTCTGGAAGAACTAAAATATGTATAGGTATAGAAAATTATACGAGGTAAATGTAAACCTGCTCCCATGGCTCAGAGGTCACTGCACTATTCTTGTAGTCGGGAAACAACTATTCTTGTAGTCGGGAAACAAAAATGGCGAACTTAAATTTTGTCGCGACATCATATCAACTTAAAGCGAGAAAGTTTTAGGTGGCCTTTGAATCCTTAATTTGGAACATAGTTTGCAAAAAACGGTCTTTTCGAGCTATGGCCGTTTTACCAATTGTAAGGGGAATCATAGAATACTATTAGCTTCCGATTTTTGAAAGGGAAATCCTAGAATATAATTAGCACAGGAACGGCGAACGGCTATGCCTCTAAGGTGCAAAGCTATAGGCTGTAGCGAAGCACGAGCGAAACAGCTAATATCAAATATTAAACAATATTAAGTAGAACAAAGAACTCATCTGACAGGTCATCAACCGAAACGTTAGAATATTTAAGTAAAACAATATCGATTGTTTAGAGTTAATGGGCAATTGCTATTGGCTGGTATCAATAACATCAGCCAATAGAAAACCGGGAATAATCCTAACGGTCGATCTGAAGGAAGAACTTCAGATTCACCGTCTATTAAAATTAATTCTAATTCTGGCATTCGTCGATACAATTTTTTAAATTATTTCTAAGTCCTGAATTCCAATAAAGACCAATTTCGTAAATTCTAATCGTTGTTAATTTTCAACATTAACATCTTGTTGTTCACATTTCTATTATACCGAGCTTTATCTCCCAGGTTGGGGTCTATCTTAAAAAGGAGTTTATAGTAACTCTGAAACGGATAGAAGGAGAACAACCTTTTCCATAGGAAAACCAGCATCCCATAACCCAAATATACCAACGACGAATTTAAGTGGAACCATTTAGTGACAATTGATCTAAACCATGAATACCTATATATTTTTAACATTTACCTTGATTTGTCAACGCAGATAGAACAATGTATAAATACCTATCCACAAATATATATTCATGGTTTAGATCAATTGTCACTAAATGGTTCCACTTAAATTCGTTGTTTAGTAATGCTTCCAGGCAATTTGGAACACATCCCGAATGTCCCAATATGAAAAACCAGACGATATATAAGCTGGATTTATAAAAATAGATACGTAGACCATAATATGCTGCGATCTTGTGGACATTTCAAACACTCGCTTAGTTCGGTGAAATAACCGCCCTTTGGGTTAGGGATTATTTAAATCTTACAATGTATCCGTATCTCTTCACCAAGCATTGGTGGCTTGATGGTTAAGTCTCTGCCTCTCAAATCCAAGGGTCCCGGGTTCAATTCCTAGCTGTGCCTAACTGATGAGTTCAAACAAGAACGAAACACGTGCCTTAGGCTGCTTTGTGGATAGGTATTTATATATTGTTCTATCTGCGTTGACAAATCAAGGTAAATGTTAAAAATATATATTCCAAATATACCCATGAATAGCTATAAGAAACGTGTTGGAATAAAGAACTCCTTCGTTAAGTTTTTGAGAACGAGTCTCAAAAACATAACGAAGAGGATTAGAATCAAAATAGAGAGGAAGAAGATAGTAGAAAGTATGAGACTGATTGGAAGACAGGAGTGAGGAGAGAGAGAGAGAGAGAGAGAGAGAGAGAGGGAAAGAAATTATGTGGAATGCTAAAATCAAGAGGTAAACAGAAACGATGGCAGAAATGGGAAGGGAAATATCTGATGAGCAGCTTTCAACGTCCTACTCATGTTGTATTTATTCTTCTTTCACGCATCGACGTGATTTTTTTAGCATATTTATAGAGACATAGGTTATATTCCGGAGAGTGACATGGGCTCCCTTTTTATCGCATGTATAGGGTGCTCCAGAACACTAGAAATATTTCTGCTCTTGTTTGAGTTTTCGAGAAAAAATAGAACAAAACTATTTTCTTCAATTTCAATAAGAATCATTTTGGGCTTTGGTGGGTAAGTTTTATATACAAGATGTTCTGCAAGTTCCATGTCGATTATAATTTGAAACCTCAATTGCCCCGCCCCCCTCTCCCTCAACTGGCGACCTGGTATATGGCCCTGCTTATGGTTATGGTTAAACACTGCCTAGACATAACCCAATTTCATTTTAGATGTTTTTAGACATGACCTTTATGTTCCTCTTTTTTAACTTCACCCTTTCCCAATTCTTTCCCGACGTTCCATACTTAATTCCACCACGCCACAAACTTCTGTTCTGTGCCTACTCTTCTTAGCTCTAATATACTTTTCTAGCACGGTAATCCTCGCTTTCTTCTCACAGTATCCATGGAAACTGCGTAGAAACAGGATTTTGTTGATAACCTTTCATCATTGGTTTGAAGCAGAGTTTTTAAAACTCAAACCAATGAAAAGGCTTCAAATCAATGATGGCTGGATGTCCTTCCTAACACCAAAATCTTAGAATTCTCACCTAAATGACTTTGGTCGGGGTATAATAGTTTGAAGCAGAGTTTTTAAAGGCTTAATGCCCTTCCTAACATCAAACCTTCTGTATTTACACTGGCTAAGGATCCTCACCTAATGAATCTAACTTGCTCCCCTCGGTGGCTAAGTGACTTTTATACAGGGTATAATAAAATAGAGGCAACAACAACAGTTCAACTTAAATTATTGAAGGTGTAAAATACCTAGAACTTCAAAGTAAGAAACCAAGATGATTCGGGCCAGAAAACGTTGCCACTTGATCATTTCTCTTCACCAAAGGCTATATTGAATCCATTATAATATTTACAAAGGACATTAAACTTGGCATAATAAATAATTTCTCTACAAGATAAAGCTTTTAAAATTTTCAAAAGAAAATTTAACAGCAAAATATGTATTATAGCATAACAAAGGCATCTCCGGAACTTACTTTGTATTACGTGGAGAAAGCTTTGGGACAGTGAAAATAATTAATATGGAAACAGTGAACTTCTATTATCAAAGTGTTTATTAAACCGTTAGCTATAGCCAGTATATCTATGGCACGTTCAGTACATCAGTTGCCGTTAGATTACTGAAGATAAGCAACGTCCAGTGAGGTTTTACTAAAAGGGTGACCACAGATTCGTGTCCTCGTACCTTTTCTTCGTGACCCCATGCAGGGTGGGCGACTTTAATGTCGGTAGCTGCTGGTTTGTAAGTTTCCAAGGAATGGAAGGCAAAACGCTTGCCTTGACCATGTTAAAAAGACGTAAGGCAAAGGAAAAGAGAGGAAAAAATGTAGATGCCCCAATTCCATAAAGTTTAACCAATATGGATCATAAATCCCTTCAAGCCTATTCATTCTCACAATGGACGGTTCTACGTGTCAGGCCGACTCTGAACGCACACTATCAAAATGGATCTCAACAAACAATGAAGTCAATATTATGAAACTGATGCTGAAATCACCTCCAACTTATTCCTATGATACCAAATACCTCATAATATTAACATAGCTACTTCATTGTCCCCATCAGAAACCTGAGTTACCCCCAAACACAACCAAGCAAGAAGAGTGTAAAAGAGTAAGAGAAAATACAGTTTTTTTTTTTGATAATTATTTCTGGACGATGTAGTTTGAACATTTTACCGTTATCTTTGACAAACGAATTTTCAATTATTATTGATTTTAATAAATTCAAAATTCAAATGTCTCAATAAATTTAGAAAATTCCGAGGGACGCAGCGGATTGTTGTAAAAAAGGAAAAATAAAATATGCAGTAAACAAGGAATGGAAAATGAAAAAAATACCATTTTGTTTCCTCTCCCCAAAATACAATTATTATTATTATTATTGTTTTATTGTGTACAACAACCGGTGGTTGTTGACACATTACAATACCTGAAAAATAGTAAAAAATAATTAGAATACCTAGATAAATAATATTTAAACCTGGAAAAAATAGTATAAAGATTAGAATAGCTGTAAAAAAAAAT
>CM022883.1:9527936-9593797 GCA_012654025.1 Pachypsylla venusta
CTAGGCATATTATCAGATAAATCAAAATGTATATCACATAAAACAATCAGATGGGTGGTGCTGGATAAAGATTGAGTCATACGACGCGACGTCGTGGAGGGTAATGTCCTATTACCCTACCTAGGCATATTATCAGATAAATCAAAATGTATATCACATAAAACAATCAGATGGGTGGTGCTGGATAAAGATTGAGTCATACGACGCGACGTCGTGGAGGGTAATGTCCTATTACCCTACCTAGGCATATTATCAGATAAATCAAAATGTATATCACATAAAACAATCAGATGGGTGGTGCTGGATAAAGATTGAGTCATACGACGCGACGTCATGGAAGGTAATGTCCTATTACCCTATCTAGGCATATTATCAGATAAATCAAAATTTATGTTACATAAAACAATCAGATGGGTGGTGCTGGAGACACCAAAATGGTACAATCAAGATTCTGCGCGCCCATCCTATACGGTACGATCATGTTTCCACCACTTCTCCCTTGTCAGCATCTCTCATCTCTTTATTACAATATCTGCCTTAATGTTAGAAGTAAACTCGAACGGTGTTAGACGCTTTTTCGGTGTGTTTTATGAACTTTTAAAACGTAAAAATTATTTTTATATTTTACGTATTTTTTTCAAAACTTTACTGATACTTTGTTGCTATTTTTTTCCTTTTTAAATGATTTAAATTTGATTAAGTTATTTTTATAAGACCAACGGATGTCTGCATTTTCGTAGACGTCTTTACGTGTGGCGGTAGAATTTAGTTTGTGTTTTCCTTAGCAAATACCAGCCAGGACTGGGATGCGTACCAATTTTCAGTAAATGTCATATAAAGGTTTTGGTATGGATTTAATGGGGGGTCCACTCAGGGTAAATTTTTGATATCCCTTGCCATCAGGACTATGTAATTGTAAATCTAAAAAACATATTTTTGGAGATAGTTCACTTACAATTTATCGTTCGACTTTTTTCTCCTTATTAAGTACCTAACGGGAACTATGGTCCAAATTTCAAATATATACGTTCAGCCATTGTCGCGTTAAGTTGTTTATGATTCAGTGAATCAGTGGGTCCGTATACCAACTTTGTGTGTATGCCAATGACTATTGAATTAGGGATTGTCACGCTGTTCCTTTTAAAATACCAAACTGTTCTTGCTATATATCCAGATCCAAGTTTTTTTTAACGGCTATTTGATAACCAAATATCAGTTCCATTAGCTATCTCAGAGAGTGAGTTAGGAATAAAGGGGAGTAGTGAATTACAAATGCACACTAATAATTTTAGTTTTAACTAAGATTTTTCTTTGTCTATTTGTGCCACGATAACTCTCGAAGGCCTCCGCTATTTGATGGTCATATTTATTACACCTAATACGTCCATATAATTATGGCTTGTTTGTTACGTCACTCGGATCCTCATAGCTCATATTGGCCCATTATTATTGTGAGGTCTGCAGTTCACAGAAATGGTGATTTATGTATGTGCAGTTATATATATATTTTACTTAATTAGGTTCCTAATTGTTAGGCATTTCATTAGTGGTACGTTTTGTTTAGTTCTTCTTAATTTGTTTAAAACTATTTACTGCGTTTGATTGGATTAGAACAATAGTTTTCATTAAATCCAGTTTGGACGACAAGAAGTAAACAAATTTCTCTCTGTCAAATATTGGGTAAGTGTGGACATTGTTTAAATATTTCTCAGAGTGGGAAACACTTGGTAGAACTCTTAAATACAAGAAAAGAAAATTACGAAAAACAGTTGAATTTATGTTCACAATTTTAAAATATATTGATCGATTTTATTCCACTATTTTTAATGGAGTTACCTACATTCGAAATCCGGGGTTGTTTTGTTTTTCATCATTTTCATTTCTTGTAATTATTCATTTGTATTGATTATTATTTAATAAGAAATAGTTACAGGGTGAATCATTTTAAGTAGAAAATATTTTGGCTCCTGTTGGATATGAAGAGCTCATGCGAAGAAATTACAGTCCATTTCGTTAAATCTAGTTAACAAAGTAATATGGTATCTATATACCAAATAATATTCTGAATCCGATGATTGTCAAAAAGAATGAGTGCACCTAGCAGTAACAATTTGAAAAAAATAAACACTGTCTATATCTTGCAGTGAGCACTGTCAGATAGATGACATGACAGTGTGAAGTTAAATAGTCAATTTTGTAAATGAAAGGAAGGGAAACTTTTTCATGGACTTCTCAAATGGACACTAAAATAGTGCGCCAAAGATTCACGTAATCATTGACGTTCAGGATCATTTCAAGGTCATCTTTGTTATTTTTGTTTTCAAATAATTGTTTCATGACACACATACAATCGACTTTTCACTTGATTTTGGTTTATCCTTTGAAATTTAAAATTGTCACGACAAAAAATACCCCCCCCCTCCTCCTCAAAATTTGAGATTTTACGTTTCAGGGTATGTATAGAAACCAAAAATCGAATAAAAAAATGTCCGCCATACGTCGCGCCGTCCGCTGTGATGGGCGATTTTGCCACTTAGCGTTGACCGATTTTGATGAAATTGGGTATGTTCCCTACCATAATTATAGTATGGAACCCTATATCTTTATGAGATAGACGGTAACAAATGTTGATAGGGAGGTGATCCGTTTTTCCGCCATGATAGGCACTTTTGCCACATAGCTTTGATGTATTTTCCAGAGCTGGTTTGTGAGTTCGATTCCCGTCCGAAACGAAAAAAAAATCTATTTTATCGTTTCCCGAAGTCCTGAATTAATATGAAACCAAGTTAAGGATTTGAGGTGTCACCTTAACTTACGTGTTCTAGGTTAGAAGTAAAAAATGCAAATTTTGCAAAATTCATAATGAAAAAATATAAAGTGTGAATATTCATTTAAATGTAAATATCATGACGTTTTGTAAAATGAAATAAATAAAATGGTGTTTAATTTGAAAAACTCCAGTTGGTGTCAAAATTTGCAATTTTGCAAATAGTTAAACTTACAAACTTTGAATTCACACAACCAACCTTAACTTTTTGTTTCTTCTTTAAATTGCAAACCTTCCTTTTTAACTTCACCCTTTCCCAGTGCTATTTGAGGGTCGGCGTTGCCTTTCTTAATTCTACCATACAATTACGATCCTTCATTTTTAACTTCACTCTTTCCCAATGCTATTTGAGGGTCGGCGTTGCCTCACTTAATTCTACCATACAATTAAAATTCTTCTTTTTTAACTTCACCCTTTGCCAATGCTATTTGAGGGCCGGCGTTGCCTCACTTAATTCTACCATACAATTGCAATCCTTCTTTTTTAACTTCACCCTTTCCCAATGCTATTTGAGGGTCGACGTTGCCTTTCTTAATTCTACCATACAATTACAATCATTCTTTTTTAACTTCACCCTTTGCCAATGGTATTTGAAAGCCGGCGTTGCCTCACTTAATTCTATCATACAATTACAATCCTTATTTTTTAGCTTCAACCTTTGCAAATGCTAATTGAGGGTCGGCGTTGCCTCACTTAATTCTACCATAAAATTACAATCATTCTTTTTTAACTTCACCCTTTCCCAATGCTATTTGAAGGTCGGCGTTGCCTCACTTAATTCTACCATAAAATTACAATCCTTCTTTTTTAACTTCACCCTTTCCCAATGCTATTTGATTGTCGACGTTGCCTCACTTAATTCTACCATACAATTGCATACCTTTTTTTTTAACTTCACCCTTTCTTAATTCTACCATACAAATACAATCATCCTTTTTTAAATTCACCCTTTGCCAATGCTATTTGAGGCTCGCGTTGCCTCACTTAATTCCACCATACAATTGCAATCCTTCTTTTTTAACTTCACCCTTTCTTAATTCTACCATACAAATACAATCATTCTTTTTTAAATTCACCCTTTGCCAATGTTATTTGAAGGTCGGCGTTGCCTCACTTAATTCTACCATACAATTAAAATTCTTCTTTTTTAACTTCACCCTTTGCCAATGCTATTTGAGGGCCGGCGTTGCCTCACTTAATTCTACCATACAATTACAATCCTTTTTTTTAACTTCACCCTTTCCCAATGCTATTTGAAGGTCGGCGTTGCCTCACTTAATTCTACCATACAATTACAATCCTTGTTTTTTAACTTCACCTTTTCCCAATGCTATTTGAAGGTCGGCGTTGCCTCACTTAATTCTACCATACAATTAAAATCCTTCTTTTTTAACTTCACCTTTTCCCAATGCTATTTGATTGTCGACGTTGCCTCATTTAATTCTACCATACAATTGCATACCTTCTTTTTTAACTTCACCCTTTGCCAATGCTATTTGAAGGTCGGCGTTGCCTCACTTAATTCTACCATACAATTACAATCATTCTTTTTTAACTTCACCCTTTCCCAATGCTATTTGAGGGTCGGCGTTGCCTCACTTAATTCTACCATACAATTACAATCCTTTTTTTTAACTTCACCTTTTGCCAATGCTATTTGAAGGTCGGCGTTGCCTCACTTAATTCTACCATACAATTACAATCCTTCTTTTTTAACTTCACCCTTTCCCAATGCTATTTGAGGGTCGGCGTTGCCTCACTTAATTCTACCATACAATTACAATCCTTCTTTTTTAACTTCAAACTTTGCCAATGCTATTTGAGGGTCGGCGTTGCCTCACTTAATTCTACCATACAATTGCAATCCTTCTTTTTTAACTTCATCCTTTCCAATGTTATTTGGGGTTCGGCGTTGCCCCACTTAATTCTACCGTACAATTACAATCCTTCCTTTTTAACTTCACCCTTTCCCAATGCTATTTTATGGGTTGGCGTTGCCTTCCTTAGTTTTACCATACAAAAGTCTTTTGTTCTTTGGTCACTCTATTTAGCCACAATCCTTTCCTGGCGTGGTAATCCTTGTTTGCTTCTCACAGTATTCATAAAAAAAAACTGCGCAAAAACTCGCTTTTTGCTGACGATCTAACATCATAGGTTTAAAGCGGACTTATTTTTGAAGGCTGTATGCTCTTCCTAACACCAAACCTTCTGTATTTACACGGGCTTCCACCGTCACCTAATGAAGCTGACTTACTGCAATCCATTACCCAGATATTTGAGTGGTTTGCCATCCTTCAACACCCTGTATACGCGTAATCCAAGTACAGACATTATACCATTACTCTCTCTTAACTAAGTTGGATGTTTGGTTCGCATATTCTTCAACAGCCTGTATACACGTAATCCAAGTACAGACATTATACCATTACTCTCTCTTAACTAAGTTGGATGTTTGGTTCGCATATTCTTCAACACCCTGTATACACGTAATCCAAGTACAGACATCATACCATTACTCTCTCTTAATTAAGTTGGATGTTTGGTTCGCATATTCTTCAACAGCCTGTATACACGTAATCCAAGTGCAGACATCATACTATTACTCTCTCTTAACTAAGTTGGATGTTTGGTTCGCATATTCTTCAACAGCCTGTATACACGTAATCCAAGTACAGACATCATACCATTACTCTCTCTTAACTAAGTTGGATGTTTGGTTCGCATATCCTTCAACAACCTGTATACACGTAATCCAAGTACAGACATCATACCATTACTCTCTCTCTCTCTCTAACTAAGTTGGATGTTTGGTTCGCATATTCTTCAACAACCTGTATACACGTAATCCAAGTACAGACATCATACCATTACTCTCTCTTAACTAAGTTGGATGTTTGGTTCGCATATTCTTCAACAGCCTGTATACACGTAATCCAAGTACAGACATCATACCATTACTCTCTCTTAACTAAGTTGGATGTTTGGTTCGCATATTCTTCAACAGCCTGTATACACGTAATCCAAGTACAGACATCATACCATTACTCTCTCTCTCTAACTAAGTTGGATGTTTTAAAATGCAAAGCGTGATATCTACACAAGATAGGAAAACTTGCCAAGAAAAATAATAACACTTTTAAGATAGTAAAAGGTAAAGTTGAAAAAGTTTATGACCAACAAACCTGATGGGGAAGATAATGGCGTGAAAACCGCAGCGACCCTTTTCAACGGTGTGCTGAAAAGTAACTGCGACCGGTGTAGACATTAAGTTGAAAAAGTTTATGAATAGCAAACCTGATGGGACGGATAACGGTGCGTAAACCGCAGCGACCTTTTCAACGGTGTCCTGAAAAGTAACTGCGACTAGTGTAGACAAGTAGACATTAAGTTAAAAAAGTTTATGAAAATAGCAAACCTGATGGGTAGGATAATGGCATGAAAACCGCAACGACCCTTTTCAACCTTGTGCTGAAAAGTAACTGCGACTGGTGTAGACGTTAAGTTGAAAAAGTTTATGAATAGCAAACCTGACGGGAAGGATAATGGCGTGAAAACTGTAGCGACCCTTTTCAACGGTGTCCTGAAAAGTAACTGCGACTGCGACTAGGTGTAGACATTAAGTTTGAAAAATGTATGAATAGAAAACCTGTTGAGAAGGATCATGGTAAAAAAAACCCGCAGCGACCCTTTTCAACGTTGTGCTAAAAAGTAACTGCGACTGGTGCAGACATTAAGTTGAAAAAATTTATGAATAGCAAACCTGTTAGGAAGGATAATGGTAAAAAAAACTGCAGCGACCCTTTTCAACGTTGTGCTGAAAATTAACTGCGACTGGTGTATTATACCTGATGGGAAGGATAACGGTGTGAAAACTTTTCAGCATTGTATTGAAAAGGTTCTGCGACGCCCGGACTATACAGGGTGTCCATAAAGTCTCACCTCACCCCCCGTATCTCGAGAATGGCTGAAAATATAAGAAAACGCAGAAACACGTATCCCTTAGATTTTAGGGGGATTAATTTTAGACTAAAATTAATCCTAAAGGCGTTGGCCAGCCGTTTAGGCTGGGCAACGACTGGCTTCAAAATCTTAAATGAGAAGGTATATCAAGTGACGCCTTATTTTAAAGGTCTCGTTAATACGAGTTTATTACAGAAAACCAGAGTTCGAGCTTTCTTAGACCAAAATTTTCAAAACATCTGGACAGGTTTGGTCTAAGAGGGCTCGATTTCTGCGGTCAAAGTGGGCGGGACAACCATCTTTTTTACTAAATTACTTATTTGGGATCATAAAAACTTATTTCTAGGCATTTTTACCTATTATTTCGGTGCGGTCGCAAAGGGAATGGGTCACATGTTCCACCCTGTAATTCGTAAACGGTAGATCCTAGAGAGCTCTGGTTTTCTATTAAAATCTCCTTAATCTTACAAAACATAAAAAATAAGGGGATCGAAAGAGAAAGAGGAAAAGAAGGAACGTGAAATTTTGATTTAAAAAAAAATTGGAGTGGTGTGAGTAAGAGAGAAGGAAAGTGAAAAGGGAATAAGAAAATAAATTTTATATTATTAGAATTATTATAACTGGGTAGGACCTGATATTTATTGATCTTCAATGGGAATGGCAAAGTCACGGAGTCTTTCCCAGAATGACCGCGGTCACCCCTCCTTTTGAACAGCTTGGATTTTTTAATTTTCATAAGCACTAGGAATATGAAAGAGGTCATGGCTAATCGAATGGATATCCAGGTTCGAACCCCGGAAGTGACTTTTGTTGATAAAATGAAGTGTCGATTTCTCAAGAAATTCAAATGGAATTGTACAAATATTTTTTTTGTTAAAACCAAATAAAATAAGGACTATTAGTCATTTCATTTTTTCAAAAAGACTAATCAGGAACGGAGATAGAGGGGTCTAAAGTTTGAATTTGTTACACCCTGTATATAACGGTCCTGTTTTAAGTATTGATGTTCACTTATTGTGTTCCAAGAAAGGTTTCACATCTACTTAAATTACAAAAGTTGTAAATTTTCATTTCCATAATTTTCGTAGAATGACAAGTCTCATTTTTCTTCTGAAGGATAAAAACAGGCCGTTTAGAAAAGGGCCATTTTTGGGTAGAAAGTCTGAAGTAAGTTGGTGATTTAGGACAAACAGAAGTAACCTAATTAAGGGAACATTTTAGTCAAAAAATAATAATATCAACCTTCTCATTTCTTTTGCTGCAGGGCCACAGGAATGAGAAATATTCAATACATAAGTAACATGGGAAATAACTAGGTTTAGAATAATAGTTATTTCTTATGTTCATGAATTGAAAAATTCTCATTCCTCTGGCCGTACTGTGAAAGAAATGAATATCTTAATGTGTTTCTTTTTTCTCTAGAATGTAAGCTCATTTACATTAGGTACTTATTACTGTTTGTCTTAGATCAGAACCTTACTTCAGAGTTTCTACCCTAAAATGGCTGTATTCTAAACGTCCTTTTTTTAAACTCCAGATCCAAATTGTACATAGTGTCTTTTTAAAAATTCCAGATCCAAAAACTTTGTGATCCAATGATGGTGATGAAAAAAAAAAGAAGAAAATAATTTAAGTAAATGAAAAACCTTTTTTGGGACACAAAAAAGGAACTTTTACATCAATGTAGAAAACAGGGACTGTTTTACAGGGTATAACAGTCCTTGTTTGTTATAACAAGGACTGTTATAACAAAATCAAACTTTAGACACCACTATTATGTTTTTGATTATTCTTTTTATTCGCCCCTGATTATTTTTTTGAAAAAATGAATTAAAAAGTTATACCTTATTTGGACTTTTATTCGAAAAAAATATATATATATATATATCATTTCATTTAAATTTCTTTAGAAATCGACACTTTTTGTCTCTAAAAGTCGATTCCCGGTGTTCGAATCTAGATCTAACCATAACCATTCGATTAGCCATGGCCCCTTTCCTGTTCCCAGAGCATTTTAAAATTATAAAAAGCAAGTCTATCAAAAGTGAATACGGGGGTGACCGAAATCTGCATTACAAGAAAGAGGAAGACCACGTTTGCTTAACTCTGTCACCAAAGATTTAAAGGCAATGAGACTGATAGGGATGAACACCGCCAAGGAAAGAGCAGATTCGCGGGGCGTAGTACAAGAGACCAAGGCCCATACCGGTCTGTTCTGTAGTGTCACATAGAAAGGTATGCCTTTATTGGTCCGCAATTTTCGAAAAAGAAATACATAATTCTTATTCCGGTAATTCTGGAAACAAATTTGTCATCATTCCTCCGTCTTCTTCCTGCTGAGGATAGAAAAAGATCTGCTAACTCTCTCAAAGTGTAGTACAAGAGACCAAGGACCACTCCGGTCTGTAGTGTCACATAGAAAGGTATGCCTTTATTGGTCCGCAATTTTCGAAAAAGAAATACATAATTCTTATTCCGGTAATTCTGGAAACAAATTTGTCATCATTCCTCCGTCTTCTTCCTGCTGAGGATAGAAAAAGATCTGCTAACCCTCTCAAAGTGTAGTACAAGAGACCAAGGACCACTCCGGTCTGTAGTGTCACATAAAAAGGTATGCCTTTATTGGTCCGCAATTTTCGAAAAAGAAATACATAATTCTTATTCCGGTAATTCTGGAAACAAATTTGTCATTATTCCTCCGTCTTCTTCCTGCTGAGGATAGAAAAAGATCTGCTAACCTTCCCAAAACACGCACTTTACAAAATATAATTTATGTCTTAGAAATAAGAAGGTAGGTACGTGTGTGTAATGTGTATGTGTACCAAAATACCAAATGAGTTTTCTTCACTCTATGTTTGTTTGCCTCTAGGAGATAGGAATTTTTATTTATGCTGAAAAGGATTGGTGTTGTTTTTCCAAATTTAGCTTCCCGTTATGAAGAAACAAAATATTGATCTTCGTCGACATATTTCTCGTGAATTTAAACCTTTTTGGAATCAGGAGAAATTTGTCTGCTCGAAATGTAAAGTGGATTCAGAAAAGAGTAAACATGTTTTTTTCGTTTTTTTATTGTTTTCTTTTTTTGATGGGTTGCCATTTTATATATACAACTGGGTAAACCGGCAAGTTAGGCTACGCAACATTTCAATTTAATTTTTTCATATTTTTTTACTCATCTAAATTTGCTGTTAGCCAACGATCATATCACGTTGAATACACCAGTTCCCGTCAGATCACTAAATTTAAGCAACGTCGGGCGTGGTCAGTACTTGAATGGGAACACAACGTTTCGTTGAATCATTAATCCGGCCCAACCCAGGCCGGGTGAGGTCATTGTGGGTAGCTGGTTTGCAAGTTTCCAGCGAATGGAGGGTAAAACCCCCGTCTTGAATAACCAATAGATGTTAAAGAGACGTTAACTCCATTTAAAAAAAAAAAAAAAAAAATGCTGATTTCATGCTATTTGGCTACAACTGTTGACATTTTTGAGTTCTAATTTCCTAGGTTATGTGTTTAGTGGTTTTACGTTTATATGTACAGTATGTTCCAGAATGACTCCCTTTCTTGTGGTGTAGATTTCGGCATAGAAAATTTTTAGGCTCCCGTGTCTCATCCATCCGAACAATATGTCCTAACCACTGGATCCTTTGAGCCTTGATGTAACGCACGATGTCTTTTTGATTGAGGATGTTGTCAATCTCTATATTCGTCTGATGAATTTACGCTCGATTGTCATATCTTGTTCGCTCGATTGTCGGAGCATATCTTGTTCACTCGATTGTCGGAGGATATCTTGCTCACTTGATTGTCGGAGGATATCTTGATCGCCCGATTGTCGGAGGATATCTTGTTCGCTCGATTGTCCGAGTATATCTTGTTCACTTGATTATCGGAGGATATCTTGTTCACTCGATTGTCGGAGGATATCTTGTTCGCTTGATTGTCGGAGGATATCTTATTCACTCGATTGTCGGAGGATATCTTGTTTACTCGATTGTCGGAAGATATCTTGTTCGCTCGATTGTCGGAGGACATCTTGTTCTTACTAGATCATTATCGAAGTTGCGTCTCCATAGGTAATGACAGTTTTAATCCACCATTCGGCATTGCATCATTTTAATTGCTCTACATATGCGTTTGCTACTGAAAAGCTTTATGTTGGCTAAATAGACTTGGTCTCCGGCATGAATTCTGTGTTTATTCTTCCGTGTGGTTCTTTGTTCTTCCATTGCTTTTTGGTACTTAAACTATTTTCCTTCGAAAATCTTTAGGTCTAAAGTAAGGTTTATGAGCCTTTTCCTTCAATGGTAATCATGTACCTATTTAGTTTTGTCTTGAATGATTTCTAGCCCCATATTTGGTAGGGTGAAATGGTACACGTATCTTCAATAGCTCATGTAGTTCTTCCATTGTTTTCATCACATTCCTTCGAAAGTCTTTGGGTCTAGAAGAGACTACTGGGCAACATTTTCGCTTTCAGATGTTGATAAGATTTTGATAATGTATTTAGTGCCTAAACTTCTAGTCTCATATCAAGCAGGGTGAAGCGGAAAAAATAAACAGACAGTAACAACTAAGTCATTTGGTCGTTTGGTGCACGTACCTCCCTAATTTCTTATTTACATGATATATCTACATTATATTTTGTATAGTGCGTGTTTAAGAGAGTGAGTAAGATCTTCCTCAGAGTATCTGGAGTCTAGAGAAAGAAGGCAGAGGATAAATGGCAAATTTGTTTCCAGAAAAAGAATTATGTATTTCTTCTCCAAAACATAATTTACTTTTTACGAAAAAAAAATATACATAGATAAATAAAAAATTGGCGAAATTCCAAAATATACATTTTTTTTTTTGTTCTGTAAGATGTAGGTACTTATGGAATGTTTTACGTGTACTAAACAAATGTCAATATGTTTGTGAAGTGGTAGTGAAGTACAGATGCAAATGTAATACAATGCATAGTGCTGTATTGAAACAAAACAGTGCCTTTCTAAACACACAAAAGTTTCAAGGCACCGCATTCAGAGATTCAGAACCCCTCTCATGGAGCATAATCTCTAAAAAGAAAGGGACTATATTCTAGAAAACATTGTCATAAAAGCTTTCTAACAAGAGGACCCTCCCCTCGTCTTGATTTTTTTTACAAGTTGTCATTTCAGAATGAGACCTGGATTCGAATCCTGCCAGAACCGTGCATGGTTGTCCGGGGTACACTCACCCTCGTGATTCTGAGTGTATAGAGTAATGACTACCTACTTTAATGTGGTTAGCAACAAGTAGCGGCATTAAAAGAGAAAATAAATATATAGTGCAGTAATGGATTAGTGTAGCGGCCCTTGTAATGCTGTGATACCCACAAATCTAGATTGTGACAATGCAATGTTATGCGTTTACACAAATATAATTAAATTTTCATTTTCAATGCAAGTTTGGTTAAAATCCCAATTTTTGGTCGTGTCAGGAATTCTGTCACAGGTTTGCAAATATTCCGAAGATTTTCAAAAAACTGGCATGAAAACAGCTTGAATTTTTCACCTTTTAATATAATTTATTATTTTTCAGCCGATTAGGGCGAAATATTTTGGGTGGAAGAAAATTCCTTAGGAATTAACCCCACGCTTTGAATTAACTTTTTTCTTTACTTTAATTCCCCTTTTTTTTCCTCTTTCATTCTATCTTTAATTACAAAGTTAATTCAAAAAGAATTAAATAATAATAAATATTGCTATTTATTTCTAGCTCCTATTTATCATTGGATTGTGATTTTATAAATTTAAACTAATTTTACCTGACTTTCATAAATCCTTGGTTATTTTTATTCTTTACTCTGCGGGATTTCAGGTTCCCAGATTTTTAACTTTTAATATTTTGAATCTATTTTATTAAAATTTAAAAATGTTTTTTTTTTTATGAAAAGAAAAAAATCAGGGGTTAACAAACATTTACAGTGTGCACCAGCATGCTGTCCTTACCGCACTCTGTTTTTGGATCCAGTAGCTTATATCCTTGATCCAGTGTGCACCTTGCATATCCTGATGCATACCATATGCAGACCGACACCTCGTACAATCTTAGGAGTTGATTTGATTCTCCTAGACATTTTCCTAATTAGTCCTCTAGCAAATGGCAAAACCCCTCCATTTCGTTGTGAAATAAATTTGTACTCCACTCCTTGATGATTTGAAAAATTTAAATCAATCTAATGTCCTGTTTTCCAGAAGCGGATACGGAGGATGTGATAGGTGCGATCGCCCCCCCATAGACTTTTCTCAAATTGCTAACTGGAGAAATGTATCCGCGTTTGGAATGACCATCTTACGTATGAAAGATATAATTGATCGAACGAAGTGAGGTCTAGTTTATTAACACGATTTTTTTATAATTCTGGAACGCCTGGTTCCTTATCCGATTTGATTAAATTTGATATGGATATTGATTATTAGCTCATTAAGGTTTAAGTTATATAGAGCCATCCGGGGGAACAATGGTGGCCAGTTTAAGTGAGTGAGGCTTACATTTCCCAGAAATATTAGTATATGTTTTAATAAAATGAAATTCCCTCTGGCAATTACCTATTCTTGATGAGAGCGGCTATGTGCAAACCGGTCAATATATATAAAAGGAATAATATACACCAAAATATTTGTATACAATGTTCTAAGACATGTTTGTATCACCGTGAATTCCTCCAACTTTCACGATTCTGGGTGTCCGCTTTCATCTGTTCATCTCCTCTTCCTCACAAAATATCTGTCAATATATCAAATTTTCCTCTTCCTTTACACTTTTCCTCTCAATTTTTCCTTCCATTACCCTTCGTTGCAAACAGTTTCTCCTTAGAATATGTCCTAACCAACTAAGCTTTCCAAATTGTATTTATAAGCGCTTTAAAATAAGCTATCCAAAAAGAAAGGTCTATTCATTTACGAAAGTTTCACATGTTTAGGCCTTGTTCTTTGCAAGACATTAAGCCGAGACAGACTTTATCCATACACTCGAGACTTCATTCTCACCGTGGCTCTAGATTCTAGATAATTGTGTAGAACTAAACTCAGGAGGAAGTAAATATCTACTTAATAATTAATATCAATGATAAAATTATGTCGTCAGTTCAGGAATATTCCCAAAAATGACTACAATTGAGGAGCGCGAGACCACTCCGCCTGTTAAGTCAAATACAATAAGCGTTGCCCCGCAGTAATATATTACTTCAAGTGACATAATATTAACTCGTATGGGGTATACTATAATTGATCAAATATACTTTATCAAATTTATTGTCAATCGAATAGCAACCCCTTACTAGTATCATCTTAATAAAGAAAGAAAAATGAAGTTCCAAAGATACTCTGAAAACCCTGAGAGCTTTCTGTTCCAACTAATAATTGAATTTTTAAATTTTGAAAAAAAAAAAAAATGTTTCTCTTCAAAAATATTGGGAACATCGGATACTAAAAATGGGAATCAATGAGTTGTATGCATAAAACGATAGTAGATCTTATATAGTAAAGAGCATCTACTATCGTAAATCCTATAGAAAAAGGAATTTACTAGCGCAAATCTACTATAGTAAAAAGCATCTACTATAGTAAATCCTATAGTAAAAAATATCTACTATTGTAAATCCTATAGTAAAGAGCATCTACTATCGTAAATCCTATAGAAAAAGGAATCTACTATCGCAAATCTACTATAGTAAAAAGCATCTACTATAGTAAATCCTATAGTAAAAAGTATCTACTATTGTAAATCCTATAGTAAGAAGCATCTACTATTGTAAAGACTATTATAGTAAGAAGAATCTACTATTGTAAATCCTATAGTAAAAAGCATCTACTATAGTAAATCCTATAGTAGAAAGCATCTACTATAGTAAATCCTATAGTACAAAGCATCCACTATAGTAAATCCTATAGTAAAAAGCATCCACTTAGTAAATCCTATAGTAAAAAGCATCTACTATCGTAAATCCTATAGTAAAAAACATCTACTATCGTAAATCCTATAGTAAAAAGCATCTACTATCGTAAATCCTATAGTAAAAAGCATCTACTATCGTAAATCCTATAGTAAAAAGCATCTACTATCGTAAATCCTATAGCAAAAAGCATCTACTATAGTAAAAAGCATCTACTATCGTAAATCCTATAGCAAAAAGCATCTGCTATAGTAAATGCTATAGTAAAAAGCATCTACTATCGTAAATCCTATAGTAAAAAGCATCTACTATCGTAAATCCTATAGTAAAAAACATCTACTATATTGTCATTTGTACTTAACTTTTCATAGAATATTTTAGACTATGTATGGATGAAAGCATCAAGATATTCAACTCCCAACTCTTGATGCATCTGAGATATCTTTGTAGATCGTTCGAAGTTACCGACTTTTGGCAGAGAAATACTTGCAGCTTTTTTAAGTTCTTGACATGATGTTAAAAAGGGGACATACATATATTATTATGGGGCATCAACATGAGATATACATACAATGTTGTTGTTCTTTTTGTATTTAAAAGGCATCTTTTATTAAAAGTAAGGTAACTAGACTGCAATCCAATAAAAACAATGTCTCGTAGCGACTCGAGATTATAATTTAATAAAAGGTCACTATTTAAGTGAACACCTAAGTACTTAACATAATATGTAAACAACCTCAAGTCCTCAAATCCAGGATTGTATTTGTTGTTTTTTCTTTGGCGTGAGTTCTTCTGTGTTATTTTACACCATCAGCACATCACCTGAGCGGATGTTGTAAAATAACACAGAAAGTAACTCTGTAATATCATAGTGTTTATGACGTAATTATATTATATTGAATGTCATGGTTTAATTATCAGCCTGCAATACTGTCTCATACAATAGTGGCATCATCGTGTCCGATGGTAGCTAGCCAGATGTATGAGGCAATAGCACCAGGAACTACTGTCTCATACATCTGGCTGGCTACCATCGGACACGATGATGCCACTATTGAATTAAATTGCTGTTCCTCCGCATCTACAATATTTTTATCTGTTGTTGTTTGCAATGATAATAGCCCCCCATGTTATGTTGTAAAAATAAGGTGGGGGGTTCGATTCCTGTGTCATTTCATAAAGTTTATTTCAAAATTCCTATAGTTGATCTTGTTGTGTTCGACGGTAACTCAGCCTCCTGAGGACAATTACGCAGCCACGGTAATAGCGACAAGTTTTATTAAAGTGTAGATTAGGTTTTATATTGGAGTCATTGTGATATTGGAGTCATTGTTAAGAATGCCTTGTAATTCTATGATGTCCACAAAAAGTGTGACATAATAACACAAAGAAATTACTTTTTACAAATTAGGTGTTTCCCTAAGCTGCTCCAAAAATATCGTTCAAAAAAGAAGGGGAATAAATCGTCTGGTACGACATAACTCCGACCCACTTTTACGACTATTGTCATTGTTTCTCTTGCTTATCTGTTTTATATCTTCTGTTTTTCTTATTTTTTATAATCTGCTCTCTACATAACATTTTTTATTTATCTCCATCTTTCCTTTTCACTCATAATCTTACCATAGGTATTTTTAATATTTAAAAAAAAAAAAAAAAATATATTTAAGGAATTATTTTGAATTGTCCACATTGACCTTACCCAGCCTGGGTTGAGCCTTAAAAATAGCCATCATCACGAGGGTGCAAAAATACGTGGACACCCAATTGGTACAACCTTTCTGGACGTTGCTTAACTTCAGCAATCTAACGGGAACTGGTGCATTCAACGTGTCATAGACGCTGGCTTTATATTTTTTTGTACCTGCAATATTTTATGTAAAAGGATTTTATGAACGAAATAAATTTCTCCATAATAATTGCACATTATATTATAATACCAATTGCGCAATCCTTCTATATCTTAATTTGCCATTCAGACAATTTTGTCTGAAAATTGTTCTTTTTAAAAGCGAATATAAAAAATTAAATTAAAGGGACCATAAAATAAAGGCATATACAACATTATAGATTTTATCTCCCCCTCTTTTATACAGTCTTTTCCATTCACATGATAGGTCCATACATCGTGTTTATACACGGCGATAAACAGGATATTGTCAGAAAAACGTAAAATGTTGTAAATTACATAATGCTATCGAAAAATAACCTTTATATAACTCATACATTTCCCCCACCCCACCTCATCCTAAACTCTCCTATCTGATGCCCTGCAGGCAAGTCTCTCTCAAACGAAAATTATCAAAAACATATATTATGTATACATTTTGATTTGAATATTTGTATTAGATACACCTATACGTCCCATACCCAATTTTAGCCTTTTCACATCCTATTTTCCTCTAAGCTAGTGACTCCCAACACTGAAATTACAAAACTTGCTTCATAATATATGCATTGTTTTCAATAATGAACCTTTGGAATCCCCAACTGAAAAAATACCACACCCTCAAAATTTGGTTAATTCATACGAAGAATTAAAATGAGCCAATCAATTCGTCCATATTGAAGTGGCTTTTGCCTAGTATCGAACAACAATAGATCGATTATGTCTTTACCAATTAGTCGGGTCTCCGTATATTATCGATTAATTGAAAAGCTCCAACACTTGTAAGAAAACAATCACTAGTTATGGGGAAAATTGAAAAAACGCAAAAATTTGAAACGTCAAAAATGAAACGAAGGGTGTGATACCAAATATATACTAAATTACCAAGACCAATACTTTTCATCAATGTGCTTGATACCAAATATACTAAATTACCAAGGCCAATACTTTTCATCAATGTGCTTGATACCAAATATACTAAATTACCAGGACCAATACTTTTCATCAATGTGCTTGATACCAAATATACTAAATTACCAAGGCCAATACTTTTCATCAATGTGCTTGATACCAAATATACTAAATTACCAAGACCAATACTTTTCATCAATGTGCTTGATACAAAATATACTAAATTACCAAGACCAATACTTTTCATCAATGTGCTTGATACCAAATATACTAAATTACCAAGACCAATACTTTTCATCAATGTGCTTGATACCAAATATGCTAAATTACCAAGACCAATACTTTTCATCAGTACATGATATCAAATGTACTAAATTACCAAGACCAATACTTTTCATCAATGTGCTTGATAGCAAATATACTAAATTACCAAGATCAATACTTTTCATCAATGTGCTTGATACTAAATATACTAAATTACCAAGATCAATACAATGTGAAAATCCAATGTCAATTATTACCATGTTTATTTAACATGTGACTTTGGATTGGGGTCAATCTGGGCTGCAAGTAAGAAAATAAATTGAGAACCACTGCAATAAATCTAGGATAAGAGTGAAATAAAATTTCCCACATTAAATAAAATTACCTCCCTAATGTTTCCCCCCGAAGAGACACGGCGTGCAATTTATCCAACGCCTACCCTTAATTTTCTGTCTGAAATTGTTCGAACTATAAATTTATTTAATGTGTTCAGTTCAGTATAAATAAAATACTTGCATTTTTTTTTCTTCTTCTTATAAGTAATATGTATTTTAGGGTTGGTTAATTGATACATCGGAGGATCTTTTGATCATCATAATAATGCAAATGCATCTTCACACCCGAAAGTTACGCCACGTAGTATTTTATACTACAATCTTTTATGTTATTAAATCAATCGAACTCTTTTCAATTTTTCTCAACACTTCTGTACTCCTCACTTTATCTGTCCATTTTACTCTTAATATCCTTCTATAACACCAATTTTAGTAAGAAGTATCTACTATGAGTGACAGACGTTTGTTAGGTGGAAAATGCATTATTATATGTGTTTAGGATTCTTAGTTTTGTATTTATTCACATTTTCACGAAGAATTTCTTTGTGTTTCCAAAAAGTACTCCTAACTGCGAGTATGTAATGCGCTTCTTGACCTCTTGAACACATCGAATATCTTTTGTCTCCCCCTCGATAAACATCGTTTCCAATGGTTAAGGATTTTCCTGCCACGAATAATATGTCTTTTTGGATCGTCCCTTTCTCCTTTGCAGTCCTGTTGAAGAGCTTCCTATTGACACCCTGGTGACAATGCGCTTCTTAACCTCTTGAACACATCGGACATCTGTGGTCTCTCCCTCGATAAAAATCATTTCCAGTGGTTTACTACTAGAGAACCAGCCACGAATAATGTGTCTTTTCGGATCGTGTCTTTCTCCTTTGCAGTCCTGTTCAAGAGTTTCCTATCGACAATCCGATGTCACAGCACGCGAAGAACGAATGATTTTTTTTAAATCTATTTTTGGATTCTGCCTTGAAACGTATAAAATAATAAAAATTGAAGCGGTCGATTCAAAAGCTTCATTATTGAAAATAATAAACCAAAAGAGAGTTTCGTTTTTTGGGTCCTGTTCTGCTTATAATTTTGACTTTTGAAACTTTTTATAAATTTGACATCAAGATTATAAAAATGAAACCTTTTGCCTTTTCAACAATATCGGACGAAGCCTCTTTGAGATAAAGATTGATGAAACATACTTTTAAAGGTGACGGCCTTTTTTCGTCTTTGATGGGTTAAAATCATATTTCATTCCTGTTTCTTCTACAAAAGAATAGAAAACCATACAGGGAGACTCAATCTGAAAATAGGGTTCCTAAACTTTTCGAAAACGGTAGGAACGCCATTCATTAGTGGCATTATCGTGTCCGATGGTAGCCAGATACATGTGTCTGCACCTCTAAATATATGGTAATCTGGTTTTAATTGTCATCATATATCTATTTTGGAAGCTGATAATTGTCATGCACCCCCAGGACCATGTCAATCACAGCAATATAATTATGTAAATCAGTAACACAAATAATATTGAAGAGTTGCTTTCTATGTTATATTAGTCCATCAGCTCGAATGGACTCGCCCCGTGAGGATGTCACCCTCAAGTGACATCTCACAATCTCAATTATAATTTACATATTCCCATAGAAGTTAGTGAGTCATAAATAGATTGTAAGAAATAATATCTCCCGTTAAGGCGCAATTTGAGGAAACTATAACTTACTAGCAGGATACGCCCGCTTCGCTTGGCGTCTTAGAGGCATGGCCGTTTATAGTTTCAAAAGTAGCCTATGTCCTTTCCTAAAGTTTAGTCTATCTCCATACCAAATTTCATCAAAATCGGTTCAGTAGTTTAAGCGTGAAAGCGTAACATACATACAGACAGACAGACAGACTGACAGACAGAGTTACTTTCGCATTTATAATATTAGTATGGATTTAATAATTAACCTAGATGGAAAGATGGTCTCAAATTGTTGCGTGTCGCCCCTTGAAAGACTTAGTCCGGTCCACCTTTGCAAGCGATTACGCTCAATTACAGGGTCTCGAAAGAAAAAAAAAAAACAGATCAATTTTGAAACTCTTGTATAAGCGCAACTTCAATCGCGTGCAAGATTCGACCGCCCTCAGATGTGAGATGAGACATATAAACGCTTCTTAAAACATATAACCGCGTCTGTCTATTCTTTCTTTCTATTGTTGTAGCTGCGGCTTCATCGGCCATATTCCTGTTCAACGAGCTTAAACCAGGTTCTTCTGTCTCTTGCAATCTCCTCCCAATCATCTGGGTTGATTCTTATATCTTCCACGTCCTGTTTTATATTATCAATCCATCGAGATCTCGGCTGTACTCTTGCTCGATAACCTTCAATTGCTACATGTCCTGCCCAAAATTAAGTCTTCTTTTTTTCAATTCTTGTATAATGTCCATACCCTAATGTATATTTTTCGTCAAAAATTGGCTCAAATATTCTTCGAAACACTTTCCTTTCAAATCTGAGCCACAAATTAAAACCGAGATTAATTTATATACTCGATTTAAATCAGCTCGTTGTGCAACGACATCAAACAGAACCGCTTGGAATGCAGACATTTAAATTATATGTAAACGCATCATTAGAAACCTTTGCGCTTTATATACAAATCTCTGTTTCTCTCCCAACCATGACCACCCTGAATACAATTTTTACATTATATTATTTTATTAAGATAAAGTTTGATGTTGCTTTTTTTCATATTTTTTGAATAAATCAAGTTAGGCGAATGATGGATACGTTTCCATTTTCCAAATCAAAAGAAGGAAATGATGAAGAGATGGAAGATGAAGGCAGAAATGGAAATGAGTCGAACGATGCTGAAATATACATTTCAATTTTCATCTTTGAGATGAGAAAAAAGTGAACCAGAAAATTTTACGGGCCTTTTCGATTTTTAAAAGATAAATGAATAAAAAGTTATCATTTGGTATATAGTGTACCGGGTGTTAAAAAAATCATTAGGTGGAAGGTGGAAAAATCGGTTCCGTTGTAATGCGAAATAGATTAGAAATGGAAATGCATTACCAATTGATTCTATTGCATTATTAAAAACTTTATTAATAACTATTAGCTGTATCACCCATGCTTCGCTACGATCCTTATATTGCTCTTTTTGTTTTTCAAGTGTGTGTGTGTGGGGGGGGGGTGTATGGGTTAGTGTCCGGTGTCCACCCTGTATAAGACAACCTTTAAAAAAACAAGATTTAAACGTTTCGCCAGGGGCCTTAGAGGCACGCCCATTGTGATTTTTTAGTGTTTCCCAAAATAAGGAGCAAAACAGCCACCTAAAACTCGCGACAAAATTTAAGATATCCGACGGTGGCTGTACGATTTTAGTGAATAAATTAGAAATTTGTCCGTAACTCGAAAACGGCTTGACATATTTTAGTTCTGATAATTTTCCTGAGATTGTAAACCATGATTTTGGGGGGTTCATTCCCATCAATTTTTCGCTATCTGCTACAGTTTGGGCCATGGAATTGGAACAGATAACCCCTACCACCCAAATATCTGATTTATATTTATGGATTATTAAAAAAAAATGCCGAATCGTGACCAGAGAAAATACTAAATCCAAACAATGGTATAAGAGTGCGAGTTGAGCCAAACTCCAGAAATCCTCTTTTTTATTCGAGTTTCTCAGAAGTTTTTTCCCGCTAAAAACTTTAAATTCATTAATGAAAATTTCTTTAAAAGTGTCAGCGCTCCTGAAATACAATTCTAAATATTTATCAACAATTTCATCAAGTGAGTCATCGACCATTATGAAGCACCAGATCTGAGCGGGAGGCCATACTAGTCTGATCCCCAGGCCAACACTCTTGCATCTTACACTGTTTACACTGATGGTTATAAGAGACTTTTTGGTTTCTCCTGTATTGACTGTTATTGCTGAGAGTCAAAAAGAGCAACTCAAAAAATGAGGAAAAAAACTAAAAGGCTTGAACGCCCTTTCCAAAATTTCCAATATCCAAAGTGCGATAGTGCCTTAATGAGGAACCTCTGCAATCTCTGCATGCTTAATTTTGCCTTATCCTTTATTCAACACTGCCACTTACAGTTCGGAGTCGAAAATACGCTATAAAACTATACATGTTTTCAGGCCCTTATAACAATAAAAACAAAATGACGGTTACAACACCATCTTTTTTGGCGCATTATGTCGACCAAGTTATTTTTTCTTCTTCTCTCAAAGCTCAAAAAGGTATATTACTAAAGCCCCGTAGGAGACTGTGGGGAAATTTAAAATTTCATTTTGTCATTATGTCCTTATCCCCGTCTCCCCCTTTCTCCCTCGTTTTGGCAACCTGACTCATTGTCGTCCAAAAGTAATAAATTTTCAAATCTCATGTGACTCGAAGAAGTGCTTTCTGAAGCAAGACTCATTTCTTCTCATTTGTATTCATTAAGAGTGTTACCTGCTTCATTAGACTTGGTACATGTACATTATTTTACATATTTATCATCTTTTAGTTCGCTTTTAGAATTGTAATTATTAACAATTGGGGCACTTTCACATCTGTACGATAAAATGTAGTATACGACAATTTGTTGGATATAGAACACAACGGCGGCACTCAGAGCACTTTTGTTAGATCACCGAAGTTAAGCAATGTCCTACGAGATTGCACTATGTGGGTGTCCACGTAGGTTCACGTCCTCGTGATGCTAGCTAATTTTCCGGCCCAACCCATGCTAGGTGAGGTGAGTGTTGCTAGCTGATTTGCAAGTTTTCAGCGAATGGAGGGTAAAATCCTCCGTCTCGAATGACCAATAGATGTCAAAGAAACGTTAAGCCAAATTAAAAAAAATATATATACGAAGAAATATCAGACATTCTTCGCAGTTTGTAGCACAAATTTGAACAATTTGATTGATTTTCTCAATCTTCAATTTTGACTGTTTTTGTTTATCTGACAATTGGTCGTACTTATAAATAGAACATATTGCACCATTTGGGACAGTGACAAAATAAAAAATATCGTGTTCGCAAATGAACAAGCGAGGCGGTACTAAATAAGTCAATGCAAAATCAACAGAGAAATATATCCTCACTGTTAAACTTAAACTATTTTTAAACAGGCGGTCCTAAATAGGTCAAGGCAAAATCTACGGAGAAATAAATACATCCTGACTGTTTGAACAGGCGGTCCTAAATAAGTCAAGGCAAAATCAACAGAGAAATACATCCTTTCAGAATATTTTGAGCTTAACGCCTTAATATTAAAGGTAATTAAGACGTGGACCCTTCATTCGCTATTGGTATGTTATTTCCAATAATGAATCTTTGGAATCGCCACGAAAAAAAGACTCGCCTCAAATTTTGATATTTTACGTTACGCCACCCGCCGTGATGAGCACTTTTGCACATAGGTTCTGTGTGGGGTCTAATTAAGCCCTAAAACTCTGGCGTTTTTTACCGCTTTTGATCGTTTTTTTATTATGGAACCCTGTATATGTGACCCAAGAACACGAGCAAGGACTCCCAATGGGGACCAAATAACAAAGTTTTACAAAATATTTTCACATCCCGTCTGCCGTTTTGATGATCATCTTCGTGTGTGTCACAACTATAGCCTCTTGCCATGGTCTCCTCAGAAGTTATCTCCCTCTGCGTACTCTTGCATAAATACACAAAGTTGCGCTACATTTGTGACGTTGTGGAAACAAAATGGATAAGAATTGTGAAATGATAAATCTTAAGTATTGATCATAATTCCATTTTTATAGTGTTCATTATAAAAATCAAGGAATTAATTTTTATTTGTGTTCGTATTTAATAAAAAAAAAATCATTATTACATTCCTTTCCCCTCTCTACGTATAGAATTCCATTTTTTTAATTTTCTACTCAATTAATTTCTGCCCCCCCGCCCCCCAACATGTACACAAATCTGCACCACTACCCATCACGTCAACCCCGGTTAGTTTCAATCTATCATTTTTTTTTATAGGTACAGCTATGCATATAATATAGATTGCATATTAAACACTTTGTTAATTTTTATTCCATTCTTTTAATTGCAATCAAGGCTGTTTTTTTTATTATTGAGTAAATGCTACGAGGATTGTTTGGCAAAACGCCAAAATATCAATGTTAAGGATTAGGTTGTTCATAAAGCCACCCAGTTGATATGGTTACGGATATGTTTTATACAATTCAGGCTCATATTTTCTGGGTTGACATTTTTCCATTCAAAATTCCGGAGGAACGAAGAAAAAAAGAAGAAAAAAAANAAAAAAAAAAAAAAAAAAAAAAAAAAAAAAAAAACGAAAACACCACCACATAACATCAACAAAAAAATATAACATCATTAACTAATGGATCAATACATGTCAACGAAAAAATAAATCTCAAAATTACAACCTTGAAATTGATATATTTGGATGCAAAAATTAAAAAGGATGCGTTTAAAAACTGTTCCAATGTGACACGTGGTTCACATTGCTGGGAAAAATCCCCCTCTAAAATTTGAGATTTTGAGAGGGGGGGGGGGTATATTTTGTGACCATTACTAAGGTTCATTATTGAAAATAATAAACCAAAATATTTTTGTATGTGACGATTGAAAAATCTTTATTCCTGCCTTTCGCCCAAAAGTCTAAATATAAAAATGTGGAAGGGAACTCGCAGTGTACCTCATCGTTCTTCAATTACTCCAGAACTTATGCACACTTTCTGTGGAAGGGAACTCGCATTGTACCTCATCGTTCTTCAATTACTCCTGAACTTATGTACATTTTCTGTGGAAGGGAACTCGCATTGTGCCTCATCGTTCTTCAATTACTTCTAAACTTATCCACACTTTCTGTGGAAGGGAACTCGCATTGTACCTTATCTTTCTTCAATTACTCCTAAACTTATCCACATTTTATGTGGAATCTCGCATTGTATGTTATCTTTCTTCAATTACTTCTAAACATATCCACGTTTTATGTGGAATCTCGCATTGTACCTTATCTTTCTTCAATTACTCCTAAACTTATCCACATTTTATGTGGAATCTCGCATTGTATCTTATCTTTCTTCAATTACTTCTAAACATATCCACACTTTCTGTGGAAGGGAACTCGCATTGTACCTTATCTTTCTTCAATTACTCCTAAACTTATCCACAACTTTCTGAGGAAGGGAACTCGCATTGTACCTTATCTTTCTTCAATTACTCCTAAACTTATGCACACTTTCTGTGGAAGGGGACTCGCATTGTACCTGATCGTTCTTCAATTACTCCTAAACTTATGCACACTTTCTGTGGAAGGGAACTCGCATTGTACCTTATCTTTCTTCAATTACTCCTAAACTTATGCACACTTTCTGTGGAAGGGGACTCGCATTGTACCTGATCGTTCTTCAATTACTCCTAAACTTATGCACACTTTCTGTGGAAGGGAACTCGCATTGTACCTTATCTTTCTTCAATTACTTCTAAACTTATGCACACTTTCTGTGGAAGATAACTCGCATTGTCCGTCATCGTTCTTCAATTACCCCTAAACTTATCCACACTTTATGTGGAAGGGAACTCGCATTGTACCTGATCGTTCTTCAATTACCCCTAAACTTATCCACACTTTCTGTTCTTCTGATAAAATCTTCTTTTTCCACTCATTCCAATAAATATGCAAACCACAAACATTTTCTCCTGGTGTGCTTTTGTATATGAAACTCATGTTACACACCAATAATTACAAACAAAAAACCAAGCAAAATGTGAACCAAAAAACCCAAATTCTAAATTTACCCAAAAATTTAACCTCAAAAGTTAATATTATAAAATGAATTTTATTTATGAGTAGGTAGAAGAAGCTACGCGCGTGTAACATTTGCCAAAAAATTTTGTTTGTTATATTTAGACTTTTCCATTAGACTTGATTTTGAAATATGGACTGGCAGAGGGAGGAACGGAAAATGTAAGCCTGGCATGAACTTCATTTCTTTTTAAGTGTATTGATAAATTCACGCGCTTTGTTGTCGTTATTTCCCAATTTGGAACAAACCAAGTTTCAGCTTTTTCTGATATAGTTACCTGAATTTTTTTTATATAAAAAATGTGGAAATCTCCTGAAAGAATTACCACCTTGGTCACGAGATTAATTGTTTTATAATTTCCTTGAAAACTATTACCTTGTGTTCTTGGGTCCATTCTTAGTGTTGTATCAATTCCCCTGAAAGAATTCCACCTGGGTCTCGCAATTAATTTTTTAATCATTTCCTTGGGAAGCATTGCCTTGTTTCTTGGATTCTAAAGCTATATTTTTTCTTGGAATCGTATCAATTCTCTTAAAAAAATTGCTACCTGGGTCTCACGATTAATTATTTAATCATTTCCGTGGGAAGTATTGCCTTGTTTCTTGGATTCTAAAGCTATACTGTTTCTCAGAATTGTATAATTCTCCTAAAATAATTGCCATCTGGGTCTCGATATTAATTGTTTATTGATTTCCTTGAGAAGTATAGCCTTGATTCTTGTGTCCATTCTTAGTGTTGTATGTTGTATCAATTCCCCTGAAAGAATTGTCACCCGATCTTCCTTCTTTAATGTTTCTTAAATCCGCTACTAATTCGTTCTCATTAACATCTGCTTGTATGTTTCCACTCTTCAAAAATAAAGGTTTATCTAGGAAGTTGTTGAAAATGCTTTTTTTATAATCCATGCACATTTAAGTGAGTGCATTATATGAAAAACCATTAACTTTAAAATAAAAATATGAGTTTGAACTTTCTAAGTAGGTATTTATAGATCAAAATGGTGTAAGTACACTAATGTGAAATGTTCTAATATTCTACTGTACAAAGAAGTGCTTAGACTTGGGGACTTGTAGGCCATTACAAAATATCCATTAGTATTCTGAGTGCAGGATTACGAAAATGAATACATAGGAACTTGTCTTGAACTACATTTATCTCTACAAAACACACACGTTATCTCCACAAAACTATTTTTCGTAACGATTCCAAAGGTTCATTATGGAAAATAATGAACCAAAATCATTAAAACATCGTATTGCACAGGAATCAATAAAATGAAACAGATATATATTTTCCCCCCGTTTCGTACAGAACTCTTTAATGAGCTGAAAGACGAACATCTAATTAATTCCTTGGAAACATCTGCCAATTCTGACCTCTTGGATAATTCGACACTATGGAAAAAAATTGGTGATTTTTTTTTTTTTTTTTTTTTTTTTTTTTTTTTGAAGAGTTTATACCATTAAAAGATAATTAAATAACAAATAGAGAAAAGGAGGTTAATATTTGCTTTAACTTTTGAAATAGGATGGAAGAGGTGGATATTATAATATCTCGTAGAAGAGCTTCAAATATGCCAAGACTTCAAAATTTCAAATAATGATAATATAACCTATTTATACAGCCCGAATAAGACTGAAAAAATACTTTCACACTAGTGTGGTAAATGTCTCAAATTCATAAGGTAAAATTTCATGGATTAACTGAGGATTTGGGAACCTACTGTTTCTTTTATTCCATTCGAGTTATAGAATGGAAACTTCTTACCTTGATATCACGACACCAAACGATAGACACAACTACAAAAGAGGGAGGACTCGGCGCGAACAAACAGTAAGATCTTACCACTATAGTATAGGATGTAGAGGCCCTACCAAAAGCGTAAGACCACTGCATCTGCTACTTTTGCCTCATTGTTTATCTGATAAGGAGACCCTCATGAAAGAGCTTAGCATTAAAAGAGTATTAGCAAACAAGAGAGTACAAGGATTAAACGGAGATGGGAGTGGAGTAGATATGAGAATACACAACCTCGTAGGAGAGATTCAATTTTGAGAGTTTGATATTTATTTTATATAAAAAAAAAAATCATTCTCCTTTTATACAAAGGCGTGCGTCGGATTAAAATTAAAAAGCTTTTTTTCGAAATTTGTTTAAACATCATCAGAAGTGCTCGGCAAATATTTCAGATTATGTATCCACATTCTATTTTGGAGTTTGATTCTATGAAATTCTTCTTCGCAGTGGTGGCGGAGTGCCCTCAACGATCCTAAGGGGCTTTAGGTCATGTAAAACTTCATTCCCCCTGAATGTCACGCCGTGTGTGTTGACTCCTCCAATAACAGGATCAACATTTGTGGTCTGGCAGTGGTCGGTTGGTGCCTCCGAATATCACCTTTAGCTTTAAATCTCTTTGATATTTAGATTTGAATTTTTGGTGGACGAATCGGTATTGTCTAATGGAGTTTTATTATTATATTGTGGGGATTATAATAATTATTAATAATATACGGAATATATAATTTTTAGGCACTCCATCATTCCATCAATTTAAAATTTTCATCATATTGTTTTTCTCATATTTTATTCAATTGTAATGTGTCGCAAAAATTTAGCACACAATAAATATATATATACATACATACATACAAACCTTAAGATCTCTTCAGGGGGATCCTTGAGTCATCTACGAGTCTAAATTTATAATATTCCCCTGGAACATTAGCCCCCCGACGGCCTTTCAGACTATGTACAGATGTAATATCTACGGGGCCATAGCATTATGCTCGGTTATAACGGGAAGCCATTTCCTTCCCTCAGTTTTTTCGAGTCCATTTTCCCTGCCCCTGGTACCGAATTTGTCTATGGAGCTACAAATATAGGAAATATTCCCCCAACTTCACCCTACATGTTAATTCTGACTAACCTGTCGCAAACCCAAATAACCTTTACCAACCCCCCCCCCCCAAAACAAAAAAATTAAGACGGGATCTCTTGGGAAAAATGATGCGCTCAATAATAGTGAATATGGGTGGGGGGCGACATCACTTCCGCCGCCACTGCTTGTTCGCTTATATTTCTCGTGTCTGCAATGGTAAATAATATGAGATGCTCGTATTTCAGTTTTCCGGAGAATATAATTTTATAAATTCAAAAATGAAATCCAAACCAAATGCTGCGGCACTTCACAATATAATACTTATCATATCGATAAAACATGTACTGAATCAATTATGATTAGGAGTGGAATTGAGGGAGGGATGGCTCCCCTCCATCGCGAAAAATAATTGTGGGATAAAAACGTCTGCGTGGCGGAGAGTATATGTAATAGGTCAAACTGTTTTCTAGGATAAACTAATTTATCCTAGGCCAAGCTGATTCCATGGTGAATTTCTTCTTTAGGCGACACATGACCATAGAAACGTTTCCTTTAAGTATATTTTTGAATGGGCGGGAATAGTAACATTTTGTTCACCAACAAAAGGATGTTTAGTTTAGCAGTGAAAATGGTTTGGACAAATAAATTGGCTTTGACAAAATGATTTCTCGATGTGGTCACTTCCCCTAGTCTCCCCCTCCCTATTACTCTGACCTATCCTCCTGTGACTTTATTTTTGTTAGTATATCTCAAAGGGTAAGTCTACAAATAGAAACCAAGTACCCTGGACGATTTGAAAGAAGCCAGCACTACTCATCCCACGGGAAAAGTTGGAGAGTGTGATGAAAAGCTTCCACGAAAGACAGAATAATAATTTTCAAAAATTGAACATATTTATATTAAAATCTTCATTCTTGTGAACAATTTGAAACAAATAAAAATCTTGAAAAATAACAGAGTTATGATTTTTTTGAAATCCACCCAATTCTGTTGAGTCACCCCGTACATGCATTCGGGCCCAATTTTTTTTTTTTTTTTTTTAAATTTGATTATTTTTTTCTATAATGACTACAACAGTACAACACTAACGTGCACACCTGATCATCTTGATCCACTAGTTACGTTATCCTCTCCCACGTCCGCTATGTTTTGTTTACAGATTGTTAAAAGGTACCGTTTTGGTGGATACTCACACCTTCAAAAAAAAAGATAGGTACTCCACCCGGCGAATAGATTTCACATATTTTCGTTTCAAACGTGAGATTTCTCCTGGGTCTTTACGCAATCATAAAAGAAGGGAGGAAAAAAAAGTTAATTTAATGTTTTAGTAGAAAGCTTTTTGTATGCTTCCTTCCTAGTCATAAAATGTGTCTCCCGGGAACCATGTTGGCAGCCAGGTATAGCAGTCATTACAATATTCTGCTAATACATCTCCTGGCTGAAGGATAATAAAACAAAAAACACATTCCGGGAGAGGAAATTAAATGAACTATCACTAGACACCCTCACAGGTTTCATATTGTTTCACCTCCTGCGGATAATATTGGCAGCCAGGTATAGCAGTCATTACAATTTTCTGCTAATACATCTCCCGACTGAAAGATAATAAAACAAAAAACACATTCCGGGAGAGGAAATTAAATGAACTATCACTAGACACCCTCACAGGTTTCATATTGTTTCATCTCCTGAGGATAATATTGGCAGCCAGGTATAGCAGTCATTACAATTTTCTGCTAATACATCTCCCGACTGAAGGATAATAAAACAAAAAACACATTCCGGGAGAGGAAATTAAATGAACTATCACTAGACACCCTCACAGGTTTCATATTGTTTCATCTCCTGAGGATAATATTGGCAGCCAGGTATAGCAGTCATTACAATTTTCTGCTATACAAAAATTTGATTGTGGGGGAGAATGAAGAAGACAGCGTGGACAAAGAAGAACACACATCAGCAAGTTTTAGAAGAAATTGAAGACAGGGATCATAGTGAATCAAGAAAAATCAAACTAATTGGCACCACAATACGTACAACTTCATGAACAACATTTTTGAAAGAAAAGACCGAGAGGTTTTAAGATGTCCAAGAAGTAATGAGATGTTAGTCCTTCGACGCTTTAAAAAATGCCGCACAAAATAGAGAAGTATGGTTTCAACAACAAAGATCCGCCTTTAGATATTGATCACTAAGCACTATCACAGGTTTCAAGGTATGCAACCCAGATTTGGGACGAACATAAATCAGTGCATATAGACAGTGTGGTGTTGTGGTGTGTCGGGAAAGTGTTCGGAACACGCCGAGTACCTTATCCACCAAAAACTAAACCACCCCCCTTGAAAGTGCATAACCCAATGTGTAAGATACCAGCGAAGGCTAAAACCACCGTCTCGAATGACCTTAGATGGTGAGTAGATGTTAAGTTAAAAAAATTGAGGTAGGAGGGGTACCAAAAAGAAACAATGAGAATTAGGTACTTCCTTTTTCTGTTAATTACTTAATCTTTGGATTCAAGTAACATCCTTTGTTTGAGATGGCACGCAAAAGAATTACAATGTCTTGTGGAGTTATTGGTCATATTGGGATGACCTGCCTGCTCTTTCTTCAAAAGTGCTCGACGTTGTCCGGAGCTATTAATTGTTGCCCATTTCCTCTTCATCTTTCTAATCCGGACTTCTGTAGAGGATATCAACGGATGTAGCCGCAAAACTTATTTTCAACACAACAATAAAAACTCCAAGTAGAAGAATATATAATCGTTTCTTTCAATATTCCATCAAATATAAAAGTTTCTTATTTGGGATAAAGCCATTTTAAATACACACAGTTGTGTATAAGCCTTTTTGCCAGCACTTATTTTTTTTTTTTTTTTGCAAGAAAATAAAATATTTAAGAGCAAAAAGTAGAACAATAAACCTTCCTTCCGGTTGGAGAAGGGTGAAATTTCATTCTTGAAAAAAAAAGGCTTTCATGAGCTTTTGTTAAATAATTTAGTATTTGCTAAAGTTTAATTTTGTGGTTACGTAGAATAAACAGAATTGTAAGATTCAAGGTATCTATCTATATCTACACTAATAATCTTTTTGTCAAAATCCGACATGGTTTGTTCTTGCGCAGAAAATTCTGGAGCATCGTTTCTTGTGTTTACATAAAGTTTCCTTTTTAACTGTGCTAAACTTTCATAAAATGTAAAACATAAATAAAAGTCAGAATACTGATTAAACTTAAAAGGAATTAATTTAAAAGTCGAATGACGAAAATTAAAAATTCTCTCATTCCAATAAGAAAATTTGCAGTCTCCAAAGACATATTAAGTCAAAACATATTAAAGAAGTATTCTTATCAGTCAAGTAAAAGTAAAATCCTTTTTGAGTCACTTTCGGGCATATCATATTTCAAATCGGTTCCTTCAGTATAAGCAGGAGTGTAACAGGTTTTATTGTTTGAAAAAAAAAGTTCTATTTTTATTGTAGCTTACCTATAATTTCTTTGAAATCTGGATCTTTACTGAAATCAAAAATTTCAAGCCATTCTGAACTTCAGGTTTGAAAGAGCCTTCATTTTGCTTTTTCCGGATATTTAACGTTCCTGATTGAGGATATGGGTAATAAGGAAGAGAAAAACATTTGGTCTAAAAATCAATAGGGTCTATATTTTTCGAATGGAATCTTTGCCTATAATCAAAGTATCATACTTCAACCCCAAACGTTTCCTTTAATTTTCGCTCCGAACACAACTGTATTGGCCACTGATCAACTGAAACTTTTGAACTTGTGGAGTTGTCTGTTACCTCCTACAATTCCTACATTAATTTGCTTAATTATATTCATTTTGTTCCTACATAAACAGAAACGTAGAATGTAGGAAAAGAGGAATATATGTATTTAGGGGGAGAGGTGAAAAGTTCAGAATATGTAATTTAATCAAATTATGAATAATAAAATATTACAATACAAGCAGATATAGGAGAACTCATGGAAAAATGGGAGAGTTCGACAAAAATGGAACACCTACGCAGGATATCTTTTTTCTTACCATCAGCTTACCTTCAATTCAGGAGGTGAAAGTAAGACTTTTTTCCCTCTAAACATATTCCCATGAATGCATCCTTAAGGAGATATGTAATAAAAAGCTGAATATCAAGTATACTACAGCCTTTCGTGTATATTTTGGGTAGTATTTATTTTCAGCCAGAACAACTTCTAAGTATGCACAACCTTGTCTCCAAAAATCATAAGGGAAAAATAAAAAATTGTTGTATGTGTTATGCTACTGGGTGAACCAGAATAACGTAGACTGTCTGGGGGAAGTAGAACACATAATTGCCAACACAAAACCCTTTGTACAGCATATGCCGTTTTAGTTTCGTAAAAACGAAATTTCGATTTTTCCAACAAAATCGGTCCCAGATAAAAAATATACTTTGAACTGAACACTTTGTTAAATTGTAATATACTAGCTATTTTCCCGTGCTTCGCTACGGTTACGAAATTTGGATTTTTGGTGGAACCCACCCCTAGAGTGAACACGATTCTAAAATTCAATATAGCCAACGATAATACCACGTTGAATACACCAGTTCCCGTCAGATCACTGAGGTTAAGCAACATTGTCAGTACTTGGATGGGTGACACCACGTATCGTTGCCTTCTTTTTACGGCCCAACCCAGGCTGGGTGAGGTCAATGTGGGTAGCTGATTTGCAAGTTTCCAGCGAATGGAGGGTAAAACCCCGTCTTGAATGACCAATAGATGTTCAAAAGACGTTAAGACAAAAAAGAAAGAAAAAAAATCAACATTTTACTCAACGATATTACATTTTGCACTGCGCTCATCCCATGTGATACTTCTTAATTATGGGTTTTTGGTGGAACCGACCCCCAGAACTTGCTCCCACTTGAACTTTCCATTTTTTCCCTTCTTATTACGCACCTACATACTAAAAGGGATTTATTTGTCTGCCAAATTTCAAGTCTCTCGGTTTAGCCATCGTGGAGCTAAGCTAATGTTTCCCATGTTTCTCCTATTTCATACATAAAAAAATCCTTTATGAGTAACGGGACAGGGTCATAAATTCAAATACAGCTATTTAGCGAGTATATTATCCGGAACCCGGAACTCAAAAATCTAAAACTCATGTATGTTGTCCCTCACGCGGTTCTACCCCTTGCAATTATTCCTATCTCTCTATCTTTGCATTTTCTCATTACCTCGAGGGAATTTCAAATAATTTTTGAATAATTTAACCTCTCGTATGCAATCGTATTTTTCCCTCTTCTATTATTAGACATGGGTAAACTTTTAGTTTACTTTATGGAGCTCTCAAAAAGATGGGATGCCAAAATTATTTTAGGTACCCGTGTAGGAAGTACTTTAGAGTGTATCATCCAGTTGGGGCATAGTTGATTAATGTGCTCATGCTCATTCCAACTCTTTCCTCTCCATTTATGCGGTGTGCGGTACGGGTCATATCCCAATTATCTATGGGCACACCGTCCATATACAAGGCCTAATCATCCGGGTTGCTTAAATTTTTTTTAAATGGTGGTTAGGTGCTATAAAGGATTTTATTTTCATTAGCATCTCCAAAAAATGTAGGTATATAATAAGAAATGAAGTCCCAATTCGCACTCAAAAGACGACGCGTTAGGGTCTATGCAGCTGCAACGATATATTATTTTGATATCCATTCTGCACGGTAGAAGCATATGATCCCTCTGGAGTAGTAGGTAGTCCCATCACTATCATGCCCCATTCTTACATTTTGTACTGCAGATTTGCGATTTCACATTTGCCAAAGAAGAATTTTGTAGAAGATAATTACGCTATAGGTCCTAAAGTAACATCGGCGACTTCCCCCACTTTTTGCAGCCAATCTGTGTTCTAAACTCTAAAAATACGAAATGTACCTAGACGTCGGGTCATTAGACAGTGTTCAATGATATTGAGGAATAGTGATCCCTCTTGAACTGTATTCCGCATTGGCAAGAATACCAAAGTTATTTATATCAACTAACAAGGAATGGAAACCAATTTTAGTACTTACTCATGTTTGTCTAGCATTGCTTCTTGCTACATCTTGAAAAGGTCGGCTGTTCATAGAGTTTAGTCTTCCCTGTACAAAGGCTGTAACTCTCTCCGCTCCATCAAGATCACATGCATCCTACTTTTTATTGATGTATAATATTCTGAAAAGAGCGAGAGAGAGAAAGAGAAAGGCCATTACTTCCATGAACATACATGAGCATGGAGTGGTTGAAACAATGTTTGTGACATACAGATGACAGACGCTTCGCTGACGAGGACATAAATAATTGACATGGCACAAACAGAACAACAAGGCAACATTGGGACATAGCATAGGATGATTGGAAAATAGTGGGGATACTGTAGAGCGGTAGAACGGAGGTTGGGAACAATAAGGCAACATTGAGACATAGCATAGGATGATTGGAAAATACTGAGGAAACTGTAGACCGGAGGTTGGGAACAATAAGGCAACATTGAGACATAGCATAGGATGATTGGAAAATACTGAGGAAACTGTAGAACGGAGGTTCGGAACAACAAGGCAACATTGGGATATAACATAGGATGTTTGGAAATAGTGAGGGTACTGTAGAACGGAGGTTCGGAACAACAAGGCAACATTGGGACATAACATAGGATGTTTGGAAAATAGTGAGGGTACTGTAGAACGGAGGTTCGGAACAACAAGGCAACACTGGGAGATAACATAGGATGTTTGGAAAATAGTGAGGATACTGTAGAACGGAGGTTCGGAACAAAAAGACAACTTTTGTACATAACATAGGATGTTTGGAAAATAGTGAGGATACTGTAGAACGGAGGTTCGGAACAAAAAGACAACTTTTGGACATAACATAGGATGTTTGGAAAATAGTGAGGATACTGTAGAACGCAGGTTCGGAACAACAAGGCAACATTGGGACATAACATAGGATGTTTGGAAAATAGTGAGGGTACTGTAGAACGGAGGTTCGGAACAACAAGGCAACATTGGGACATAACATAGGATGTTTGGGAAATAGTAAGGATACTGTAGAACGGAGGTTCGGAACAAAAAGGCAACTTTTGTACATAACATAGGATGTTTGGAAAATAGTGAGGGTACTGTAGAATTGAGGTTCGGAACAACAAGGCAACATTGGGACATAACATAGGATGTTTGGAAAATAGTGAGGATACTGTAGAACGGAGGTTCGGAACAAAAAGGCAACTTTTGTACATAACATAGGATGTTTGGAAAATAGTGAGGATACTGTAGAACGGAGGTTTGGAACAACAAGGCAACATTGGGACATAACATAGGATGTTTGGAAAATAGTGAGGGTACTGTAGAACGGAGGTTCGGAACAACAAGGCAACATTGGGACATAACATAGGATGTTTGGGAAATAGTGAGGATACTGTAGAACGGAGGTTCGGAACAAAAAGGCAACTTTTGTACATAACATAGGATGTTTGGAAAATAGTGAGGATACTGTAGAACGGAGGTTCGGAACAACAAGGCAACATTGGAACATAACATAGGATGTTTGGAAAATAGTGAGGGTACTGTAGAATTGAGGTTCGGAACAAAAAGGCAACATTGGGACATAACATAGGATGTTTGGAAAATAGCGAGGATACTGTAGAATGGAGGTTCGGAACAACAAGGCAATATGGGACATAACATAGGATGTTTGGAAAATAGTGAGGATACTGTAGAGCGGAGGTTCGGAACAACAAGCCAACACTGGGAGATAACATAGGATGTTTGGAAAATAGTGAGGGTACTGTAGAACAGAGGTTCGGAGCAAAAATTTCATGGAAATAGAATTTGTTTATATTTTTAAGATTTTTTTTTTTTAATGCTAAACGTCTCTTTAACATTTATTGTTCATTCGAGATGGGGTTTTTACGCTTAATTCGCTGGAAACTTACAAACCAGCTATCCACATTGACCTTACTCAGTATGGAAGGGGCCGGAAAAATAGCGAGCATTATGGAGCCACGCAGACACCTACTTGGTAAAACCTCGATGGATTTTGCTTAATTTAAGTGATCTAAGGGGAACTTGTGTATTTAACGTGTCATAGACGCTGGCAGTGAGTTATTTGGTTTGATTTTGGAGCAACTAAATCCAAAGATACCGTGGTGTTCCCTTGCGAGATCCTATTCGAGTACGCTCTATGACCTATGTCCAACAATTCCTTACTTCAGAAATATATCAAGAACTGATTCATCCTTGACTTCAAGAATGGATTTAAATCCGGTGATTTTTTTCCTGAGCATGTTTGGCATTCATGGGGTTGTTTGTTTATTATTTTCATTTTAGTTATTTATACTAGACATCCTATTGGTACCTTTAAAAAACACATCCGTTATTTATGACGGGGATTCACTTACTTTTCAATTCCGACTCGAGTTTCTTCTACTTCGTCCACATTTTCAAGGAAACTGACAGGTTGGTAACATGGGATTTACGTGATCAGTGAGCTGAATTCTCTCATACACAATGTTTGGAACAGTGTCGATGATCGTGTTGAGGCATCTACCTTTGATCATTGACGAGTAGGTTATAGATTTGTTCACAGAGTAGGATTTCTGGAGAGGTAGGTAGTCGTCAAACAGAAATCCTACTCTATGAACAAATCTACATCCACTCGCCAATGGGTAAAGTTAGATACCCCAAAATGATTGTCGACAGTGTTGCAAACTTTGTTAATGCGAGAATTTAGCTGACTGATCAAGTAGGTCCTGAGTTTTCAAACAGCCATTCCTTGAAAATGTCTATGAAGTAGACGAAACTCGAGTCGGATATTGAAAAGTAAGTGAATCCTCATCATAAATAACGGTAGTTTTTTCATCATTTTAGTTTCTTAATAATTTCTATCAACAACAAAAAATATCTAATCAAATCATGCATATTTGACAGGGTGTTACAGTGTTCAAATTTTGAACAGAGTAACGCCATGTTCTGCCACTAAGGACATGTCTTGCTTTTTGCACGTTTGTCCTACATCCTGCCTGCTTTTGAAAGTAATGGAAAATGTCCTGCTGTTTCTCTGCTTTTGAAAATTTTCAGCTGGTAACCCTATTCCCAACTGATTGATGGATCAAAGAAAGATCTAGTTTTAAAACCATGATTATTCTTTACATATCCGTCCGTCTACTTGTTCCACGATACCGCTCGAACGCCTTGCCCATTTTGTTGATACTTGGTATTATTCCTTACGTTCATTGAATAGCTGATTAGTTTCTGGACCCAATTGGGCCACCTTATGGAATCTTTAAATTGATTGAGATCTACTGTTCACAGCTCTTCTTGTAACGATAGAAACTCTATTGTATTCAACAGGATCAATGGCTCTTTGAATACATCAGTTCATATAAGATCACTAAAATTAACATCTGGCGAGGCTTTACTTGGTGGGTGACCATGACCACTGACCACGTAGGTTCAATCCCCCAAGATTCTGGCTATTCCCGGCCTTACCCAAGCTGGGTGAGGTTAATATGTACCTGGTTTGCATGTTTTCAGCGCCGTGGGGTCTCGAATGACCTTAGATGTTAAAGAGACATGAAACCAAAAAAAAAAAAAAAAAAAAGTTTATTGTGTTCTGTAATTTCAGAGTCGGAAATATAAAGTTCATTAGATATCTTTTCATTAAATTTTCTTTCAAAATTGGCACTTCCCTTTTTTTTAAAGTTCCCTTCCGAGGTTTGAACCAGCAAATAGACATCAATAATGAACTTACTATCTTTAATAGATACAATCAGATCCGAAATATTCGATCGCGAACACAAGTTACTCGTATGCGTATGAGCATTCGGTGACTTTTGGAGGATTTTAATAGATACAATCAGATCCGAAATATTCGATCGCAAACACAAGTTACTCGTATGCGTATGAGCATTCGGTGACTTTTGGAGGATTTTAATAGATACAATCAGATCCGAAATATTCGATCGCAAACACAAGTTACTCGTATGAGCATTCGGTGACTTTTGGGGGATACCGTATTAACGAAAAAAAAAATGTATTTTTCTATTTTACGAATAATATTTTATTTTTTGGGGGTAAGCATTTGGCAATGTGTGGGGGGGAGGGGTAATTTAATAGAGAGATAATATTTTCACTCTATTTTCAATTATTTAGAAACCAAAAAAAAAATGCGCTTTACAATGCTCACGGATCCCCGCTTTCAATCTGTTTAGAAATACATTATTAAATTGCAGTGAGTAGCAGAGACGATTCCTGTTTCACGACTGCCTCCGCTTTTTCTCAGATAATTTGGGATCAATAGTAACAGGATTTAATAAATTTGGTGGGCTCTGCCTTTTGTTGATTAAAACTGTTCTTGACATACGAGATTTTTAAAAAACAGACGTATACACGATGGGATCAAGGGAATTCAAAACTTGTTTTGACAATGAAAACTTCAGGCGATCAAACTAGTTCTATAGCTAGCGTTTATTTTTATACAGGTGATTTCACACTTCTAAAAAATATTTATCTGTGACCAAACCCAGACTGGGTGAGGACAATGTGGTTAGATGGTTTGCAAGTTGCCAGCGAATGGAGGATAAAAGCTCGAATGACCAATAGATTAAAGAGACGTAAAAACAAAACAAAAAAAAAAAAAAAAAAAAAAAAGGAAAAAANAAAAAAAAAAAAAAAAAAAAAAAAACAGGACATTTTTCATTATTTTCAAAAGCAAGCAGGATAAACATTCAAAAATCGGGACATGTCCGGCGGCTTTGCCAGGACATGTCTATAGTCTATATATAGGTATAGTGTAAACAGTACTCCATACAGTAGTCGGCACCCTAATTTTTTTTTTAACAAAATAAGAAGCCAGGAAATTTTAGTAATGTATAATTTTTTTTTATTTTTCTCTATCCTGTTCTTAAAACAATGATATAATCCTCACCCCGACAGCAGCTCTTATTTCTTCAAATCAATAATTTTAAAAAAATATTCCATGAGAGCAAGTGAAATTAAGGATTTCTTAAGTTTTTTGTTAAGGAATGTGATTTTTAAATTAGTCGTTCTGCATTTTTTATTATTTTCAAAAGCAAGCAGGATAAACATGCAAAAATCGGGACATGTCCGGCGGCTTTGCCAGGACATGTCTATAGTCAAATATTAGGTATATACCTAATATTTGATTCTTCCTTCTTTATTAGGCAAAGATGTGTAATAATTAGTTTGCGGCTGTCTGAGCACCCTTAGGATTGTCTTTATTCAAATAGTGAAATATTATATCCGATTATTTATCTCAAATAAATATATCTCTCCCTGAAATAAATATATCTCTTAAGAATGTCGAAAAATAATAAAAGACGCTCGCTTGAGATTGTCTAGAAATACTATTTGTGTTTTCCCCCTCATACAGGATAAAATAAAAAGAAGTAGGTTACGGAATAAGTACCCATTTTTGAAAGAATTGCCCTCGCCTCGCCCCTATCATTTTACGTCTTCTTTTTGCTCTGTGAAATGGAGTAGAAATATTGCTGAGAAATTTTTGGGAGTAAATATAAAGAAATGTTATATGCGGGTTTTAAGACATAATTTGAACAAACGGGAAGAGACGGGACTGTCTTATCTACGAGTTTAAGAGAGGTAGAAAAAAAAACATTGTAATACCTACCTAATATAATGAAGATTTAATTTGAATGGAACAATTTGTGTGAGATATCAATAATTTTTGGTTTTATTTGATTGGCAGTACACGCATATTATACTCACTTATCTTATGGCATACATCCTTGCTTATAAGCAAGGCAAAACAAACACACATCATGTTCTTAAAGGAGTCTGCAAATCAAGTAATACTTATTTGATGTATAATAAATTATATTACTTAAAAAACAAATCATTTATCTCTTTTTATACCCAATTAAATAAGATAGAACCATAGAAAGAAGAGGATATAAAGTCTTTGAGAAGGATGCTGGTGATTTAGTTAACTTTAAGCAATAAGATAGAGACATAGAAAGAAGAGGATAGAAAGTCTTTGAGAAGGATGCTGGTGATTTAGATAACCTCAAACAATAAGATAGAGACATAGAAAGAAGAGGATAGAAAGTCTTTGAGGAGGAGGATGGTGATTTAGTTAACCTCAAACAATAAGATAGAGACATAGAAAGAAGAGGAGAGAAAGTCTTTGAGGAGGATGCTGGTGATTTAGTTAACTTCAAACAATAAGATAGAGACATAGAAAGAAGAGGATAGAAGGTCCTTGAGAAGGATGCTGGTGATTTAGTTAACTTCAAACAATAAGATAGAGACATCATAGAAAAAATAGGATAGAAAGTCTTTGAGGAGGATGCTGGTGATTTAGTTAACTTCAAACAATAAGATAGAGACATCATAGAAAGAATAGGATAGAAAGTCTTTGAGGAGGATGCTGGTGATTTAGTTAACTTCAAACAATAAGATAGAGACATAGAAAGAATAGGATAGAAAGTCTTTGAGGAGGATGCTGGTGATTTAGTTAACCTCAAACAATAAGATAGAGACATAGAAAGAATAGGATAGAAGGTCCTTGAGAAGGATGCTGGTGATTTAGTTAACTTCAAACAATAAGATAGAGGCATAGAAAGAAGAGGATAGAAAGTCTTTGAGGAGGATGCTGGTGATTTAGTTAACCTAACACAATAAGATAGAGACATAGAAACAATAGGATAGAAGGTCCTTGAGAAGGATGCTGGTGATTTAGTTAACTTCAAACAATAAGATAGAGACATAGAAAGAAGAGGATAGAAAATCCTTCAGAAAGATGCTGTTATTTAGTTGTGTACATCATCAGAATTCGATTAGGGGTCAAAATCATATTATATGATGACAATATTACGAAAGCGGGGGCCCTTCATAATATTGTCCTTATTTATCCAATGTGTTGAAAAATAGTCAAAATAACTTTACAATGTAGACCACACAAGGAATGTGTCATGGTGTGTACTGGGGCTTGGATAAAAACATTTTTGTTACGTGGAAAATGCTTCTGACTTCCGACGTAAGTTAAAAAAAAGGATATTTTGAATGCTGAATGTTGTAAGGGGAAGGTTGAGAGAAGTGGGAAAAGCAAGCAAAGGCAATGCAAAAGACGAAACATTGTAAAAAAGGGAAAGAACAAGTTGCCAGAGCCCTTAGGATTAGCGTGGGATAATTAACTCTTTTTGAAATAAAAAATGAGTTTTCAGACGAACAGTAGACGCTTTAGAATGGCGATAGAGCTCACAAAAACGTGGAAATTCCGACATGACCCGGCCAACTTAACGTACCTTTGCACTCCAACGTCTGCTGATATTAACATCTGCAGAGGCAATGAGTTTTCAGACGAACAGTGGACGCTTTTGAATGGGCTAAGTGTGCACTCCAACGTCTGCTGATATTAACATCTGCAGAGGCAATGAGTTTTCAGACGAACAGTAGACGCTTTAGAATGGGCTAAGTGTGCACTCCAACGGCTGCTGATATTAACATCTGCAGAAAAAGACTAAAATAATTTAACGATATTTTCTTTAAACGTCTGCTTGTCTCAGTGTGGCCAACCATATAGGGATATATTCCTACTTTAGGGATTTTATCCTTTTTTTAGCCTTTGCAGGGATGTAAGGACGGATTTTTAGAATATATCCTAAATGTAGGGATATTTGACAGAGCGTTGACTCTTGTAGGAAAACTATATAATTAGTTACAAGTCCACCGCCTTAACCACTACGCCATTGAGGTCGATTTCAATATAAGAATAGTTGCAAGCATTTTGTGTGCAAGGCTCAGGTGATACCAATAGTTTTACCTGCAACAACAAAAATATTTATTTTCAGGCAAATCCCCCAGAATATGTTAAGCTCAGTTTCATAAGCCTTGGGGGAGGGGTTTGAAAAATGGGTTTCGAGGAACTAAAATATCCCATAATCAAAGACAGTGCAGTAACCACTAACCTCCCTCTTCCACTTTTCCCAGTGGCACCATTCGAGCGTAGGGAACCGTCAAAAAGCGGATTTTGACGGCAAATAAGCGGTCATCAATATATTACATTTCAACCTTAGTTGTATTTTTCAATTTCTTGTATGAAATTGATATGAAAAAGCACCAAATTTCAAGTCCTAGCTCTTTCCATTCTGTTTTCAGCAGAACCGCCAAAAAGCGGCTTCAACCTCTAATTAGCGGCCAACAATATATTACACTTCAAACTAATTTGAATTTTTCTATTTCTTGTATGAAATTGATATGACTAGGCATGAATTTTAAAGTTCTAGCTGTCTCATTTTAAGCAGGATATGCAAAAACCGCTAAATACGACATAAAACCGACAATGGTGTATTCGATTTCCACCAAAAGCACATTTTTCCGTTCATAGCATGCAACTGACATACATACAAACTTTCAAGTCTCTAGCACTTGCCGTTCTTGAGATATCTTGTTCACAGACAGACGGACAGAGACACACACGGACCAGTGGATTTGTGCTCTGGAGACCCCAAAACGTGTTTAGGCATTGAAAACTCGACATAGAAACAACATCATTGGATTCTCCATCCAGGTGGATCCTTATCTTCAGCACCTCACACAAGTTCTCTTTTACTTTGAATAAGAATATTGTTTGTTTTGTGCTTTTAATAATTATCACCTTGTTTGCCATCCAGGTGGATCCTTAGCTTCAGCACCTCACAACAGTTCTCTTTTACTTTGAATAAGCATATTTTGTTAGTATGAAATATTGTTTTTTTTTGTGCTTTCAATAATTTATCACCTTGTTTGCCATCCAGGTGGGTCCTTATCTTCAGCACCTCACACAAGTTCTCTCCTTCTCTCATTTTACTTTGAATAAGCATATTTTGATAGTATGAAATATTGTTTGTTTTGTGCTTTCAATAATTTCTCACCTTGTTTGACATCCAGGTGGATCCTTAGCTTCAGCACCTCACAAAAGTTCTCTTTTACTTTGAATAAACATATTTTGTTAGTATGAAATATTGTTTGTTTTGTGCTTTCAATAATTTATCACCTTGTTTGCCATTTTCTATTCTTTAAATATTTTACGTGAGTTTCTTTATTGCTTTCTTTCAAGAAGTAAAATAACAACATGGAAGAATGGTGTGAGTGAAAGAGTAGGAGAGAATGAGTGCGTGGGGGAGACCTTCTCACTCAACGATTTGGAAACTAGATCTTGTAACTGAAGGAGGAGGAGGGAGAGAATGAGTGCGTGGAGGAGACCTTCTCACTCAATTATTTGGAAACTAGATCTTGTAACTGAAGGAGGAGGAGGGAGAGAATGAGTGCTTGGAGGAGACCTTCTCACTCAATTATTTGGAAACTAGATCTTGTAACTGAAAGAGGAGTAGGGAGAGAATGAGTGCCTGGAGGAGACCTTCCCACTCAACAATTTGGAAACTTATTTTAATCTTAATTTGGCACAGAGATAGAAATAAAATTAAAATTCGTCATTACTATGGGCTCCAAACGACGGCTCTGATCCCCGGAACGAAACCCCAATGTTTGATCAACTGAGCTGATTGTATCGGTGGAAGCAGTAATATGTTTATCATATATGGCCCATCGTTGCGAAAGTGAGGTGTTTTAAAATGATACAAAAAAATTATGGAATACTTTGGCTTCATCTTTGGCATAGTCATTCATTGAGAGTTGAGTAAATTAAAAAAAAAAATAGTTCTCAGTTATTTGAAAATAACTGACTTCCAAATAAAATTCGTTTTTATATTTTATACTAATTCGTCCGGGGAAGAGATATCTTCAATATATTACTAGATCATTTCAAATTTTGTGACAAGACTTCTTGCTACATTAAAATTTTAAAAAAAAGGACTTTAAAAAAATCGATTTCAAAAGTATAATCTAACAAAACTTTGGAATCGATATGAGTGTGATATTTTCAAAAATCGATTCATCTGAAGTCCCATTTGAGCGATAGGAAGAGCGGAAAACCCAAGCTGAGATGGATAGAGATAACGGGATGGAAGATCTATCAGGTGATTGGGATACTGGGTAAAAGATAGACAAGTCCGCCCCAGATTGTTGATGAGTCCAACAAAACTGAGAATAGAATATAGTGCCATTAATATGACCTCTAATAAGTATCTGGCACAACTGTCTGGATATTTATCCAGCCCTGGCGTGGACATATATTTTTAATTAACATAATATCTCCAACAAAATCATTGGAAATTAATATGACCTTTCATAAGGATCTGGCACGGCTGTCTGGATCTTTAACCAGCCCTGGCAGGGACATATATTGTTAGTTAACATATCTCCAACAAAATCATTGGAAATTAATATGACCTTTCATAAGGTTCTGGCACGGTTGTCCGGATATTTATCCAGCCCTGGCAGGGACATATACTTTTAATTAACATATCTCCAACAAAATCATTGGAAATTAATATGACCTTTCATAAGGTTCTGGCACGGTTGTCTGGATATTTAATCATTTTATCATTTTAAAATCCTTTATTCAGATAAAAATATGAGAATTTTTTTTTAATTAGCTTTTATGTTGCAACTGTTAATTAAACTTGTTTATAGAATAGGCCTCCTTCTCCAAAAGTCTGTCACTTTTAATGTTTGTTTGTTGTGTCAAACTGTCGAACTAATTCAATGGAGGACAAGTGAGGAAGAAATGAGAACAAAGTAGAAATTTTGAGGAGGAAGCAAAGAGAAGAATTATACAGGGTGGAATGAAACTATGAAGAGTAATCAAGAGATCAAAATACTTTACCATAAAATAAATTTTATGTGGTGTATTTTTTTCACAATATATTACTTACATGAAACATGTTTATTAGAGCTGAATAATTTTATCCACACCTGCGGCACAACCTTACACTAAGTAAGCACAAAAAAAAAAAAAAAAAAAAAAAAAAAAAAAAAAAAAAAAAAAAAAAAAAAAAAAAAANAGTATGTCACCGTCACGTCAGTTCAAGTAATTTCTCATATGTGGTTAACGTATGTACGATTACATATAATTCTGAATCACCCTGTATATTTTTTTTTTTTTTTTTTTTTTTTAAAATATATATATATTTTTAATCTTTAGAAGAGCCTCTTCTAAAAATTCTATTTCCAATCTTAAGTCGAAGTGGGGGGATTGAGTCAGATTCGAACCAACAGCCCCCTGATTTCTAATTCACCGCATCAACCTACTGAGGCTGTCACAATTTTTACTAAAAGTGGAAGTCAAAAATTTTGAAAACTAAGCTAAAAATGACTGTACAGGTGGGTGTATTTATTATAGTAAATCATGTGTCCTGTAACGTTTCTATTTCTTGCATCGTTTTTCTGCACCACACTGTATTGTAGACAGAGATGTATACATCAGATTGATGATGTAGAGCTGAGAGGTGAGGCTACAGAGATGTATGAAGGAGACTGGAGGAGAATAGGGGAGGTTGTAAAATTTAATTATTTTTTGTTAAGTCTGCCATATTATACGTCGCAAATATTTATTAGATTTGGCGTTAGTGCTCCATCCAAAACTTTTGAAGTTTTTCTATGTAAATTTGAATAAACATTAATTGGGATTGATTCAAACAAAAATGGCGATGTTTTTATTGAATCAAAACTAATTTATCAGAAAGATTTTTTTATTAGGTTTTAATATAGTTTAAATTAACTAGACAATATCCATTCGTATTTATTATATGCTATGAGAAATAGAAAAGAAGATGAAGAGAAGTTCCTTAGACTTGAAAGGAAAGTATTAGGAAAAATATTTGGGCTGATTTTTGATGTGTACTTCCAGACATGAAGAATATTAAAAAACAGAGAAATTGAAGAGAAGTACCCATACCCTAACATCATAGAAGAAATAAAAAGAAGAAGACTGAATTGGGCAGGACATGTAGCCAGAATGACCGATAATACGATAGTAGAATCAAAATCAGCATTCAGAGAAATGATAGGAGGATATAGAGCAAGAGGACGGCCCAGATCGCGATGGATTGACAATTTAAAAAATGTTATAGAAGATATGGGAATCTACTCAGAACAATGGAAGGAGGTTGCTAAAGATAGGAGAACTTGCTACAGGCTGGTTGAATAGGCGAATGGTCGACCAGGCCGCAGCCACGATGAAAGAAGAATTTGTTGTCCAAATTTTCTGCACGATTACAATACTTTATCTGTACTCGTATATATAAAAGTGAATGTCTGTTTATTTATTTGTTTGTTTGTTCGCTTATAACTTACGAACTACAGCTCGGAATTGCACGAAACTTTGCACACTTATTTGTTTTTACCCGGGGAAGGTTATAGGCACGGTATTGTCCGGCCATTTTAGTTACGGCCGATTTTACGGCCGATTTTCCAATTTCTTCCTCAAAATTTTCCGAATTTTGGCCAATATCTTAAGATTTGTCGCGACAACATATCAACTCAAAGCGAGAAAGTTTTAGGTAACATCTTTATCCTTCATTTAGGACATATTTTGCAAAATTGTGACTAGCCATTCGAGGGTTACAAGTTCGAATCCGGGATCGGGCACAATAAAATTTTGACAATACTCATTGTTTAGCCAAAACGGTAAGAGATATAGAAAAATTGATGGGAATGAACCCCCCCAAAACCATAGCCTGAGACCCCAGAAAAATGATCACAGTTCAAAAATATGCAACCGTTTTCGAGTTACGGCCGATTTTCCGATTTTTGTATGGGAAATCATAGAATACTATAAGAAACGGTAATAGATATAGAACATTTGATAGGAATGGCCCCCCCCCCAAAAAAAAACAAAGACTGGGAGCCCAGAAAAAATATCAGAGTTGAAAGCCCTCCAACCGTTTTCGAGTTACGGCCGATTTTCAAATTTTTGTTTGATTTAAATAAAATTATGTACAAAATCGGTTAGTGCCGATATAATTTAATAGAATTGAACTCCAAGTTTGTTGGGTAGAACCTGTTGCAATATTAGGCTGGGTCGCAGACCCAGCCTTGCGCAGACTTCAACACGCATTTTATTTTTTTTGGAACCTAACCCGATACTACTCCCAACACTTTCTACACAGCTTATCAACCGGTTACTACTCCCCATGTTCTTTCTAGGTTAACAAACGTGTAGGTAATATGTAATCCATGTGTATGCTCTCATCTCTTTTAAACGGTTGTACCTCGGTGATATGATTATTAATGTGGGAGTCAGATTTATTATCATATTTCTCTCATCTTCTCGAAACGAAGTTGGGATACTCAGCTAGTCTTCTATGGAAGTAAAAAGAAAGATTAAATATATGCTTTCAATAGTACTCAGACTATCTCCGTCAGTCCAATGTTAACAGTACGGTGTTCAGCTGTTCAATTTTCCCCGTAAGGAAGATAAACTTGGGATACTGTTCCCTTTCCCTATTTTCCTAGAAAGGAAGATAAACTGGAATACAATTTCTTATTTTTCCTGTAAGGGTGATAAACTTGGGATGCAATTCGCTTTCCCTATTTTCCCTGTAAGGAAGATAAACCACGGATAGATCTCCCTTTCCCTATTCTTCCCTGTAAGGAAGATAAACCTCGGATACAGTTCCCTTTCCCTATTTTTCCCTGTAAGGAAGATAAACCTCGGATACATTTCCCTTTCCCTATTTTTTGAATGGGTTACCAATTATTTTTTGTGTTGGTGGTAAATTTAGGAATTAAAAAGTTCTACTTTAACCTTCAATCCCCCCCCCCCCCNCCCCCCCCCCGACTGCCTCTCTGCCATTCCTTTTTATTTTCCTCCTGAAAATAAAAATCCCTCCGTCCTTTTACTCGTTGTCAAAGAAGTTTTTGGGGAAGGTGTCAACTTTGTTTTTGGATTGGAGGACAAAAAAAAAGTATAACTTTTTTAGAATATTTTAGTTTTTTTTTGTGTTCATTATTTTCAATAATTAATGTTTGGAACTGACCAAGAAAAAATACTCTGCCAATATGATACATGGGTTTATTATTTTATTGTCTGATAAATATTTCGGGGCGCAAATAGACACCAAATGGGACCTACATACCAAATATCATCAAAATAGGTCAACGCTAAAGGAGCATTCAAACTAATCACTGGCATTGACAGTCCGTGACCGGCAAGTGATCCGCCTGGCAAAACTAAAAATATTTTTCGAGGCATTTGAAGAAACATGTACATTCTAGAACGACACGTGACAGTGAAAATGCATCAGTGATCAGTGTGAGCGCACAATCAGCGGGAATCACTGTCAGTGCATGCTCCTCAAATGACAAAAGTGCAATTTTTTATGGACTCTGCGTATCTTGAAATGTAAAATATCAAATTTTGATTGGGGGTATTTTTTTGTGATGATTCCAATAGTTCATTATTGGAAATAATGAAACAAAATATGTTTATCAGTCACGATTGATTTTTTTTTTCAAACAATGCATACATACTATAATATGCCCCAATATTGATTTTCCTCTTTTCTATCTGTTGCACACAAAAAAATTGTTTTCACATAAATACCTAGGTATATAGGTAATTAGCCGATCTCCGTGGCCGAGTTGTTAAGATTGGTCCGGAGGTTGTGGGTTCGAATCCCGCCCGGAGACAAAATTTTCTCGTTTTCGGAATGGCATGGTTGTAAAAGAGTGCCCTGAAGTAATGCGAAAGCTGTTCCGGGGCATAACTTAAAAAAAGGAGGTAATTTCTAAAAAAAAAAAAAAATGAATAAACGAACATTAAATTTTATGATACTACATAAATTTTTGTTTAGTATTTATTTACTTATAACGTTTTCGGCTATCTTCAGAGCATCTGTAACAAAATTGAAAACGAAGAAAGGATGTTAACTACTACTACTATTAAAATAATAGTATATTACTACCACTATTAAAATAATAGTCTAATTTGAACTAATCAATGGAATGAATGAGTTTAAAATTGGAAGGATGTTCCAATTTTGCAAATGATGTTGTACCTATAGACTATTATTATAATAGTGGAAGTAGGAAGTAATTAACATCCTTTCTTCGTTTTCAATTTTGCTACAGATGCTCTGAAGATGGCTAGGTGGCCGAAAACGTTATAAGTAAATAAATACTGAACAAAAATGTATGTAGTATAAATTTAATAAATGTTATTATAATGACTACATACACCCAACAAGTTAATTATGATATTATGAATAAAGGAAACTGATTTCGTTTCGTTTGTTATTTTTTCCACATATTCCTATCGTGATACTAATTGTTACGGGAAGCTTTGTCATACAGTATTCTCCTGTTTATGTATTCTTCCGGCACAAAACCCTAAAAAGTCCTTCATTTTTTTTTTTTTTTTTTTTTCAAAAAAAGAAAACTCAAAATGAAGATGACACAAATAAACATTTTCAAAACGAAACAAAGTTTTTTTTTATAACAAAAGAAGAACTCAATTAGACATGTTTTGAATTCGAAATATTTTGTAAAACCTGACAACGAGTTGAATAGAGAAAAGCTTGCACCTTGCACATGTCCCCATGCTTGAACTTTCTGAATTACGTGCTCACAAGATGTTCAACTTCTCCTTGTTGTTTTTGTTGCTCCAATTCAAAACTTTGTTCACATGGAACAGGTATGTCACCAAAAAATCTCATCTGAACGCTCGATGTTTATACGGTCTTACAGGAACTGGTGTTTTCAACGTGTCATTGGTCATTGACCGTTTTTTGTTCTATCATTATTTTATTAATTTTACTTCATAGGTATTTCTGATAATTTTATTAATATTTTTGACAGCTTCACAACCAAATGTTCCATATTTTCATTTTGCAATCACACGAGTAGAATATTTCGTCTCTCCTTTTTCCTAAAAAAAAGTTAGAACTGTCATCTGGTTTTCGTTAAAAATTATTATCTGTCCCGGGTGTGACATAAAAAACTTCCCAAAGCTATATGAACACCCATACCGCCATTACAACTTTCAGGAAAGTGGTGACAATTTTAATGACTGTCTTTAACTTTGCCATCAACTTTCCATCTTCTTCTTCTTCTTCTTTATATTTTTCCAGAAATTAAATTTCATTTTTTTTTTTTTTTTTTTTCTTCTTTTCTTCTAGAGAGTGTCACTTAAAACTTTTCTTCCTCTCTCTTGATTATATGCTCAATTTTCAAGATGAAGTATTAGGTATAAATAGGCTTCCGGAGATTAAACAATCAACTTGTGAGGATATTCATCATAAATAACGAAAAACTTTTTCTATCTCAGTAAATTGTAAAAAGCCTTTAAATCAGACATTTTTTGATACCACTGAAGAGATGTTGAAAATTTTCAATGCCAGAGGAAATAGCCCTTGGATGAACAAGATAAAAAAAAATGGTTTCTATATACTTCTATTAAGGAGACCAGGTAATATTATTAAGAAAAAATAGACCCAGGGAACTCTCCTTATTAATAAAACACTTTCGGGAAGATCTCGACATCTGTCAACGTCAGCACTCATTACAAGAACTGGCAATAAGGTTTAATTATACCTCATATGAGTGGTGAAATCAATGTTAAATAAACCAAAAAAATATGTCTGATCATAATAAGAAAATGACAAAAATAAGAGACTGCTTAGCATCCCAACAGGCAGTCAAGTCAGAGAGAGCTGTCACGAGATCACAAGCTGGTGATAAATTATTCTGCAATCCCAATGAAGCGTTCCTCATTCCATCATCTTCTATATTCATAGGACTCCAAACCACAACAGTCCAACAATAATACTAAAAAAAAAAAAAATTGAAGCGTCATCTTCGCATGCAATATATTTTTCTAATTTGTCTCTGTTATCCCAAAACTATCATCTAAACAAGATGGTTATAACTGAAGACCCAACCTGTCGCCTCTCCAAGAAGTCACCAAAAGGACAGCAGAACATTTAATCTGCGAATTCGGAGGTGCCTCTCATAAAATACTGATACACTTCACAAGGATAATTATAACACCTGGGGAAGTGAAAACAATCAGTTCTAGGGGGGTCCTAAGCTTCATCAGGGAATTGGATCCCTCCTAGTTATTATAGGGGCAAGTCACGAAAGAATTATTATAGGTCACAGTGACATTTTTCCACTTTCGAAATGTAAGTATACCCAAATAGATTGGTGATGAAGTGTTAAGGGATTCTGAGTTTCCAATGAATGTGTGCCTCTGCTTACAAGGAAGAACTGGTAACCAATGATACAATTTGGAGCAACAAGGTAAATAATTTCATTATTGATAAACAATTAAAGTATAAAGTTGGATGAAACAAAATGAAAAAGATATTGTTGCCAAAGAGGATTTCAGTCTGGACAGTCGTAATTAGGGCACAGCATACTGGATGCACCAAATCAAGAAGATTTTCAAATTCTTGATGGACCAAAGTCAAATTGGGAATGTTTCCTGTTTTATTGATGATCATGTTTTTCTACATCAACCATGGAGTTATTTCCTTCCTATTGAATCCAATACCAGTTTTAGTATTCACTCATACTACTACTCTTTTGTTTTTTATAATTTCCTGGAGCTCCGGTTCGAATCAATATTTTTTATAAGTTAATGAAAACTTATTAATTTATATCGATTTTTTATTGTTTTTTACCTCATAATGACTACAAATATCATAAATATCTGAATTAGTACGACACAATAATATTTTACTAAAAACAGAGGGGCATGTTCTTGGGTGGAAAATACCGAAGTCACCCGAACAATTCGTTGTGTTCGTTTTCTCGAAATTATAAATGACCTTATGACATCATGCACAGAACAGGATGAATTTGGGATGTCGGAGTATCATACCATGTCTTCTCAGTATCATGGTAAATTAGGATGAAACTAAAATAGGTATTTAATAAATTCTTATTTTTGATCTAAATCATATAACTGATGCAGGTTGTAAAAACTATCCAAAAAAAAAAAAAAGTAATCATGGAATGATGGTCACAAAATAGAAAACAAATGACTTGGAGAGTGGATAGAAGAAAAATAGGAAATAATAATGAGAAGGAAGAACAAAACAAGTGAAGATTGGGAAGGAGAAATAAAAAGTAAAAGAGGTAGTTTAACCCTAGGTGACACATGGTAGAAGATAATGACAAATTACTAAACAAATTACCTGGAGAGTGAATCGAAGGAGAAGATTATAAAATAATAATGAAAAAGAAGAACAAAGCGAATAAAGATTGAGAAGGAGAAACAAAAAGGAAAAGAGGTAGTTTAACCCTAGGCGACACATGGTAGAAGATGACAAAATACTAAACAAATTACCTGGAGAGTGAATAGAAGAAGAAGAATAGGAAATAATAATGAGAAGGAAGAACAAAACAAGTGAAGATTGGGAGGGAGAAACAAAAAGGAAAAGAGGTAGTTTAACCCTAGGAGACATATGGTAGAAGATAATGACAAATTACTAAACAAATTACCTGGAGAGTGAATCGAAGAAGAGAATAGGAAATAATAATGTGAAGGAAGAACGAAACAAGTGAAGATTGGGAGGGAGAAACAAAAAGGAAAAGAGGTAATTTAACCCTAGGGGACACATGGTAGAAGATAATGACAAAATACTAAACAAATTACCTGGAGAGTGAATAGAAGGAGAAGACTAGAAAATAATAATGAAAAGGAAGAACAAAGCAAATAAAGATTGAGAAGGAGAAACAAAAAGAAAAAGAGGTAGTTTAACCTTTGGTGACACATGGTAGAAGATAATTACAAATACAAAACAAATGACCCTGAGAGTGGATAGAAGAAGAATAGGAAATAAGAATGAGAAGGAAATCAAATGAATATTGAGAAGGAGATACACAAAGGAAAATCAGAAATTTAACCCTTGGTGAGACATGGTAGAAGATAATGACAAAATATAAAACAAATGACCTGGAGAGTGGATAGAAGAATAATAGGGAAATAATAGTGAGAAGGAAGAACAAAGCAAATGAAGATTGAGAAGGAGAAACAGAGAGGAAAAGAGGTAGATTAACCTTTGTTGAGACACAGGGAGTCCCTTTTTGCATCAAAATTTTTAGACGCCATCTAATATTTTTATCTAATATTTTTGCTATTCGAAAAGAAAATCATGCCACAAATTAAATGTTTAGAATAACTACGAGTTATTTATTATGTTATTGTATTGAAAATTTCCCATTCCCCTGATCCTGACGTGAAAGAAAATTAATGGTTTTGCTTTGCTAAAATGTTTCCTTATTCCGGTTACTTTTAATTATTCTCATTTCTTTCAGGCTTCCTTATCGATTTAAAAAAAAAAACAATATATTTGGCTTTGTGTTGGACGTAAAATACAGCCACAGTAGCGGATTTACCGTAAAAGCAACGTAGGCCATGGCCTTAGGGCGGCAGAATTTAGGGACGGCAAAATATGGGCTATAATTGAAATTTTCAAGACTGCAGCGAAAATCACATTTCTTATGAAAATAGAGGCGACTAAATTGCAGTTCTAAATTGCATAGGGCCGGTGCAAGTTTAAATCCGTCAATGTACAGACAGCATATTTGACTTTGTGTTGGACGTAAAATACACCCAGTATATTTTCGTCCAACATTTGTCATTCTACGACACTGGTAATAATGAATTGCGGCCTTATAATGATTCAAGTAGATAAAACCAAAGCTTAAAATTAGAACCGTTATACTGGGTGTAAAAAAAAATATATTTAGACCCCTATAGTTCTGACCTTGATTACTTCTACTTTTCAATGAAAAGAAAATTTAGTAAAGATTTTTTATGATTTCAATATGAATGTTTGTATCCATTGACGTTTTCACCCAAAATTCAGTCGTTCTTTTATTTGGATTTTTATTTTTATTTAAATATTTGTACTGATTAAGGGGAGCTACATAGTAAATTCTTCCAGAAATCGACACTTTTTGTTGAAACAATTACTTCTTCGGCTCAAAAATGAACCTCATCATAATCCCTATAGTGCTTTACAGAGTTTGAAAATTCCAAGCAATTCAAAAGTGAATGGGGTACACGCTATATGTTTTTCATTTCTTCAAAATTTGATTAGTGGAAAAATGGTCTTACTCAAGGTTTCCTTTACACAAGTAAAATGATGTTTCGAACAGGAAAATGTCGACTTTTTTTGTCACAGATATAACTTAAAAGCCTTTGAACTGATTAAGGGGAAATTTAAACATCATTTTTCTACTTTGACCCTTATTCCACGAGTCCCGGAATTGGTGATGATTATTTCTGTGATTTCTTTAAATCAGTTAATGATATACCTACATCACAGAAATATTATAAAATCCTAAGCATTAGGCAGCTTTTTCAGAGCTTTCTTTAGAAAATTCCACTGAAATATTCTCTTTAGGGTTAATAAAAAGAAAACGAGGATGAGTAAAAAGAAAATGTAGAGCAAAAATGATAATAAGTCCCCTGGGGGCACATTCTGCAGTGTCTTGATATTTTCTTTATTTTAGAAAAAGAGGGAACACATATACAGGGTGTATCATAGGAAATTGCATTCCTTGAAATCATAATCATGAAATGAATGAAATTAATATGATTGGTTGTACGGAATAAATAAAATAAACGAATTTTATTAATTTTCATAATGATTAAAATAAACTACTTTAGAATAGGAAATGATCTTTCCAAATCAAAACCCCAAAAAATTACATTTTCTTCGAGATTTTATACCACCATTTTAAAACGGTAATATAAATAGATCACAATCTGTATCTTCTATTATCGGAAGAAAATAATGTTAAATGTGGGCTTAGTTGGTTGCCATCCACCAATAACCATTTAATATTATGGATGGGCAATGTTACAATTTTCGACACAAAGTATTGGATAAGTGGAGAATGTTGAGCTCGAACGATTATAAGAAAAGACATTCTCAACAAAACATTGGATACAACAGATTGTGTCGTAACGATTGTCGACGTCTCCTGAAAATATTAGACTTAAATGAATAGCAAGACCACATATACCATCGATGGAATAAAATAAAGTGAGCAGGATTAATAGACAGGATATTCTCAACAAACCATACAATGGAGAGGTTTTGCAACGTCCTGAAGATATGGCACTGAAATGAAAAGGAAGTTCACATATATCAGGATAGGCAATAGAATATAGAGGTTAAGATCAACAAGAAAGGACATACAAAAAAAATGTATTAGATAGAGAAGATTAGGCTAGGATCGATTGTAGATTTCTCCTGAACATATGATACTCAGATGAATGGGGAGACAACTTTCTCAGTCATTTGATAGAACAATATTCAGCCCCTGTGTCGTTCAATCAGTCACATCCTGTATAGAATGATAAGAATGGGAGACGTTGTCTAAGAACAGAGGATAGGAGGACATCGTTGACGAGGAAGGAGGAAGAAAGGGGGGGAAAGAAAATAGAATTGAGAGCTTAAGCTTTGGGAAGGAAAAAAAGAGAAAAAGATTCTCTTTGAGATAAAAACAAAGAAATTTAGGAGACAAGGGGAGAGAAAGAGGTAGAGAGGGATGGAATGAAAAAGGAAAAAGAGGTATTTTATAAGCTATTTCCAAATTAAGGTAAAGTAGGTACTTAAAGTATATTATTATACTAAGTCGGGCTCCTCATTCTTAAATTTTATTACCTTCGTATATGAGTTCATGGGGTGTCTAAAAGGTGTTCAAATTAGTGAGGCATTATTGTGATTTGTTCCTCTAGTGGAAAAGATGGAGGTATTAAATATATTTAGAGCTAATTTTTAATGTGAATATTATGTTTCATCATATTGAACTTGTTTAGTGTTTTTTTAGAGAAATTTAATGGAGATTTAAGAAGCATTCACACTACACAGTGAAAGTGTCAGTGACAGTGCTCTGCGCCGCTGTACCGTGATCTTCACAGGGATTTGACATGAAAAATTACTGGCTGAGCACGGAGAAAATGCTGACGGTGATATTAAAATTACGTGAGAACACTGTCACTGACACTTTCACTGTGTATAGTTCCTTAAAATAGGAAATATTTAACTATATAGTATTCATTTATGGTTCTGCACTTTTATTATTCTTCAACTGCACATTTTGAAATTCCACCGTTTCTCTTTCAATTCCTACATCGATTGGACCTCCTCTCAGGTCTTACCCATTTTATTTTTACATCTCAACATAGGTTTACTTCTCTTCCTTCTCTCCTCTATTTCTAATCTCTCCACTTTCTTCCCAGCTATATTTTTTTTTCTCATTCAAGGTCATTGGGAATAAGGGTTATACCATTCATTCACTAAAGCCAACCAAACCCAGCCTGAGTTGGAATTATTGTGAGCCTGATAACCAGCATTAAGAGGGCCTAAACCTAAATGATTCCACCAAGTAAAACCACACTGGACAATGCTTATCTGCAGATCTATACTATCTATACATGGTCTTTCCAGTCCGGAGCGATTTTCAACCAATATGTTTCTCTCTGTTGCAGGATGTCCCAATGACCATGTGGCGGTGGTGTATTCTAATTATCTACCTTTTTGGTTTAGCAGAACCAGGAGTTTCGGAGACATCATCATGCTCATCACCAAGGTACTGTTCCACAAAACATTTTCTTTGGTTTTTAGTTTAGATGTATACTATAGTTTTATGTTATCTCCTGGGTTGGTGATGTAGAGGTAGGTGGCTCTGACTGATTCAAACCCAGCCAATCCAAAGACTTTCATCCTCATGAATTTGAAATATTTACCATTATTGGAGGACATGGGGGTGGCTGAGAGAATTAACATTGAGTTTGGCGTCCTCGGAGTAGCTTCATACGTACTACCCAGTCCTTCCACCACCATAACATTCCTCGACGTACACGGAAAGTGAAGAAGTAAGTTATAGGTTATTTCTGATTGGAGTCAATCCGATTCAAAAATTTTACGTTTGTGCACCTGATGTATTTGGTATTGTTTCATTCCATATTCTAACTATTATCATAAACCAGGAAGGGCGCGACTGCCAGCAAGATCTTCAAAAATGAATGCCTTCTTGGAAGCTCCGACATGGCAGGATATTGTTGGCGGACACGCACTTCCTGATTCCTAATACTTTACAAAGGAAAATATATTTGGTCTAATAAGCCCATGTTTTTGCTCCAGGTATCTTGTCCTATTTTATGATTTTAGTATCTCAATCAGGAGCGGATCCAAATCAGAAATTTGGGGGCACCCAAGAAAATAAAATACTTAAATTTATGATTTGTGTCGACAGGAAATGATTATAATCTCAATACAAATACAAGCGACAATTCAGTTTCTCATTTTAGAGAATCTCTCCACTCTTCCTCAATTTCATGATTTACATTGAGAAGAGCCAACCCATTGAGTATATGTTATTTCGGTAATGTGTTACAGTCAAAATATAGGTATACAGAAATTAAAGTAGTTTGTTATACAAGCCAGTAATTTATACATTTTGACTGTAAGTTTTATGAAGTAGGCCCCTGTAGTAATGTACTTCTGAATAACAGTAGTTTTGATCCGATCCAAAGAAGAAAAATTTATTCCAGCTCTAGTATTAATTATGTCGAGTAATGTGCAAAGTATGCGAAGCAAAGAGTGAATGGTAGGATATAATATACATACATATCTTTTGCGAAGAATCTCAATCACAGAGGCAATCAAACTGAACTGAAATGAATTCACACCATTTTCTTACTCCTTACTATATTGCTGCTTCAATTTTAAAATATATTCTTTCCAATAAAAATGAAAAAAAAAAAAAACGTTCGAGTGTGAGTGGCAATAGAAAGCAGTTTTCTTTATTTCAAAATTTCAATGTGAAATTGCCTCAAACATCAGAGCTCCCAATCTATCTGTCTACTTCTTTATTATTTCCTCTTCCTTTTATTTTATCACTTATTTCCTCTATCTCCACTCCCTTTTTTTCTCATTCTTTCTTTCCTCTTTATCTCCGTAATTTTCTCTCTTTACCATTTACCACTGACTCATTTTCTCGTGAAATATTTGAATCAGTTTATTGCCTTGATACCTTCTACAAATTGAATATGCCTATCTATATATGAGAGCATTTCTATTATAGGCGCTTTAACATGCACTATTTTAAAATAGGCCGTTCAACTCTAAAATTAAGGTAATTTAAAGGTTTTTCAAAAAAATTAAATGGAATTCATTTTTTCTTCACTCGCTCGGTAATTTTCGCGCTTTTACTCATTTTCTCTAGAAATTAGGAAAGAACCGTGGTAGCTCAATTGATTGAAACAGTGGATTCGTAACCAGGATTCTGTTGGTTCGAAATACTGACAGAGCCGTGGTAGCTCAACTGATTGAAGCAGTGGATTCGTAACCAGGATTCTGTTGGTTCGAAATACTGACAGAGCCGTGGTAGCTCAATTGATTGAAGCAGTGGATTCGTAACCAGGATTCTGTTGGTTCGAAAAACTGACAGAGCCGTGGTAGCTCAATTGATTGAAGCGGTGGATTCGTAACCAGGAGGCCGTTGGTTCAAAATACTGACAGAGCCGTGGTAGCTCAATTGATTGAAGCAGTGGATTCGGAACCAGGAGGCTGTTGGTTCAAAATACTGGTCACAGTAAATCTTAATTACGGTTGCAGCAATAATTAATCTCCGAAACATTCAAAATTGCCGACAAAACAGGAAGATCGGGAAGGTACAGGCAAGGATGTGGGCAAAACTTAGAACAGCGGTAACTATGTTTTTGACGGAAAAGAAAACTAAGTGTCATTCTAGTCTGTTGTGATCAATTTTAAATGGAAGCAAGACCATTTCTTCTATTCGAGTCTTTCGGTAATTTCCTGTCCGAAATTAAGGTGTCGATCCCCTTAATTTTATTGAGGATTTGTTCTTAGTGTTGGTGTAGATTTTTAGAAATTTAAGATTAAATTAGGTTAGGACATGTAGTCCATGATTTTAGAAATATAAGATTAAATTAGGTTAGGATATGTAGTCCATGATTTTAGAAATTTAAGATTAAATTAGGTTAGGATATGTAGTCCATGATTTTAGAAATTTAGAATTAAATTAGGTTACGATATGTAGTCCATGATTTTAGAAATTTAAGATTAAATTAGGTTAGGACATGTAGTCCATGATTTTAGAAATATAAGATTAAATTAGGTTAGGATATGTAGTCCATGATTTTAGAAATTTAGGATTAAATTAGGTTGGGATATGTAGTCCATGATTTTAGAAATTTAAGATTAAATTAGGTTAGGACATGTAATCCATGACTTTAGAAATTTAAGATTAAATTGGGTTACGACATGTAGTCCATGATTTTAGAAATTTAAAACTAAATTAGGGTACGACATGTAGTCCATGATTTTAGAAATTTAAGATTAAATTAGGTTAGCATATGTAGTCCATGATTTTAGAAATTTAGGATTAAATTAGGTTGGGATATGTAGTCCATGATTTTAGAAATTTAAGATTAAATTAGGTTACGACATGTTGTCCATGATTTTTCTTCAAACGGTTGTTTTTACGTCCAATTCACGATAACTCTCAAACTTTTGATGAATTTTGATGAATTTTTTGTGGATATTTATATTGTTCATAAAATTTGGTGTTAATCCACATATGGAACTGTCGTCAACTGCTGTATAGCCCAGCACCCAACCCTCTGGGATTAGCTTTGGACCTGTGGTTACTTCTGTCTCTTAGTTTTCAAGAACTGCATAATGAAGAAAACTTTAATTGTAGTTTGAAATTTCTCTATGCATTCATATTTTCATACGTTGTAACATATTAAAATCAATATGATATTTCAAACTGCCTATTGTACCTAATAGGAAAACTTTAATTGTAGTTTGAAATTTCTCTAGGCATTCCTATTTGCATACGTTGTTACATATTAAAATCAATATGATATTTCAAACTGCCTATTGTACCTAATAGGAATACTTTAATTGTAGTTTGAAATTTCTCTACGCATTCCTATTTCCATACGTTGTAACATCTTAAAATTAATATGATATTTCAAACTGCCCATTGTACCTAATAGGAAAACTTTAATTGTAGTTTGAAATTTCTCTAGACATTCCTATTTCCATACGTTGTTGCATATTAAAATCAATATGATATTTCAAACTGCCTATTGTACCTAATAGGAAAACTTTAAGTGTAGTTTGACATTTCTCTAGGCATTCCTATTTCCATACGTTGTTACATATTAAAATCAATATGATATTTCAAACTGCCTATTGTACCTAATAGGAAAACTTTAATTGTAGTTTGAAATTTCTCTATGCATTCCTATTTCCATACGTTGTAACATATTAAAGTAATATGATATTTCAAACTACCCATTGTACCTAATAAGAAAACTTTAATTGTAGTTTGAAATTTCTCTATCTCTATGCATTCCTATTTCCATACGTTGTAACATATTAAAATCAATATGATATTTCAAACTGCCTATTGTATACCTAATAGGAAAACTTTAATTGTAGTTTGAAATTTCTCTAGGCATTCCTATTTCCATACGTTGTTGCATATTAAAATCAATATGATATTTCAAACTGCCCATTGTACCTAATAGGAAAACTTTAATTGTAGTTTGAAATTTCTCTATGCATTGTTATTTCCATACGTTGTTATACATATTAAAATCAATATGATATTTCAAGCTGCCTATTGTGCCTAAAAGGAAAACTTTAATTGTAGTTTGAAATTTCTCTATGCATTGTTATTTCCATACGTTGTACCATATTAAAATCGATATGATATTTCAAACTGCCTATTGTATACCTAATAGAATTTCTGAACAAGTTTTTTTTTTTCTTCTCTCTCATATCATAACTTGAGTAAACAAAATAAAAGTATTTCACGGATCTGAGCTGTCTCTACTTTATAAACCTTAAAAACCTCTTTTCGTTTTACTTGATCGAATCTTGCATAATTTTATCTTCAATTGAGGAAAATAAAAAAAAGAATGAAAAATGAAAAGAACAGAAAATGGAAACCAAGAAATAAAATGTAAATTATGTGTCAATGTAGGTTAGAATAGTAAGCAGAAGAATTGCTTTATAAAGAGTGGAAGATAGAAGGAAGCGCAGAAATTAGAACAATCAGAACTGAGAAAAAGAGCTGTCTGTCTGCTGTTCATCTGGTAACCATGTGGTCATCAGGAATTCCCTTCACTGGTCCTGAACACCAGCAATATTGTTACAATTTTTTTAAAAATGACACATAGCCCCTTATTGAACACGGAAGTTTGTTAAATTGCATCAGTTGGGAATAATAAAGTGCAATTGATTCCTGTATTGATCTACACTTGACTTTCGCACTAGAAACTTTGAATATAATCCATAAAACTTGAGATTTGGTCTCTAGAGAACAAAACGTGTTCTGGCATTGAAAACTCGACATCAAAAATATCAGCCCATTACATTACTCTTCCTTTTATAGGATAAGGAAAGTAAAAAGGTCTACAAATTTAAAAGGAAATGAGACATATACATTTATTAAACTCCGTAGCTCCGGCAATACTTGTCCCAGCATTTTCAATTTATTTGTGGGCTGGATTTTGGTTGTCCGTGATGTGTATCAAAAAAAAATACATTGTTCCGTTTAGATTTCTTTAACCCTGTATACGAATATTTCCACCCGGTTTAGAAATCATTTTTACGAGTGTGATGGTCATTTGAAGCCAATATCTCAACACGGCTAAAAGATAAGGGAATATGTTTTTGTGGGTATCATTTTCTTCAGTTTAGCAAGTCAAATCATAGCATCTCTTCAATCTACCGAATTAAATGATATTACTCTGGTAATGCCGCCACAGGTCACTAATAAAGTAGACACTCAATCGTCCCCACTAGGCTGAGTACACCTCAAAATCACAAGTACTATGTCGAAAAATTTCCGACCTCAACGGGAGTTGAACTCGGGTGGGTATTCAATACTTGTGTGATATACCTACTAGACAAGAAGGACCATACGTATAATGAAAAAGTCATTATACGTATCAGCCAGCGTCTATGGCACGTTGAATACACCAGTTCCCGTTCGATCACTGAAGTTAAGCAACGTCCAGCGAGGTTGTACCACATGTTTTTTACGTGGTTGTTTACGTGGGTTTGCGGCCTCGTGATGCTGCTTATTTTTCCGGCCCAACCCAGGCTGGGTGAGGTCAATTTGGGAAGCTGGTTTACAAGTTCCCAGCGAATGGAGGTTAAAACCCCCGCTCGAATGACCAATAGATGTTAAAGAGACGTTAAGCCAAATTAAAAAAAAAAATAACTCATGGCGAGTTGTTGCAAACCAGCCCCANAAAAAAAAAAAAAAAAAAAACATTAATCTTGGTTCAATAATATTAATTTGTTCTAAGTTTTTCCCTTACCTAAAAAATATCCCACATAAAAGCCCTTTCTAAAAACATGATCCCTCTAAAATTCCTTTTTTTTAAAATATTTATCTCTGTAAATAATAAAGGAGAAAGGGATTATTCTTGTTAGAATAAAACATTTTCACGGTTTAAGGGAAACTAATTAAATATGCAGAGTAAATCTCAATTACTCACAAATTCAATTTAAATTTATGAGATTTGGGGGAACTACTCTACTACTCTAAATGAACAGAAATGGGATAGAGAGAGATCTAGGGAGGGTTTCAGGAACGTAGTATAAGGATAAAAGATGGGGTGGATAGGTAGGTACTGAACGTAAGGTTGGTCGAACGAGAAAACTTTTGTTTTATGCGACTTGTTTTAATTATTCGAAGGAAAATGTCTGTACTCTTTAATGAAAATGATACTTTTGGGAATAGCATTAGTAATGCAAAATGTCATCATGTCAGTGGTGACTCTCTTGAATGTGTATCCCCGTGTCGAGTTGTGGTAAATGTCCAGCGGTGCGGCGACTAGCCCTAAAGGGCGCTATTCATGATTAAGGTTTGCAAGAATTCTAATTTTAAGTCATTCCGATTTTATCAACAGGAATCTATTTTAAAGAGAGCTACGAACACAAATGTATAAGATATGCTCCAGATTTTCTAGTGAAGGAGGTATAACTTTTCAATAGCGCGTTTAAAAAAAAAAAAAAAAAAAAATCGGCCGTAACTGTCCAAACGGTTGGAGAGTTTTGAACTATGATAATTTTTTCTGGGGTCCCAGCCTTTGGTTTGGGGGGACGGGGTAGGGTCCATTCCCATCAATTGATCTATATCTCTTAACGTTTTTAATAGTATTCTATGATTTCTCATAAAAAATCGGAAAATCTCATAGACCGAGACTTTTTTTTTTGACGGGGTTGTATATTCCCATCATTTATATCTCTACCAATTTCTAATAGTATTCTATGGTTTCCCACAATAAAAAAATCGAAAATGGACCGTCCCAAGAAATCGGTTGGAGAGTTTTGAACTCAGATAATTTTTCTGGGGTCCCAGTCTTTGGTTTGGGGAGGGAGTCAATTCCCGTCAATTGTTCTATACCTCTTACCGTTTCTAATAATATTCTATGATTTCTCATAAAAAATCGGGCGTACCTCGTGCCGGTTGTAGAGTTCTGAATTCTGATAATTGCACTGGGACGTTTCTTTAGTTTGTGGGGGTCCATTCTCATCAATTCTTCAATACCTCTTACCGTTTCTAATAGTATTCTATGATTTCCCATACCGAAAGTCGAAAAATCGGTCGTAACTCGAAAACGGTTGTATATTTTTAAAATAGGGGTCCCAGTCAATGGTTTTGGGGGATTGATTGCCATATTTTTTTCTATATCTCTTACCATTTTGGCTTAACAATAAGTATTGTATAAATTTTATTTTGGCCGATCCCGGATTCGAACTTGTAACCCTTGAATGGCTAGTCACACTGTTGAAAAATATGTCCTAAATCCTAAATGAAGGATAAAGATGTCACCTAAATTTTTTTTTCGAAAATTTACAATAAAAAAATATATGGGGAATACTAAATTAGTGTTCACCCTGTGTACCTATACGGGGGGAATGTTAAATTAGTGTTCACACTGTATACCTATACGGGGGGAATGCTAAATTAGTGTTCACCCTGTATACGTATACAGGGGAATGCTAAATTAGTGTTCACCCTGTATACGTATACAGGGGAATGCTAAATTAGTGTTCAACCTGTATTGTACACGTATACAGGCGGAATGCTAAATTAGTGTTCACCCTGTATTGTATACGTATACAGGCGGAATGCTAAATTAGTGTTCACCCTGTATTGTATACGTATGCAGACGGAATGCTAAATTAGTGTTCACCCCGTATTGTACGCGTATACGTACATTTTTTTTTTTTTTTCAAAGATTTTTCCAACAATAGTCAAAAGCCCTTGTAAAACTCTTTCTGTGAGGTGTTTTCTGTAATTGCTTTTTTTCGGGTCATAGGAAAGAGGGATAAAAAAAAATTGGGGAAAAAACAAGTTTTCGACTTTCTTGTTTATCAACAATGCATCAGCCTATTGTGTTACTGAACTGCTACAGGTGATGTGGCTGTTTCAGACAGTTCCTTTGTTTACATTATTTTCAATTCTTATCCCTTCATCGTAGAATGTACAATAGTGTAGCCATTTTTACTTACCTTATCCTATAAAAAGAAAAGTTTCGAGTTTTCAATACCAAAAAACGCTTTGGGGTCTCCAGAGCCCAAATCTCGAGTTTCAGCCATTGGTCCGTGACGTCTGTCTGTGAACAAGATATCTCAAGAACGACAAGAGACTTGAAATTTGGTATTCATACGAGTATATGTCAGTTTTATGCTATGAACGATGCCTTTGGTGGAAATCGAATATACCGTTGGCGGTTTTATGCCGCTTTTTAGCGGTTTTCGCATATCCTGTTTATAATGAGAACGGTAATAGATAGAACTTTAAACTTGGTGCCTATTCATATCAATTTCATACAAGAAATTTAGGGGATATTTTTTTTTTCCAAAGGCTTTATTCATAGTGATCCGTTCGTCTGCATAAATAGCCACATTTAATTTCTTATAAAGCTCCTATTCAAGATCTAGATATTCATTATTGGCTCCTCGAAAGATCACAAAAAACACAACCTGTCAGCAATTCAAGACGAACAAACAAATAACAGACATCAGGGTATAGGCCATGGAAATGAGCTCCGTTATATATAGTCTTTGGAAAATTTTCATTTTTTTTTTTTTTTTTTTTTTTTTTTTTTTTTTTTTTTTTTTTTTTTTTTTTTTT
>CM022883.1:9601536-9640587 GCA_012654025.1 Pachypsylla venusta
AACCAAAAAAAAGTTGAGAAAATAATAGAGCCAGCATGTGTCCAAACCAAAAAAAGTTGAGAAAATAATAGAGCCAGCATGTGTCCAAACCAAAAAAAAGTTGAGAAAATAATAGGGCCAGCATGTGTCCAAACCAAAAAAAGTTGAGAAAATAATAGAGCCAGCATGTGTCCAAACCAAAAAAAAGTTGAGAAAATAATAGGGCCAGCATGTGTCCAAACCAAAAAAAGTTGAGAAAATAATAGAGCCAGCATGTGTCCAAACCAAAAAAAAGTTGAGAAAATAATAGGGCCAGCATGTGTCCAAACCAAAAAAAGTTGAGAAAATAATAGAGCCAGCATGTGTCCAAACCAAAAAAAAGTTGAGAAAATAATAGGGCCAGCATGTGTCCAAACCAAAAAAAGTTGAGAAAATAATAGAGATACATTAAATCCGCACATTGTACCCTATGATCGACACTTTTACCACTTACCGTAGACTTTATAGGATTCTATAATAAAATTTCATCAATTCGGTAAATGATAAGTGTTAAAAGGCGGACGAATGGATTTTTGAGGTGAGTGGTATTTTTTGTGACGATTCCAAAGATCAATAATAAACCAAAATTGACCACAGAACTTGAAAATGTCCACTTGCCAAATGCATATTGTTGTAGACTTAGGGTTCGAGGATTAAGTAGTCGTTGATGAAAAACGCGTTAATTAACTGGAAAACTCGAGAAGAAACTCAAAACACATTATTAAAGAAAATACAATCAAAACAGGGAAAAAAAGTCGTACGCTGTTTAAATTAAAAAATACTGTATAAAAAACGCGAGAAACTGAAAGTTCACAATTAACTCACTGAAAATCTCTTGAACTTAACTGACTTAACTCACTAGTAAAATTGACTCAAGTTTCTACGCGCCGGCCCCTTATACAACTTTTTAACCGAATTTCAAGGTATAGAAAACCTTTACATTCCAGAATATTCATATATATTTATTTGGAATTAATTTTCATTAAAATATTTGATTCAAGTGCTGCTATCATCTGTTCTATTCACTTCACAATTACGATTAATGAAAATATATTGTTTGCGGAAATTTGGCTCCCTCCGCCAAACCCATTCAAAACTTGATCCAAAAAATCAGTAAAGCGAATATACTCAGACTCCTCCAAGCTAAGATTTGGTATCCGTTCTTCAACGTCATCTTGGACGTGAACAAATGAAAACTGCGACAGATGAGTGTCGGTAGCAGTTTAGACCACAAGATAATTGCTAGGTCTAAACTTCCACCAGATCAGATCAGTTTTGACAACAGTCCTTAAAGTGAGAAGTGAGTGCCGAACTATTCCAATATTAGAGCTTCACCGCCATATATATTTGATCTGATTACTTATCTTTAATCTTCTTATTTGTCTTTTCGGCAACCTCAAGGCAGGTCGATCTTTGGATCCGCCTACAAACATAAGCTACTACAAGCAACAACGAGAGGATTTGAAGCCAATGCCTTCACTTCACCAAAAATTAAAGAGATATCAAAAACAAGAGGATTTGAAGCTTGTAGCGTATATTCGCCTCCAAAGGACGACCAGAACAAGTTCTTTCCCAATGCCTCCACTTCCTTTCACAAAGTGGTATAAAAAAAAGGCTAACCAGTTTCATTTTTTCATCCATTGTGAGCTTATTGTAGGAGCCCGAACCTGAGAAACCCAGGCATTTGAAAATATTGTTTTTGGGCGAGAAAGTCGAGTGATGTTCACACTCTTTTCCTTTTTCCCTTGGATTTTTATTTCATCTATATTTACCACGTTCCCTTCCTAAAATTGGAAGCGTTATCCAAAAATAATCCAATTTCCGGAAAGTCCTAAATTGCTAACTAAACTACGTGGAATAACGGCTGACCGATAGGACAAGGCTTTTGTCCTATTGGCCACTCCCTTCTCAAATCCTGTTCGGACAAACGGGAGTTGAGAAACGGAGACAAATCTGACATCACATGATTTGACTCTGTTTTTTTCTTTAGAAAGCACACTAGTTTTACAACGGCGATGGTAACTTTTAAATTCCTCTTGTCGTTTCAGTACAATTACCTAACCAAATTGTCCCCATGAAGCAACAACACGTGGACTCCCCCAGCGAACTCTAAACTTTTCCGTTCTGGTTTCAGTTTATTGTTCTGAAGGGAACTGTGAATTCAACGGAGCAGCCGTGGACTACTGCGATACTTTATATTTCTATATTGTTGCAGTAGATCCTTAGATCCCGAATTATTTTACGTGGGACAGAAGAAAGAGGACATTTTTTTCTTCATTCATTCAATAGGGACATCATCGTGTCCGATGGTAGCCAGATGTATGAGACAGCAGCTCCAGATAAGTTGTAGTCCACTATTAGAGTTTTTAATTGTCATCATAAATCCGTTATTGGAGGCCGATAGTTTGCATAGGCCCCCAGAACCATGACAATCACTGCAGTTACTTCACTAGTACAAGAAAATGAGTTACAAATATACTGATATTACACAGTTACTTTCTGTGTTATTTTCCTCCATCTGCTCAGGCGGACTCGGTCCGTGAGGATGTCACGCTCAAGTAACTTCTTACAATGTCAAGTATGATTTTTCTTTTCCTCATGGAAAGCTAGCAAGTCAAAATGGATTGGAAGAAATTACGCCCTACTCTTATCATTATACTGTGTAGTAGTTCTATGAACCGTAGATCTCACCCAGATCAGATGTCCACATATTATTAGAAATAATGAGTTTATTGATCAGAGCTCTGACAACGCTTCCAACCCTCATGAAACACAAGTAAAGTCTATTCTTTTGATCGTACTTCATTAAAGAATACAACATTGTACTTTGCAATGCATTGTACTCGTCAATGTAAAATGGAAAAAAATAAATCGTTTGAAAAGCGTCCTGGACAGAGTAATTAGTTATTTCCAGCGAAATAGAAATTTACACCTCAACACACACTGCTCAGAATGCATTCCTCCCACAATATTCTACTCTCCTCTCCGTACTAACTTTATTGGAAAGGCTATCCTGCTCTCTTTTTATCTCTGGATTCCTATCATTTTATCATGCATTCTCTTCCTCCCTCTCGGACATCAGGTTTTCTAAATGATACCTAATAGATATACATATGTATATTGTATAATGTCATTTATTACCAAAACGCATAAAAGGCAGTTTGAATACACCAGTTAAATACACTCAAGTTAAGCAACGTCCAGACAAACAGAGGAAGAGGAAACGGCTTCGCACATCATATTTGACTGCCCATCCCTGTCGTTGCAACGCTTCATAACAATAGGGTTCCCGGACTGTGCCATTTTAGAGATACACTCTGACCCAGTAGAGTCAATGCTTAACTTCACTAAGGGGTGCAGCAATTTCGGGGCTGGGTGAGATATACTAGACATGGGAAAACTGTTGTGCAATAGTCAAAACTAGTGGACGCAACCAGGGACGTAACTAGGCTAGTCAACACCCGAGGCAAGTACCCATTTTGGTTCCCTCTCCCACCTAGCTAAAACAAATATTCAACAAATCAATATAAAAGAAACAAATACACTAATAATTAATAGGTACGGTTTCTACCCATCTTTATTCCGGGCGACAATGATGCGTATCAATTATTGTCTACAGTGGCGAAAGGGGCGCAGGAGGAGGGGAACTTCCTAGTACCTCTTCCTTCTCCGCCAGCGCTTGTCACTCGCCGAGTTCATCTGCCTCGTGAACTGTAAGATTATATTTTATTTTTGGTCTGCCGAAATGAAATATAGCAACGTCCAGTGGGGTTTTACCAATTGGGTGTCCACGTCGGTTCGCGCCCTCGTTATGCTGGCTATTTTTCGGGCCCAGGCTGGGTGAGGTCATGGTGGGTAGCTGAATTGTAAGTTTCCAGCGACTGGAGAGTCAAACGGGGGTTGAATGAACATTAGATTTTGAAGGAACGTTAAGATAAAAAAAACAATAATAAAAAANACATTAGATTTTGAAGGAATGTTAAGATAAAAAAAAAATAATAAATAATAAAAAAAAAACATATATTAGTTACATGATTTGGATATTGATCAATATTTTTATATTTACCAATCCGGATTAGTTTTCAAAAATCATTATTTACAAAAACTAGTCCGGCAAGGCTAATAATATGTTCCAGAACGACCGATTTTGTAAACTTCAACTTTTGTACTGCGGGGAATTTTCGAATTTTCTAAAGATCTTATACCTAATTATAGAAAATGGTGAAATGCCCAGAAATGACAATTTTTGACAAAAAGTGTCGATTTCATTGAAATTTATTTCTTACCGGTTTTGTTTTTGTAATGGAGAAATATCATTTGACCTAAAAGTTTCACTAAAATTAATACCTAGGATAAATATCGAGGAAATCTCAAAAGGGGCTATCAAAAAATCTTGCCTTTCAAAAGTCATTGGTCTCTCAAGTGACGTCATACCAACACCTATCTGCAAATTCTAGTAGTCTTCATCTTCTGCTCAAGGACGAAATATTATTCAGGTCTCCCACATACAAAATTGACACATTAAAAGTCGACCCACTTTTGTGATCGAATTTTCTTAGCATTTTCGAAATTTTCTTTTTGTTCGACTGTTTATCTGTCTAATTCTGTGAAAAATACTCATTGAATTACCTAATCCTCTGCATCCAAATGATGGTATGTTTAATTATCTATGTGTGATGTTTGCAGGTTTGCATTTCACAGAACTTCTAGTAAAACTTTGTACTAGGGTTGGGCTATCGAAAATATCAATGTATTGGAAAACACTTCGCGGTAAAATGTACCCGCCAAGTCATTAGTCACAAAAAGCACTAAAATCAAAACAGTGCCCGCCTTAATTGCATATCATTTTTCACACATTTGGCGGTGTGCCTTCTTAACTAATCTAATTAATTAAGTGGGCACAACGCCCGTGAGACTGAGTTTCCAAATTGCGATAAGTTGCAAATAAAAAGCGTAAAGGAGAGGTTTGCGAGATTTGTGAGATTTTTAAAATTAGTGAAATTAATGGAAAAAAGCTATAAATTAATGTAAATGCGGGAACTTTTTACCGCGAAGTGTTTTTTGGGGGTAGATGCACTATGTAGTAACTGTTAATACCATGGGCGTAGGAAGGGGGGGGCAGGGGGGNTAAGTAACGATTTACTTTTTTCGACCCCCCCTCCCTCCCAACATGAAGATCTCAGCTGCCCCCCCCCTAGGCCAGATGCTGGCTACGCCCTTGGTTAATACCTATACTTTGGATTTTTAGAGATTTTCTTTCGATATCAATATTTATTGATTCGATAATATAGGTCAACATTTACCTATATCGATATTTTGACATTGATCTATCGCGATATTGATATTTGCATTCGATATCCCAACCCTATATTGTACCGCGTAGTTCTCGAACGCCCCTTTTGAGCCACTCACCCTGCATTTACACACCATCCTTATACTATGTTATGTTAGAGAAAGAACAGTATATATCATGATCAAAGAGAAGCTAAGTAGATAGATGAAAGACGTGGAAACAGACTTGAAGAAGCTCACGGTGGATGTAAAGAAACAGTCACTTTGTTTGTGAGTATTAAAAAAGCATAGCTTTTATATTTATAATAGAAGTAAATACGCTATTATGGCTTCGTAATATATTATAATTTATTCGCGTATTACCTAAAGTAAGTAAGTTTGTGAAAGTTATTTAGATGCATAACGACAGCCTAACTCAAAAAATCATATTCATATATTCTGTAAACTAAATTCTTCTCTAGGGCCATAAGCCCCTGCAACTAAGTCAAACTGGGGATTTTTGTGCTTGGAAAGTAGAATCTATGCCTATAGCCAAGGCCAAAGATTTGAGCAAGCTTGATCAGCCTTTTCGCAAGGTGGATGTCAAGTCTGGGAATGTGCTGTCCGAATACGACACAAGACCCGAATGGAGCAATAGTTTTTTTCCGAATGGTGCAAGAGTTTTTAGGGATAAACTTCGAGTTTTTACCAAAAAAACAACTACATCCTCGAGGCATGGCCGATCAAGACGTTTCCTAATCTCCCTAGTTTGGGGGACGTTTATTTTAACGCTAATATTGATAAAATAAACAAACTTGTCCTTCTCATGAAGTCGCTTATCCCTAAAAACTTTTGCACCATTCGGGCCTTGCGCCGAAGGCGTATAGCTGCCCCATAATCCAAAATAACATGAGAAGCAGTTTCCTCATCCTCCGAACATTGTCTACAGGGAATTTGGTCCTGATGGAAGGAAGCCCATAGTGTGCGCATGTTTTTTCAGACCAGTAATCAGGCTAATGCGTAATCTGATACTTTTGCGAACTAGCCTACAAGAATCTCGATAGTAAGGTCCCCGGATTAGTCCCTTTGAAGATGGCCCTACTCTCTCTCAAACCCGCTGGACGGCGTTTTTGAAAATTTTACAGGAGAGTTATTAAAAAATGAATCAGGATTAAATTCTGGCCAAACAAGGAAATCCTTCCAGTGAAAGGGATTCCTTTCACTGAAATCATCCGGAGGGCTCGAACTTAATATATAAGTACCCAAAAGTAAAAACTCGCAACAAGTAAAAACTTCAGTAATATTACGGGTACTTGTGTATTGAACGTACCATTGACGCTGGGTAATCTTAAGGCCTCCCAGAATTTTGCGGGTCTTACACTTGATAAAATGGAATAATATGGCTTAGGTACAGTAGCGGCAGAATTTGGGCGGTAAATGAAATTTTCAAGGCATACTGCAGCAAAAATTTCTTGTCAAAATAGGGGCGGCAAGTTTTAAATTGCCTAGGGGCAGCGAAATTTTAAATCCGCTACTGGTTAGGTATATATTAGGTACGCTTTTACAGGTACGTTATTCAGGCACAGAAAAAAATCAAGCACCCTCTAAAATTTTAGGCTAGAACCGCCTATGCTCACAGTATATTTTGTAAAGAGACAATGAATTTTATTCAAAAACAGATTAATTCTAAAGTCTTCCTATTCGTTTGACAGAAAGTTTTTTTTTTCATAATACAGATCCAAGGAACCCTGATAAACAGGAAAGGGTTAAGTTAATAAAGAAAAAGAAATTTTGTGATAAAAAGAAGTAAAAATATAATAAATTCAACTGCAAAGGCAAAAGCGGAACAGATAAGTTTGTTTTGTACGTGAGAATAAAATTTATAAGTAGAGAATTGAAATTGAGGGAAATGAAGAGGTAGTGAAAATTAGGGAGTAGAGGGGAAATAGAGGAATGAGAGGAAGAAAGAAGGATAGAGAGGATAAAATTGGGAGAAAAAGTTAGAGATGAGAAAAGAAGAGAATTGCAATTGAGGGAGATGTGAAGAAATATAGAGGGAGGGGAAGAAGAAAGAAAGATAGGATAAAATGGAGAAAATTGAAAATCAGGGAGAAGAGAGGAAATAGAGGAAGAAATATGAATAGGGAGGATGAATGGGGAGAATTAAAAATGAGGGAGGAGAGGGAGAATAGAGGGAGGGGAGAGAAAAGGAAGAATAGAAAGGATAAAATGGGGAGAAAAATGGTAGAAATGGGAAAAGAAGGAATTGCAATTACGGGAGACGAGGGGAAATAAAGAAGGATAGAGAGGATAAAAGGTGGAAAATGGAGAAAGAGGAAGGGATACCAAAGGTAATAAGAGAGAGAGAGAGAGAGAGAGAGAGGGAAACCCCAGAAGAACACGGGAGAGATAGAGGATGGAAATAGAACGAGAAAGAGAAAAAGGTTGGGAGTTAGAAATTGAAGAAGATGTCGAAAGAACACAGTATGAAGAAATATAAAATAGGTGGGAGAAGAAAAGATGGGAGAGCAAACAGAGAGTTGGTGAAAGAAAACTTGAAAGAGAATATCTCAAGGAAGTACAAGAGAGAGAAAGGACAAGATCCATTACCCATTACATAGAACGAAAGACAGGCGGAAGGTGGTCCAATTGACCATTTGGAATTCAATATTGAAACTCGGTCAACTTATTCTTGCTCTATTTAGCATAAAGTTTAACAAAATTATTTATGACCCTTTCTGAGGATGATGTTTGGTGCTGACTTTGGAGATGATAACCCTTCTCGTCCCTTTCACAAAGTTACCATCAAGAAAAATAATTTTACAGACTGTAATGGCGTCAGTAGATATTTGGGGAGAATTTTATTTTCCCTGAAATGTGCTCGGAAACGGGTTGGTGGTATGGTGATAACACGCTCTGACTGGTAAACAGCATTAGGGCGTGAGTTCAAACCAGACGAACCAAAATGGAATTTTATACTCATGAATGTTTGATATTTATCAATGTTTGATATTTAGGCCGGGATGATCAAGATCTAGTCCGGGCGTCTCAGAGTTGCATAATATGCAATCCAACCCTTCTACAACTATCAGTTTCCGTGATGAACACGAAAAGTAAGTATTGATGACCAAAGAAGAGAGATGCAGTTTTAATTTCACGCACTGAAAAAATATGGAAGCAAGGAACCCACCTCGTTTGAATTAATGATGTTCCTTAAAAAAAAATTCAAGAAATGTATCTATTCCTATAAAAGAGAGAAAAAAAAATAAAAGTGAATCCTGTCGTGCTCGCAGCAGGCTTAAACTACATGAGGAAATGTCGTGAAATTCTGTACACTGGTTCTACACGTTCCTGAGAGTGAGCATGGTTTTTATGAGTGAACTCGAAAGAAAGAAAAATTCCGCCCCAACAGCACACACGCCGCCACCATTCTTCTCATATTTCACTAATAACCCAATTTCATCACCAAAAAAGCAATATAAGAATCGTAGCGAAGCACGGGCGAAACAACTAGTTATACTCTAATAACGTGTTCTTAATATTATAAGGAATTTTCAGTGCGGTTTTTCCTTTGAACATCTGTTTCTCTGTCTCTTCGTTTCACGATAACGCCCGAACGCTTTGTCCAATATTGCTGAAACTTGGTGTAGACATTCATTATATTAGTGAGGCCTAACAGACAGTTCATCATTAGGTTACCAGTTGATCAACTGGTTTGGAGTAGTCCTCCATTTCAGGTAGACTACTTTGTCTCAGGAATGAATTAATGTATAGGTTGGTTTCCTGTTGCCTTCCCTATTTGAACAGACATTTATTTGTCAGTAAACTCATTAATTGACAATAACAAAGCCATGCATAGTAAAACTGAAAATGTTAATAAAGTAAAATGTACGCAGGTGAGAGAACATTACCGGACAGCAGTAAAGATTCACAAACAGCCCGAAACAGCAAATTTAGACTAATGAAAACAATTTATTGCGATTTTTTTTTTTTAATTGGGATACCATGTCAAGTAAAGTCTTCAAACTCACTTCAAGCTCTGCTGATGTGCTCAGGAGAAACTAGTCAGCTCTAATTAACATCTTAATAATTTTATAGTCAAGTGAAGATATAGTATTTTCTTTACCTCATTAATTTATTGCGAATTAGAGGGGATATCCAAAGAGTAGAATTTTCGATAATACGATAAGGAGAATAAGGGCCGCACCCAAAAAAAATTTCGGGGGGGCCCGAAGCATTGACAGCCAAGCAAGGACTAACACCTGAAAATGATGATCATGGAAGGTGATGTTGTTGNTTTTTTTTTTTTTTTTTTTTTTTTTTTTTTTTTTTTTTTTTTTTTTTTTTTTTATGTTGTTGTTGAGGCACAGAACCTTCTTTAACCTAACCTTTTCTAAAATTGGTCCATTTATAGGATCGGCGTTGCCTTCCTTATTTCTACCCTGCCATCATCTCTTGTTCACTGCCTTTTTGATGTATCCTTTCCTGGCACGGTAACCATCGCTTACTTCTCGTTGTATCCATAGTAGCTGCAATTTCCTGATGACTTTCCATCTTTGGTTTCAAATAAAGTTTTTTAATGCCTGGATGCCCTTTCTAACACCAAACCTTCTGTCTTTACATAGGCTTAGGACCGTCACCGAATGAAACTAGCTTGCTCCCCTCGGTTGCTTATTTCCACTAAATCCTTATATTCTAAGGAGAGATACACTGTCACTATCATATAAAGTGGCGGTGCGATGTAGGTATAAACATTAAACCTGATACTAATCAAGTTTATTCTGGTCATTTCAGTAATTAATTCCATGGAAACTTTTATGATGTCCATAAAAATTGACAATAAAATGTTCCAACGTTAGAGTTAATCTTCATTTGATGGCATTTTTTTATAGCCTTTGGGAAAGATTTGTCAGCGTCAATTTAAAATTAAAGCTTGTTCTTCATCATTATCATTTTATGAGACTGGAGATCCGCAATTCTGAAAAATTGTTGTTCTTTTCTGTTAAAGTTTTCAATTTTTATCAAACTTTTTTTTCGAAGGCTAATAATTGACATGGGAGCACATAAAAATGAGTGACAGTAGGTACAACCCACTCGTATGATTGGAGAGATGCTTTCAGTAAGTGTGTTTCAGATCACCTCATACTATCTATAGAAATATGCATTAAGTTGAACTTAAAGAATTTCATGAAAACATTGTCCCAATTCAATCTCTATGGGTCTCTATGGGTCTGTTGGGCGAGTAACAAATTTTCCGAGTTTGAGCCACGAACTGCACTGCAAAACAATCCTTTAAAACACACAGCAATTGCTTAAATTTTTAAGCAGAATCACATTTGAATTTGTTCCAGGTTGTTCCATCAATTTACTGGAATTTATTTGGATGCATTGCTCTTATCAAAACTTTTATAAAAATGTGTCTTTATTTTTTTAAAAAAAAACCTTTACCTGCCTTCAAATTTTACCGGTTAAACGACTATTGAATTAAATATATTTATTAACAACCGTATAATCCGAACAAATAAAAAATCAGATCTACCACAGGCCAGCGTCTATGGCACGTTGAATACACCAGTTCCCGTTAGATCACTGAAGTTAAGCAAAGTCCAGCGAGGTTGTACCATGTAGGTGTCCGCGCGCCCTCGTGATGCTGGGGTTTTTCCGGCCCAACCCAGGCTGGGTGAGGTCAATGTGGGAAGCTGGTTTTCAAGTTTCCAGCGAATGGAGGGTATAACCCCCGTCTTGAATGACCAATAGATGTTAAAAAGACGTTAAGCCAAATAAAAGGAAAAAAAAAAGATCTACCCCAACTTTTGTACAGTACTTAGACCCACCCCATTTCAAATCCTCCCACACAAGAGACGTTTAAAAAAACAGAATAAAGTAGTTAATGGGAAACTGGAACATAGAACACATAAAGACAAACATGGAGGAAAGAAAAACAAGAAATAAAAACAACACCAATAAATAATACTGCTCATGACGGCTTCAATGTGATATAGGGCACAATCAAAAACGAGTAAAATCAAAGTTCGAATTTTTATCCTAGTTTGAAAAGTTTTGCTTGCAAAAGTTTAGGTAACTTCCGAGATTTATAATACAAAACAGATATCTTAGAGAGCAATTCGACGAAGAGAATTCAGGTCATAAATGTTTAACCTAAATATTGAAACTTAATATAAATATTTTTTAAATTAATAAACAATTTTTTATTAGTCATTGAAAATGTATATTGTCGAGGACAACACAGTTACAGCTTATTCAGGTACGATTCCTAATTCAGTTCAGTTTAGTAAATCGTTGCATTTACTACACACGCATTTGTGATATAGGGTCTATCCATACCAGTTGGTATAAATATGCTGACTCACTGATATTATAATTAACGTAGCTCCACGATGGCTAAGCCTAGAGACATGAAATTTGACATACAGATCCCTTTTAGTATAGGAAAAATCGCAAGTTCAAAAGGAAGCAAGTTATGCCAAAAATTAAGCTTTTTAGCGATTTCCTAAAGGAGATAACAAAAAATGACAAAGAATTGACTGCCCAAAGAATTATATAAGGATTTTTTTTTTTTTTTTTTTTTTTTTTTTTTTTTTTTTTTTTTTAATTTGGCTTAACGTCTCTTTAACATCTATTGGTCATTCAAGACAGGGATTTTACCCTCCATTCGCTGGAAACTTTCAATTTATGGCGGGACACATTCAAATATAAATTGCGTTCTTAAACGAATGTAAAAACCACGGGAAAAACGTGTCCTTAAGTTAGTGTCCCTCTTTTTTAAGCCATAGAACGTTGTGGTTTCAGGGAATGGATTGTATTTCCCTCCACCTGCCTTATAAAACACTAATTGCAATTATCGCCCCGTTTAGACTTAGATGGAACCAGTCGAATGCAATGTTTTAATATTTGCTTATCATAATTATTATTATGTTTTTGATGTTTTATTATTATTATGTTAACAATTAAATAAATGGTTTGCAGTAGTCCTCCATTCTTCTCTATTATTAGCCAATTGCTTCATTTCCCTACAAGATCTATATCCGATGGAGTAGTATTCAAACTATTCGTCATGATGCCAATTTTTTTCATTTTTTCCTCTTCAAAAGTACCAAACAATGTGATCCACTATTATATTTGATTGAATTCGCGGTCGATATCAAAAACAAAAGTGACAAAAATTTGTCTGAGTAGACTGATATTAGGATTTAAGAAAGGATTTTTTAAAAACTATTTCATTATTTTAAAAAATATTTCTGAGGCATCTGTGGACTTCCACAGTCTTCAATTATTGAAATACACAAATGAAGAAAAACTAAATTAACTTTCGATCAGAAATCGTTTTGGGAAAAGATAAATATCTGGTTGCTATGATATACGAGTAATACACAACAAAATTTTAGGCTAGGTTCACATGATATGAACAAATCAATACAACTTGTAGAATTAGTACCGCGCGGTTGTGTAAACAATATGCACTATTTAGATAGATCTTGCGCCGCGCGGTACGTCGTACCGAGCGGTCATGTGAACCTAGCCTTAAAGCAAATAATTTTGTCTGAAAGTCTCATCAGATAGGAACAGAGGGGCACAAATATATACCGTACACGCAAATTAAACCAATGCACATCAAATAAATTGTACAAATAGTGTGATACCGCCTTGAGAAAGACATGAAGCAGAGCATAGCGAAATCAAAACATGCATTCTACAGAAAGAGGAATTAATGCTCTCTTCCAACTGTATTAATACTAATGTGTGGAATGTTGCCCTTTATGGACATCTGGAAATAAAGGTTCAAAGAAGATTGGAAGCTTTTGAAGTGTGATGGTGTTGCCGAAAAATTATGAGAATAAGATGGACAGACCGAGTGACAAATGCAGAGCTGTGACATTAGAGGATGGAAATTTATTTGCTTCTAATGTTCTTTAAAATAAAGAATGTCAATAGACGAGGAAATGCTCGGAGAAAAATATCCCGTTTTGGACAAATCAAATTGTGGTAAAAAAGAAAACAATGTAACAAGATAAAGGAAGGAAGGGTTGGCTTATCCTCTATTCACCCGGAAGGAAAATATAAATGCTGCGGAACTCTGGCGGAATATTATCATCCGACCAATTCTCTCTGTTATCGGTGACTAAACGAAGTGAGGTCTAGTACAGAAAACTTCTACAAAATAAGGGAAAACCCATTGTGTACACTATGTGGGAGAAAGGAGGAAACAGTCTTTCACGTAATCTTTGTTCGCATCGGCCTACTAAATTGGAGAGTGAGTATCGTCGGACCACTATATTCCTGAGAATTACTTGTCCAAAATAATCTGCTAAGAAGACTGATAAGCGACATGGAAATCAGTAGTAGTTGTAAACACCAAATTGGAGAAAAGTGTTTCGATATACAATATCTTCAGGTCGGGAGGGGGGAGCGATTGCCCCTATTGCCTGCCCCCCTCCCGTACCATAGATAAAAAGTATACCGATACGAGAGCAATCCAAAATATCAAAAGAATGAGGATACCTACGGAGGGTTCAAAGGTGTTTTCATCGAATCTTTATATTTGAAACGTGGGGTTTGTTATAGAATCCCCCAGATCTCTGGTTCCAAAAGCAAATATTCGATAAAAACACCTTTGAACCTGTATAGAGCTATGGCAATTATTTGAAGAAAACCCCTATGCACTTCAAAGGCGAATATCTCAAAATAAGATAGTGTGGACTCCATGTTTTTAGCCCCCAAATTTCCACTCTTAATTTGGATAAGATTTTTTTTTTTCACGATTTTAATATTTTCGCTTTCCGTACTTAAATTTAAAGGTAAAAAGGACAAGGGGAAACAAATCTTCAGAAAATTATTTAAGCCTCTATCTTGAGGAAATCCCATTTGACACTGATGTACTGTAATGAGGTGAAAAACGGTTAGTAAAAATGTCAGGACAAACTAGGAACAGAAGAGGAACAGCAGGAGGAAATCAGAGAAAGGAAATAAAATACCCTGCAAACATAGACTAAGATTTATTTTTTTCCTGGATTTTAGAAGGGTAATTTATCAGAAGGATTTTTACGCTTCTGCTTTTATTTTCCCTTGATTTTTTTTTGTACCCCTGGATGTTATTTCCAGAAAATCGGATAGATAAAGCTTACTCTTTTTACTTTACCTTTAGATAAATATATTCTATTGTTAGAGTAGCAGAAGTAAGATAAGGTGATATTATACCAGCTAAAAAAGAAACACCCTCAAATTCAGATTACAAATCACATAATCAACTCCGCCATTGTAAAATTTTCAAGGCAGAAATTAATGGGAAAATCCGGGTGCTGATTTTTTGGTCATAATAAGGTAATTATTTTATGAATTTTACATTATGTATGAAACAGGAATAATAAGAGACGTCATTGTTGTGGCGGCCTTTTCTTACGGAATTCCAAGTGCTGCGTCTATGCGGTACTATGGGGGGGGGGGGNGGGGGGGGTACAGTAGATAAAATGGAAAAAATATGGGTTATACACTATGTTTATACGGGTATGTTGCTCAAGCACAAATAATCAATCCCACACACCCAGAATTTTAGGCAAGAATCGCCTCTGGCTGCATCCAATAGTTAGGAATATTATACACAATAAGTGACTTAAGTTTAATATTTCGTTTTCTATCCACTATTCTTCTTTTTTTCGCAATTCGTGAATTTTACAATTTTCGCAAAAAAAGTGACAATTTAAATAAAACTGATGTTTTAACGTCCATGATTAATGAGGTAAAAAATAATAGATTTCTATGTAAATAAGTGATTTGTATTTTTGCGAAGAAAAAAAAATTGAAAAATGAAAAAGTGGTCATTTGTACCTATACCTATTAAATTCAGAATTAATGATTAATGTTATCCGGTATAACGGAATCCTCAAAATGCGCTGGCCTCAGTAAAGACAAGTCGAATCAAGTGAATATAGTTTTAAACAAATTAAAACAAAACACTTACCAAAAACACTATTTATAATTATTTATAAAGAAACTAGTTTCGAATCATTCGATTCATCATCAGTCTAGTCGAGTCNATCGAATGATTCGAAACTAGTTTCTTTATAAATAATTATAAATAGTGTTTTTGGTAAGTGTTTTGTTTTTATTTGTTTAAAAGTTAATATTTTTAACACTTATAATTAACATGTTATTCAAAGATTTGAATATACTTTCCGTTGGGTTTTCAGACTATCACAAAAATTTCATATCCATCCCTGCAATGGAACAAGTGATAGTCCGACCGTGTTTTATCTATCTAAAACTTGCTGACATCAAAGCTAGCATTTTGTTCAAGATAGGTAGAGCATTTCAAACCCCAGTTGAGTACTGATTTGATTTAATTCTAATACAGTGCTCAGTGAATTGATTTTCACTTCCTAAGTTTTAAAATTTGTGATTGCGCGCTGAGCATTTATATTAGCCCCTTTGGCATACTTAGTGTTTTTTGCGCTCTTGTGCACTTACTTGTCCACATGGATTTATTTAGTAATTTTGCGCCCTGTGCACGCTAAATTTTTAAACCTCCAACACCAATAATTCACCCAGTTTCTATTCTGCGATTTTTTAAAGGTCTCTCCGGTCTGTTTGTTCAACGACAGATCTCGAAAGGCCTTGTCCGATTTTGATGAAAATTGTTGAATATTGGGGTTTATAAAATTGACTGATTCAGATAGTCTATAAACACCTATCAGGCCACCCGAGACATTATTGCGGATCTTTTTTTCAGATAATATCATCGCCAATGATATCAACTCTCTATTAATCTATTTCTATGTTTCAGATCCATGACAGTTCTGGGACCCGAAGTAGCAGTACCTGGACAAATATCAGCTGTCCAAGTTACACTGCACGATCCTGGCGAACATAATGTTACGTTGATATTTTCTTGTCCCAAAATATCAAACTCTGAACCTTTAGCTCAAAATACAGTTCAAATCACAGGTAAGTCTGTCACAACAATAACACCATCAGCAATACAAAAATCGGATGTTCTCCACGAATACGTTATCTCCTATGAATATAAAAGTATTAGCTACATCGTCAATGGCACGTCTAATACAAGAGTCTTCGTAACATCAATGAAGTTAAGCATCGCCCAGCATATAACATCTACCAGGTATAACATATGGTTTCCAAGATAATGGAGGGTGAATCGCCCGTCTTGAATGACCGTCGATAGTGGAGAAATGCTAACCCCAGTATGTGTTATACGTTTACAGTGGAAGTGGTTTCATTTACCTACAGTCATTTGGATCACTCGTAGAGGTTTAAGGTTCTAATATCGAGGAGTCACATACAAAGTACAGCCGCCCTAAGCCAAATATTCCTATTGCATATTATATGAAAAATCAAATAGATTACGTGAGGGTAAATATATAACTAACTTACCGATCAAAATATCCTCTCTTTTTTTAATTTGGTTTAACGTCTTTTTAACATCTATTGGTCATTCAAGACGGGGGTTTCACACTTCATTCGCTGAAAACTTGCAAACCAGCTACAAACATTGGCCTCACCCAGCCTGGTTTGGTCCGGAAAAATAGCCAGCATCACGAGATCACGAACCCACGTGCACACCCACATGGTACAACCTCGCTGAACTTCAGTGATCGAACGGGAACTGATGTATTCAACGTGCGATAGACGCTGGCTGAAAATACCCTCAATAAGATAAATTATTTCGATGCAAGAATGGAAAATATGTGATCTCACCTTAATTAACACAGAATGTCCCGAAAGTCTTGAACGTGTATCATTTCTCTTGATTTAAGGGAACTTTAACCTTCACTGCTACTTAGCTGCAATCAAAAAAAAAATCAATTTGGTTGAAAAAAATCATTGGGCCTTAAACGGGTTGTAAAGAACATGAAAAATGAAGAAATGGTGCCTAAGGATAAAGATATGGAAAGTATGAAAGAAAAGAGGTGACAAAAGCATAGCTTAGCAAGTATCTACCCATATATTTTTGTTAGTTCCGATATTCTTGATTGAACAAGTCATTTAGGAAGAGGGGAACCAGGGAGGGAAAGAAGGCAGAGGAAGTATTGAAAAGCCTGAAAGAAATTGAAAACTTTTCTTGGAAAGAAAAATGTCTTTGGAAAATAAGAAAAGTTTTTAGATGTCAGAAGATGTCAAACAGAATGAGGATTTGATTACGAGCTTAGTACATCCTACTTCCTTCTGTGGGAGTCGAGGATCTTATTATAATAATTATTAGCCCAGGAATTTTAGATGTCAGAAGATGTCAAACAGAATGAGGATTTGATTACGAGCTTAGTACATCNTTAATTAATTAAGTAGGTAGTAATTAAGTGGTACCCAACTCAAAAAGACACTAATACTTTGACTGTGTAGTGTGGATGCTCCTTAATATACAATCACACTGCCCCTGCACTAATCTGACAATAGCCTTGTAACTATTGAAAAATTAATTAATTAAGTAGGTAGTAATTAAGTGGTACCCAACTCAAAAAGACACTAATACTTTGACTGTGTAGTGTGGATGCTCCTTAATATACAATCACACTGCCCCTGCACTAATCTGACAATAGCCTTGTAACTATTGAAAAATTAATTAATTAAGTAGGTAGTAATTAAGTGGTACCCAACTCAAAAAGACACTAATACTTTGACTGTGTAGTGTGGATGCTCCTTAATATACAATCACACTGCCCCTGCACTAATCTGACAATAGCCTTGTAACTATTGAAAAATTAATTAATTAAGTAGGTAGTAATTAAGTGGTACCCAACTCAAAAAGACACTAATACTTTGACTGTGTAGTGTGGATGCTCCTTAATATACAATCACACTGCCCCTGCACTAATCTGACAATAGCCTTGTAACTATTGAAAAATTAATTAATTAAGTAGGTAGTAATTAAGTGGTACCCAACTCAAAAAGACACTAATACTTTGACTGTGTAGTGTGGATGCTCCTTAATATACAATCACACTGCCCCTGCACTAATCTGACAATAGCCTTGTAACTATTGAAAAATTAATTAATTAAGTAGGTAGTAATTAAGTGGTACCCAACTCAAAAAGACACTAATACTTTGACTGTGTAGTGTGGATGCTCCTTAATATACAATCACACTGCCCCTGCACTAATCTGACAATAGCCTTGTAACTATTGAAAAATTAATTAATTAAGTAGGTAGTAATTAAGTGGTACCCAACTCAAAAAGACACTAATACTTTGACTGTGTAGTGTGGATGCTCCTTAATATACAATCACACTGCCCCTGCACTAATCTGACAATAGACTCGTAACTATTGAAAAATTAATTAATTAAGTAGGTAGTAATTAAGTGGTACCCAACTCAAAAAGACACTAATAATTTGACTGTGTAGTGTGGATGCTCCTTAATACACAATCACACTGCTCCACAATCACACGGTAGTAATTAAGTGGTACCCAACTCAAAAAGACACTAATTCTTTGACTGTGTAGTGTGGATGCTCCTTAATACACAATCACACTATCTCCTGCACTAATCTCACAATAGACTCGTAACTATTGAAAAATTAATGAAGTAGGCAGATGGTACCCAACTCAAAAAGCTTTTCTGCATTCTCTTCCCCCAAAAGGTAGAACGAAAAAAAAAAAAAACCTTTTCTTTTTCACCATCAGTAAAATTAAATAAATTTTAATTGATTTTCTATGCTCGTATTTACGCTGAGTTCTAAATATTGTATAAGTTTGATTTCAATATTTTTTTAAAAAACAAGGATACCACTTTTAGGTTTCCAGTGCTTGTCTAAAGTGTTTGCCTTAAATGTAATGTTAAAGATCCCTAATCAGAGTTTGAGTTGCATTAGAAAGTTGAGAATATTGGGTAATTGGGTATGTTATCAAATCAAAAATTCATTATTGAAAATAATAACCAAAACTTCTTGAATCCCTGGATTTGTGTGGTTCTTGCATGGACCGAATATTTTAGAAAGGCATAATCAGGCTCGTATCCAGGACAGGGTTTAACCCCCCACCCGCGAAAATTTTGAAAAGGCTTTATTTTTACTATAATACCTATATGGTAAAACTCCCTTTACATGACCCCAGCCCCCCCCCCCCCGAAATAAAATCCGGGATACAGGCCTGGGTGCAATGATGTACTTTATCCACACTAAACAGTGACATCAGTGCCAATCTCCTTGGTCGAGTTGTTAACACCATTTCCCTGTGACGAGGTGTGTCCGGAAGTAATGCGAAAGCGGTTCCGGGGCATAACCTTTGTTAGAAATAGCGGTGACAGTGCCGAAATCGGCATGTGGATCCGTCCTGCGAAACTAAAACTATTCTTCTAGAACGGCACGTGCATCACTGTGAGCTCACGGTCAGCGGGAATAACTTGACGGCTCTGTCACATCACTGCCTAGTGTGAATGCTACTTTAATATCAAAAAGTCATTTTCGTCAAATTTGTGACGCATAATCCCATATAAATGTCATACTATACTGGAACCGAATTATTTGAAAATTGATAATAAATCGAATCGAATATTTAGTTCAAAGCGTTCAATTCCACGGAGAATGATATATCAACTTTCTAACGAAAAAGGACAGATTTGTCTGAATTTAGAAATTTCATGCTTGGAAAACTTTGTAATAATTACTAGAATCCGATATGTATATATCTACTTTATAAGCACCCCCTCCCCCCCAACTTCTTCTCCCCTATTACGAATATAAAACTTTGTGCAAAGTTAAATAATTAATTACTTCGTATTTTATTAGCGAGTTCAGCCTGGTTTTGCTAGACGCGTCAAGTAGATATATTTATTCCACGTGGAGTGGAATCAATTTATGATGCAGACATGATATTTAGCGATATTGCAGCTTTTCATTAGAGAACAAAAAATATATCAAACATTTTAAACAGTTCAGTATAGTTTTGAAATTATCCTGAACATAAATTAATAATGTATTTACTTCTTATACTTCCGTGACCCGTTCCCGAGTAAATACAGAATCCGCCCGGTAAATCCCGTCTTCCAGGCAGTTGAAGGAACATAAGCGGCACTTGACAGTGCATCACTATGAGTAACTGTCACCAGGGTCATACCCAAGATTTTTTTTTTGGGGGGGGGGCGAAGCATTGACAGCCAAGCCAGGACTAACACCTGAAAATGATTATCATGGAAGGTGATGTTATTATTTAACAAATTTATATTAGACATCCTATTGGTAANTGAAATTTCGGGGGGGGTCTGGACCCTCCCCCCCCCCGAAATTTCTGGACCTCCCTGGGTGCGGCCTTGACTGTCAGTGTCACTGCCTATAGTGTGAATGCTCCTTAAAGTCCTTAAGTTTGATTCACAAGAAGACGATAGCATTCCTTAAGTAAACTAAAGAAGAATATTATAACTCAGTTGTTAGATATTTTTCTTACCGTTCAAATGTTCAAAAGGTACCAATTCAGTCACCGTATGAAACTTTCCCGTTAATTCAAATTATAGCACAGAATCCCTTATATCAGAAAGGAACTTCTAAAACGAAGATTAATTCGCACTGGTATCAAAATATTTGCTTTTTTTTTTTTTTAAATTGAGAAACTTTCTTTGTAGAAAGTAAAAAAAAAAATCAAGAAAAATAAAATTGGAAAGATAATACCAAACTTAAAGTTCCTTCTCAAAGTTACTTTTAATGAGTTGAACCTAGCGAGGAGTATTTATTTTCTTCTTTCCAAAATAAATAGAGAGAGGACAGGAAATACGAGGCCGAGGTAGACAGAAAAAGAGGTCAAGCAAGAATATCTTTTCTTGAGAGAGGAAGAGGAAAAAAACAGTTCAAATAATATTGAGGTCCTCTCAAGGAAAAACAATTTTTAGACTGTGGAGCCGAGCAAACTAAAAGATATTTAAAGCAAAGTTTGGTAATCTAGAGAGGCAACGCTAGCACTGCTAGCAGTATACGGGATCGTTGTCATCGAAAATAGATCGGATGAGGTGTTCTACCTATAATTGTGTATTTATTTATTTTAAAATATATCAACAGTTTGTTTTATTTGTAGATCTAGCTGCGGACTTTGATAAATATTTGGGGAATGTTTCTTCTTCTTTCCATCGGGTTGCTCTGATAACTCTGAACGACATGTGATTTTTTATAAAATGTTAGAAGAACTATATTTTAACGATGTCCTAAAAGTTGCACCCAGGTAGATTTATAATATTCGATTAAATAAGGCTACCTGAGCAAGCCGGCCTATTTATATTTATACAATAGGTCAAAAGTTTAGAGATGGTATCTAGAATGTTTGTAATCAACATCATCATAGGTTAACAGCTGTGGGTCTGGTTTGCAACAACTCGCCATGAGTTGTTGATACTTGAGAATCCTTACGGATAATTCAGTAGCTTTAAAGCTTTTCCTTGCTTTCTGCATCGGTAATCGAAAAGATATCCTTACCGACACTACCCTTAGTCGCCTATTACGACTAGCATGGATTTAGGTGCCTTAAAGGTATTTTTTTAACTCCCCCTATACGCAGGGGACTATTTATAGTAATAATGAAAAATAAATTTGAGAAAAAAATATATGAACTGCAAATATATTGTTATGAGACACGATTGACTATGTCTTAATCTTAACAGACGAAAGAGCTCGTATCTCAAAACAATATTTTTGTAGTTGATACATACTTTTTTCTAAGTTATATTAGATCAAAAGTTATATAGAGAAAGAATTAAATAATTCTTCACCTAAATGTCGGAAAAGTTTTTTTTCTTTCTTTTTTTAGTCCTTACATCACTCCCAGATAGGGGGATTCAAAAATAAATACTTCCACAAGACACCCAAGTCGATGCCAGTCGTAAAAGGCGATTAAAGCAAGGGTCGGAATCAATATTTTTTCCATTACACTTGTAGAAAGCAGGGAGTATCAACAACTCATGGCGAGTTGTTGCCAACCAGCACCACGGCTGTTAACCTATGATGATGATAATATCCCTAGTTTCCAAATAATTTTCGTAGATTCTAATTTTAAATGCGTTAATTATTAAAGTTATACAGAAAAATAGGACAAGTTTGGCCGCAGGTTTCGTTAACTAAACGAAATCTTACTAGTCAATGTTATTAAATAGCAAAAAAGGAGCTCGAAATTGTCGTCTCTTTAAATAATATTCTGTAAATTCTATATTGTTCATTTACTGAGAATTTTTCGTTGCAAATCCTTAAAGTAAATACTATTTGTAAGCTGACAATATATAATTTGTAAAAAAAAAAATCTCTCAACAGTGTCATCATCGTCTCGGATGGCAGACAGATGTATTTGACTGCAGCTCTAAATAAGTTCTAGTTTGAATTGTCTTCATATATCTTAATATTTATCTTTAAGGCTGATAATAATTAATGATTTCTTCAATAGTTTACCAAACCAAAACTTTATGCTATGGTAATTTTGCCTCTGGTCATTAAAGTATCTACTCAATCGTCCCCACGGGGCTGAGTCCACCCAGAATCATAAGCAGTAAGTAGAAAATTTTGCGAACCTATCGGGGGTTGAACCCGGAATACCTGCCCACACAAGCCCAATGCCAGTGTGATATCAACTAGATCAGCTCTGCGAACCAACCATAATTTTGGCGCTTTATCTTTTGCCGTTCGTAGCCTTATTGTTAAATCCTGTATAGAGTTAATGATGGATTATGAAATCAAGCAACCCAAGGTTTGAACATTATTAAGGTATGAGTAGGTGCTCGAGATTTTTATTTTGTTCTTTTGAAAACAAAACGAAAATGAGTTTTTTAATATTAAACAGAATATTATTTATCCGGGAAAAATTGTTCAAATATTACCGTCATTCGACATCTCAATTTAGAAAGAAATTTAAATGAAATTTTTAAATAAGAATAATTTGAGACAGACAAATGGAAGTTTTTCGAGTGAAAAGATATGATAGATATCAAGGCAAATTATAATATCAGAGATTCATTTTATTTATCTGGAGAATTTGAAAATTTGTTAGGTCACTGAAAAATTTCACCTCCGTAGAAAACATTACTTAAAACAATTTAGCCAAAAAAAAGACACGTTTGCTATTAACAAACATACCCTCAATATCTCAGAAATTTCTACTGCCTATGACCGCATCAGACTGGTGATTTTAGGGATAGGTATTAAAGAAAGTCACAAAATTTTACCTGGAAAATTAAATAAAATCACAGTGCTCTCACAGTGATTTTAATAACACCCGTCAGTGTTTTCTCCNAATATCTCTCAGTAACTGAGTTGCTGACGCCTTCTCATTTAGTAAATTAATATTAAAATCGCCCATGACTATCACATGATCGTAGATAGGAACGGCAAAAGACAGAAGATCTTCAAATTCCGATATATCCGAGACATCGGGTGGTTTGTATAAAACTACAACTAAGATCTTCACAGATGTGAGGCGGATTTCCACAGCCAAATATTCAAGACAAGGGTCCGTATGGGTGTGGCGCAGGACAGTTTTGTGTCGTAAATCATCACGCACGTACATCAATTTTCATGTATCACTGTGAGAAAACCTTACAGCGTAGGAGAGCACTGTCACTGACACTTTCACTGTGTAGTGTGCTCCTTAAGAGCTCCAGATGGGATTTTCGATTCGAACTAGAAAATGAAAAATAAAAATTGAAGTTTTGAGAAAGAAATATTGGAATGGAAATCTATTTGGATTTGATAAAAACAACAACTGAACAGCCAGACAAAAATATAAATGTCAGCGTAGAAAAATGAATTGTTTTGACAGATGCTCAGAGTCTCACTGAAATATATTTATTCAGTGAGGCTTTTTTAGTTGCCACATTTTTCTTCCCTCCATCCCCCCCACCACTACTTTTCCCCAACCGACGTTACAAACTATATTATCTTTTTTGTCAGTTCAAATTAGGTTTCTGTTCATTTGTGTCAGAATAATTATGTCGCAGGTTGTTTTGATAAATTCATATAGATCCATGATGTATCAACATTGCCAAACTGTGACAGTTTGTTCAATGTTCACTTTAGACGTGCTTTTTCTGTTTGAAATGCCAAATCTTCTTTGTCTTTAAATTCACCCTCGCCCAATTTTGTTCAAGGTCGGCGTTGCTTTCCATAATTCTAATTCTAACAAGACGTCTCCTTGGCAGAGTACGGGTCACACTCGGTTTGCACCAAGGAGTTCGATTCCCGAGTCGAAAATTTGGAAAAGGTTATTTTTTTGAATTCTCTACTTGTTCCTCAGTCTCCTGAGGACAATTGACTTGCTATAGTAATAGAGCCAAGTTGTAGCATTATAAGGTAAAAATTGTTAAAGTGTAACTTTTAGCTTAGGCTTAGTGAAATTGAAGTGAATGTTGAAAATACCTTGTAATTCTATGATGCCCGCAAATATTGTGACATAATAACACAAAGAAATATACATTTACAATTCTTCCATGCCACAACCTTCTGTTCGGTGCACACTCTCTTCAGCTGTACTCTATCTTCATTGGTTTGAAGCAGAGTTTTTTAAAGGCTGGATGCACTTTCTAACAAAAAAAAAAACCTTCAGTATTTACATGGACTTAAGACCGTCACCTGCTAAAGCTGGATTCTTAGTATTTGCATACGTTTTATTTTCCCTATTAGTTTGAGTAGGATCTGTTTAACAGATTGAGCAAATGNTCTTCAGCTGTACTCTATTTTCATTGGTTTGAAGCAGAGTTTTTTAAAGGCATCCAGCACTTTCTAACAAAAAAAAACCTTCAGTATTTACATGGACTTAAGACCGTCACCTGCTAAAGCTGGATTCTTAGTATTTGCATACGTTTTATTTTCCCTATTAGTTTGAGTAGGATCTGTTTAACAGATTGAGCAAATGGTCTTTTGAACATTTGCTATAATAAAAGCGACTATCCCCTGAAACTCTAAGAAAACTTATTGAAAATACCGAAAACAAACATATTACGCCATTCGCTCTCGTGGAAGATCATGTACGAGATTTCCTATTCCACAATTAATTTCAAAATAATCGAAAATACTTTTTTTAATGGCAAAAATGTTTGATCAATTTTGTTTTTGTTAACAATATTATCCATCCCATTTTACAGCAATCCATTCCAGAAACGAGAAAATTCTTTGAAAGTTCTGAAGGATTCGAAATCAGAACCTCTAGAAGGATTCGAAATCAGAACCTCTAGAAGACCAAGAGTTAAGGCCCTGAACAAATCGGCCACCTAAATCAGTTTACATAATATTATAATGTTTGTTGGTTTACGGCAAGTGTCTAATGAATGGTTTTAAGGAGAAAAACAATGTTGAGCCTGAGTGTTTAGGTTTAGCAAACTTCATTCGTTCTGCACCACTAAATTCCATCTCCATTTGTGAAGAGAAATGCAAATTGAAAGTTCTTCTACAAACAGAAGAGATTGCTGACACACTAGGAATAATATTTTCGACTTAAAATATCTTCCCCAGTCGTAAAACAAACAAATGATCACGCTTCTGCATGAAATGAATCAGGATTGCCTCTTTTAAAGAAGTAGAATAGGAGCTTGAAATTCAAGTTCCTGTGAACCAGTCTGTTAGTAGAGGCGTTGGAATCGTAAGCAGAAGACTGTTGGTTCGAATACAGGCATGAACATAAGATTTAACAATAACACGAGGAAATACATTGTGACAAGCATAGATTAGCTTAACTCAACTAACAAAATTCTCCTATGAACGGTCCAGAATTGTTTGAGGTGCAATACTAGTTCTCTGAACTCAATAATGGGTCACCATGAGGTTCTCGGGTGGTCCATTATGGTCAAAAAAAATACTCAGCCAATTCTATGGATGTCAAATCAACTCTCAAATCGAAATGTTGCCACCCATATTACAACTGTGTAATGTCCCTTAAATTGGATATTTATAGTGAGTTTTGGGAAACAATTAATCATCTGTCTGTGCTCATCTAGAAATTAAACTAACTGCATATCTCTTTCATATAATGGACTACCATTTATCCCCCGGGTTGTCCAATAGGTCACCAAAGTTCATAGAATTAGCTAAGTTTATGGAACTTAAAGTACATAAAATTTCATCAAATTTGGACAAAGCGTGCAAAAGGAATCGTGGAACGAAAAGACTTTTGAGGAAAAATATGTTAAAAAACCTGACTTCGTTCAACAGTGTTTGAAGACTTCCAACATCTGCATGAATACAAATAACTCATACTCGTACATAGATTTTACCGAGTGAACCGAACGAAGTGGGGTCTAGATTTCACACTACTATTCGTTGTTTAAATCTCTATTCGTCTGTCAGGTTGTTCCACGATAACTCTCGAACCCCTTAATATTTGATTTAAATGAAATGATAAGGACATTTATAAAGACCATCTAAATTACGAGTAGGTTTTTTACCCAAAAATTACGGAAAATGAGGATGGATTGGATTAGTGACTCGAGTCCTATTTGGATTAGTGACGAGCTTATTAATCTAGCTTACTAAGACGAGATTAGTGACTCGAAGTCGCTTCTCGCTTCCAAACAACGATCGCCCCTATAAAGTAAGAAATTTTCCAAAATATTACCTATACATACATATACAAATAAAACATTAAAATTCACAAATATTTCTAAAACTCTTAATTACTCAAAATTCAAATGAAAGTTTACACAGAAAACCATTTTCTAACAAAATTATTTCCATGAAAACTTTCCCCGAAAGTTTTCATGGTTTCTTTCACAATCTCAATTCACCACGTCTTTTTCAATATTAAGGAGCAAAACTGGGAAGACATTGCCCCTTCGAACAGAGTGATCCGCAAAGTTTCACTTCTGTATAGAATTTTACAAAGTTCTGAACTTCATAAATAATTATAATATTATGCTGGAACATAGCTTACTCTTCCACCTGTTCAACGTTCCATCTTTCCTTTAGTTTTAATTCGAATACAAGTTANCCCTTTTCTAACGAAATTATTTCCATGAAAACTTTCCCCGAAAGTTTTCATGGTTTCTTTCACAATCTCAATTCACCAAGTCTTTTCCAATATTAAGGAGCAACACTGGGAAGACATTGCCCCTTCGAACAGAGTGATCCGCAAAGTTTCACTTCTGTATAGAATTTTACAAAGTTCTGAACTTCATAAATAATTATAATATTATGCTGGAACATAGCTTACTCTTCCACCTGTTCAACGTTCCATCTTTCCTTTAGTTTTAATTCGAATACAAGTTACATATCTTCAAACGTAGTTGTTTTAATTCAGGGTGCTTACAACGCCACAAAGTACAATTGTGATCCGGAACAAACGGTTCAATTTTTTATATTATAAGGATCGATATCTCATTTTTTAGGGTTTTTAAGGTTCAGTATCGCAGGGTCGAAATCAGAGAACCATATTATTAAAGCTACGATGTCAGTCTCAGATGGTAGAAATTTTTACACAGTGTTAATTGTTTTGCCTTCAATTTTAGCAATTTTTTTTTTACGTCCATAGACGCCGGCTAAACATCAATTCATCATTCGAAACGGGGGGTTTACCCCCCATTCGCTGGAAACTTGCAAGCCATCTACCCACGTTGATCTCACCCAGCCTGAATTGGGCCGGAAAAATAGCCTTCATCACGACGGCACGAACTGACGTGGACACCCACATGGAACAATCTCGTCGGACATTGCTTAACTCCAGTGATCGAACGAGAACTGGTGTATGCCATAGACGCTGGCTAAATTGTTTTTAAAAACAGTAAATTCTGATGTTCATAGGAAACTCTTTTGACGAAACTGATGCAATTCCTGTATTTCCTGGGGCATCCCGCATTTTTGTGAAAAATAGAATGTCACGCCTGGACAGACCTTTGTTTTTTTTTTTTTTTTTTTTTTTTTTTTTTAAAATAGANTTTTTTTTTTTTTTTTTTTTTCAAAACAACGGAAGCTCAAACTGCTTTTGAAGAACGCATTTTCTCACAGATGTCGTTATAATGGACTGACGTGAAAATAAAAGTACTGCGGTTTTGATCAGAACTTGTGATCATGGATTTTGAATTCAACTGTCCGGAATTTTACAATTAGGTATATGTAAAAACAAAAAAGGAAATTTTTCGCCTTGTAGAGTCCACTTCAAAATATAGCTTCAAAACAAAATAATAAAACATAATGTAGCAATAAAAATATAATTCTGCTGAAATAATTAAAAAAATGTAGGTTGTTGTTATTGTTTTTTTTTGGGGGGGGGGTTGCATGTCTTTGTCCCGGGTAAAAATCAGAAATCCGGTTTTTTAAAAAGATTTTTTTTATTTGTCCCGTAAATGTGGAAAAAATTTAGCAACCCTAAATGGAACACAAAAAGTTCCAGAACTTCTACGACGCACTTCATTTCTCATTGGAGTCAAAGCTTTAGAATCTCCATGACCTTTTTGCTTGAAAGGAAGGTTAGACTCGCAATGGAGTATTTCAGGCAAGAAATTAGTTTTGAAATTCAAAGAGGAAACGTCGCCCCCATTTTAAGCACACTGTCTTACAAGAGTGCAATGTCAGAAGTTTTTACAAATTGCAAATATAAATAAAAGAATATATTTTAATAATAAAAATGCTAACATCAAAGTGTACTGAACTATGTACATTTTGGTCTCCCCTTGTACCCGAACGTCGAGAAACATAAATAAATCTTTACAGATCTTTCTTTTACCCTGTAAAACTATAAAATGTTAAAGAAATTTTCTCAAAATCTGTATTTTTGTTTAAATATTCTCTTTGAAGAACGAGAAGCTAGTGTCACGTGATGAATACTTACACCAAATAAGGAATGAGAGTGTAAAGGAAAATGGTGTAATTGACAAAAAAAAGAGAACTTTAAGATGAAAGACAGTTTGTAGGAAGGAGAGATTAGGGAAGAATATGTTTGTGTTAAAGAGAACGGAGATAAAAGGGTTAGGAAAAACTTATTGCGATATGCATACTACTTGAGTATTGGATTAGAACCGAGGAGCTGTTTAGGAATGTGGATCCTGTTAAAGAGAACAGAGATAAAAGGGTTAGGAACAACTTTATTGCGATATGCATACTACTTGAGTATTGGATTAGAACCGAGGAGCTGTTTAGGAATGTGGATCCTATAATTTTCAATAAAATATAGTGTATCAACTACAAATGATAAGGCGAGTCACGAGCGCTTTCGTCTGTTACGACATTCTCAAGTGGACTTGAGAGTCATTTGTAGTTGATACACAATATTCATTTGTAGTTGATACACAATATTTTATTGAAAATTATATTTCATAATGACTACAAACATCCTAAATACCATTTCTAAACTAAATGTGGATCCTGTTAAAGAGAACAGAGATAAAAGGGTTAGGAACAACTTTATTGCGCAATGCTTTCATTGGCAAATGGTCGAGACCTGGGGCCCTGTTGGTCAAACAAGGGGCCTCATGTCGGTCCTGCTAATGTAGTTTCCTTCGTAGCAAATTTTATTACATCGATTCATAAATAAACCAAAATGGGACAAAATCAATTTGGACAAAATCGATTTGACGAAATAGGACATTATCGAATTGAACGAAATAGAACAATATCGATTCGATAAAATAGGACATTATCGATTTGAACAAAGTAGGACAATAACGATTTGAACAAAAGAGGACATTATCGATTTGAACAAAATAGGACACTATTGATTTGAACAAAATAGGACAATATCGATTTGAACAAAATAGAACAATATCGATTTGACGTCTTTTTGTTAAAAATAACAAAAAGACGAGCTTAACTGAATTCAGGCTGTCAACATCAGACCTAAATTAACTCAATTATGTTTTAGGGAAGTAAAGTAACAAAAAGTTCTGAGGACAAATTAACCCTGGAATTGCCAACCTCTATTCAATTACGTGCATTGCCAACGAAGGGGGGGGGGGGGAAAACGTACCCGCCAACAAAATAAAGGAAAAAATGTTTGTTTTTTTATTACAATAAGGCTTTATTTCTTTATTAAAAACTAAAGAAATATAAACTAAAGCAATTAGTATCTTACATAAAAATAAAATTAAATCCCAGGAATAAAATAATGTAAATGAACATAAAAAAAAATCGCTAGACCCTAGGAAATCTATTCTGAACTAGAACTTTGTCCTTCCTGACATCCCACACAGACAAATGTCTTTTGACAGTGTTTACGAGTACACTTATTTCTTGCAGGTGGTACAGATAATGGTAGCTTTTAATGGTATATTTAGACAATCAATGTATTGGTACATGCATTGCAAAGAGTGTGGGGGGGCATAAAGTACCGCACATAAGTTTGGCTTCAATATCATCCCTTAGAAGGCTTAGAACATACATATTTTTATATACTATGATGGAAAATATTGTTTGTGACAACTATTAAAGGTCTCATTCAAATATGTATCATAATTTGATTACTACAAGCATTTTGCTAAGACGCGGGTACTTTGTGCCCCCCTCCCCCGGAAATCCTAGGGTTAAACCCCAAAATCTAGCTAGGAGGGAATGTGGAAGGGATTTTCACTAAAGAAATTTTTATCATGGTCAAATCCAAAGAAAGACTAATTTAAAAAAAAAAAAAGAAAAAAGAATCGAGCAAGAGTGTGATCCTTTTAAGATAGTTGATGTCTTATTAGTTATAAACATTTCTAATTAAAATGTTCTTGAATAAGGAGAGAGAAAAGTGTAAATTGTAACATACGGTTGCTGTTGCAGTGGAAAGTAATATAACAAGGTAATATTTATTTATGTACGAGGAATTAAAAAGTATGTCCTGCCCCGGCCCGACCCGGCCCAGCTCTCAATTCCTCTTCCTGAAAGGAAAGTTTTGAAATTAATTTAGTTTGATGAAAGAAGAGATGGGAAAGCAGAGATTTTTTAATATTTAACAAAAGTTTTGTAGAGAATCTCAAGTTGATATTTTCAGTCTTTTACCGCTCAACTTCCTCGTTTCGTATTATCTTACAGAGTATAGCAAATGCTAGAAGAACGGCGGAAACATATCGAACAGAAAATTGAGAAAGAAGTCCAAGAGTGTCATGAAGAAGAAAGGGATTGTGAAGAGAACAGGATCCACAAGTGATGCTGTCACAGACCGACTAAAAATGAAAATTTGTAGAGCATATTTCGCCAAGCTCTGCTGAATACACAGAGATCCAGATATTAATGGGCATTGGAGATATTTTAATAATTGGAATTCGAGAAATAAGTAAATCATCTGGCAGACATGTTTTTTCTAAATTCAAACACTAAAATATATGTTCATAATATGCAAGAATACGGAGAAATGCGAATATATCTATTCTTCTGGAATTACCAAACGTTAACAACAAAAAACACTTTTGCCGACAAACAAAGGCATCAACTTTTACCGCTGAAAAACATCAAAAACCGCCAGGGGTGTGTTTTCAATTGCAACCAAAAGTTTCGGCGCAAATTTAGACCCCAAACGGGACCTATATAACAAATTTCATCAAAATCGGTTAACGAAGTGGTGAAAGTGCTCATCACGGCGGACGGCTCCGGGAGACCGCGGACAAAGGATTTTTTTCATTCACTTTTTGGCTTTTACATACCAAATTTTCGGTATTTTTTTTTTTTTATGAGGATTCCAAAACATTATTGAAAATAATAAACCAATACAGTTGGACCTTTTAATTCCTCCCCTTACACATTACATGAGAAACTGGCTAGTAGTTGGAGGTTAGGCCATTTGAAACCCCCCAAAAAACACATTAGATGAACCTGATTATCAGATGAATATTAAAAATGTGTCTGATCGTCAACACATTGAACGGTATCAAATATTTTAATTCATAATTCTCTTTGTTAAATACAAGACTTAGGACATCGCCAGGGTAGATATACTTCAAACACGAGTATCAAGCCCGACCCTCTTGGACTAAGAATAAGGCAACGATGTGCGACGGTATCCTACGGATATAGAATCCAAAGAATGTATAAAAACTAGAATTCAATAAACACATTGAAGACCTGATCAGAAGGAGAAACGTTGCATCTTTCTTTATTCCATGTTCCCCTTCATTCAATTCATTGTTTTCCTTTTGATTGAATATCTGGCATATAGACAGTTGATGAAAAGGTTAGAAAAGAGGTGAGGAACCGGGTGGGGGGGGGGGGAATGGTGTACAAGACGAAGAAGTTTCGTTAAAAAAAAAAGTTGGTATATAAATTTGAATTTCTACTCACGTTTGAATCTTGACAGTAGAAGGTAGATTGTAGATGGAACTGAAGCTATGGCAGAGTACACAACTCTTTGGAAAATGGTGTTGAATAACAAAATAGTATATTATATCATTGATGAGGAGGAGGGAAAAGAGGTCGAAAGTTATCTATTGAGAAAAAATAAAGGGTGGTAAATCCAGCGGAAAAATATTGGATCCTATGCAATTTAGTCTGAAAAGGGTCAATAGATAAGGGTGATTCCTCCGAGCCAGAGGGTGTTCAATATTATCAGCCCATCGTAAACAATACATTGAATTTTGGACGAAAAGATTAAGCCACGCTAACAAGTACTTGATGTGAGCTCACACCATGCATTTTGGATTTCCCAAAATATTAATTTGAAGTCAAGTTAAATTTTCGCAATCGTGATCCGCAAACAAATAGAACTTGTCAAAGAATACCTATTTTTATTTTTTTAACCTTCATATCTGCTTAGGGTAAACATCCATAACGTTCCCTATTCTCTTTCGGGAACAAAACCCCAATAACCATCCTCATCAGTTGAATGACAGACATCTCCTCATAAGAGAATAGATATACTGTTACAGAATACAGGTAGACACCAGATATTGCCCCTCACTGTCTGTTACTGTAAGTGAGAACAAATAAGCTGATGAAGATGGAGAAGCGCCGGAAGTTTCGCGTGTCGTAATAAATTTGATCGACATTATTTAACTGCGGATAAAAGCGGATGTGAGGTTTCAGATGGAGGAAGTCGAAGATAAAGAAGTGCTAAAGGAAAAGCAAAGGGAATTTCTAAAATGGGAAGCAAGGGGACAGTATTATAATCCTCCCCAAGGATGAAAATTAGATTTTCAAAATTAGCTTCAAATTACCAGCTCCCTTTTATTCAATCTATTACTTTCTGCTTGCGTGTCAACCAGTCTTCTTTGTAATTTGGAAAGAGATTCTAATATTTACAAAATAGTTTCTAATGCCTTAGAACTCTGTCTCAAAGGATGCGGAATGAGCAGAATCCTATTTAAGCCTCCCATGTTATTGATTTGTAATTCAGAGTATCCGCTAACATAATTCCTGAACAGACACGATCGTCAATGACGGCTTTTTTAAACTTTAGACGAAACCTCGAAACTTGAAATTTAGTATACACAATTTTCTAACTACTCTGACCACTAATTAAAAATAATTCTTCTCCTTTTACTATGTCTGTTCCCACTCAAGTGGGGTCAACATTTCGAGTCAGTCTCCGCCATTCGACTGTTCTCCTTCTTTAAATATGTCATTCTCATTCAAGTGGGGTCGACATTTTGAGTCAGTCTCCGCAATTCGACTCTGTTTTCCTTCTTTAAATATGTCTATTCCCACTCAAGTGGGGTCGACATTTTGAGTCAGTCTCCGCCATTCGACTCTGTTTTCCTTCTTTAAATATGTCTATTCCCACTCATGTGGGGTCGACATTTCGAGTCAGTCTCCGCCAATCGACTCTGTATTGGGCAAGGTCTATGCTTTGTTCTTTTTCCTCAAGGTTTTATCTCATGTTATTCATCAAACTTTTCTTTGGTGTTTTTCTGCTTTGTTTACGTCTCTCATTCATTTGTTCTACTTTCTTGCCAATATACTTCTCGTACCTCCTTTCTACATGCTCAAACCATTGTAATCATTTTTCTTGGACTTTCTTTGATACTTTTGTAAGTTTATCTTTATTTGTTATATCGTAACATTCTCATTTTCGTCCTCTTTAGTATGTTCTCTTGATGCGAATTTTTTATCAGCCATGTTTAAACCCCGTAATACAACAAGGCAGGTCTTCTCTTACAGCACTTTACATGCCTAATATTATTTTTTTATCTTATAATATCTGTACTTCAGAGATTTTCCAGAAATTAAAAAAATAGTTACCTACCTAAAAATAATTGGTACCAAGAAAATAAAATGTATGATGAATTAGAATACACAATTGCACACGAACAGGATGGGGTTAAGTTTTTTGGAGCAACAATCACACCCGATATCGTCCACGTATTGGGGCCCACCATTACGATTCAAACCGCTTTCCAAGCGATTTAAACATTTCCTTTAGCCAGCGCCTATGGCACATTGAATACAATAGTTCCGAATAGATCACTGAAGGTAAGCAACGTCCAGCGAGGTAGGATGTACCACGGGGTTCGCTCCCTCGTCATGCTGACTATTTTTCCGACCCAACCCAGGCTGGGTGATGTCAATGTGGGTAGCTGGTTTGCAAGTTTCCAGCGAATGGAGGGTGAAACCCCCGTCTTGAATGACCAATAGATATTAAAGAGACGTTAAGCCAAAAATATTTCCTAGTTAGGAAGGTCAAGTCTATGACCTAGTGGGCAGTTCTTTCTTTTGTCTTGAGACACATTGATTCCAAAGTACCCCCTTCCGTGTCTCGAGTATATGTATAGCATTCTGCTGTCTGGAAAGTTGCCGGTGCGTATGTATTAAATTTGTAACGCTAAGAGACATGACCATCGAAACATGAAATTCGAAAAAGCTGCTATAAGCTATAAGTAATTAAATTCTTGAGAAAGCTAAATCAAAATGTACATATAATATCTAAAGTTAAAAAACTTTGACTTCTTCTGCGGAAGGAAAAACAAAAATAAAATCCCAAAAGTAAAGTTTTACCTTTGCAAAAGTTTTGTGACAATTATTCTCCGACATAAATTATATGTCAGGATTACTTTTTGATTTATATAATGTTTCGGTTAGGGACAACTTGACTGGAGAACTAGAAAACAGTGTAAAGATATATTTCAGAAAGAATAGACGCTTGAGTGGGAGGTTACTCTTTGGGGAGGTTAATGCCCGAGGTATTTTCTACCACCTAACTCTGGAAGCTCTATTTTTAAGTGATCAAATATTCAAATTAATGAGGAACAAATCCGGTCGCTCCTGAGGATTTAACCCACACCCTTCTGTTTACCTTGCGAACGCTTAACCACGAAACTACCTAGGCAGTAATAATACCTATCCGTGTTCGGCTAAATACATTGGTTTCAAAAATTCACGATTTGCAGGGCCTTGTTGTTTGTGTGAATAAAATCCTCTTCTGAACTGGGTTGTTTCCGGTGTTACGAATACCGGCACATTGACACGAGAAACTCATGTCTGTATTTTGAATACCTATTTCTTCATGTTGTGTTTACACCTCGACAAACCAACTCGGTGTCGAATAAGGCAGCACCAATTTACAAAGGTTTGAGTTCCACCGAGCAAGTTTCTCAACCGAAAATTATACAAGTTTGTATAATTTTCAGAGCTGGGCTCTGGGGACTTCCAAACCTTATTTGATATATTGAAAACTGTACATAAATGTTCAGTTCATTGCTTACCATAATTGTCTTCTTATGATTTAGAAGAAGTCATGTAGACGCTAAGTACACTCTTTCGCCTTCTTATTTTGACAGCATTCCCAAGGATTAAATACAAGAAGTAGTTAATAATCCTTTTTGTCTTTCATCGCCCACTAGGAAAATAAATTGAACCCGATTCATCAAAATCCCACAAAATTCCATTTCGCAAAATAATGTTCAAAATATCGTTCCACATTTTGAATATTGGAAATTGAGATAGAAAAGTCAAAGTAAGTACCTATCTGTTTGTATGGAAGTTATGTTTGTAAAGAGAAATTTAAACTTTTAAAGGGTATTACTAATAGGTGATTCAGACTGTCAAATCCCTAATAAAAGAGAAAGGAAAGAGTTTGGTTCGGATAAACGTCAAATAATGTAAACATCTAGCTGCATCAAGCAGCTGGATTATCATTAGTCATGTCTATATGGTCCTTGGATTTCCAAAATCAGCATTGTCAAGTTTCTTGAATCACGTTTTTTTTTTCGTTAGTCGTTATTCAAGAAACTTGACAATGTCGATTTTCAAAATCGACAGAGGGGGGTGCTTCCTAGGACCACTTAGACATGAGTGAGCGCTGGCGCAAAGTTCTGAATGAAATAAATTTAGAAAATTTTACGCTTTCTAAATATATAATCTATACTTATAAATCGACAAGCCCATTCGGTGTACTAGAAGAATGACCGATTTTCAGACACATAAATCAACAAGCCCATTTGATATACTGGAATAATGACTGATTGTCAGCCACATAAATCAACAAGCCCATTTGGTGTACTGGAATAATGACTGATTGTCAGACACATAAATCAACAAGCCCATTTGATATACTGGAATAATGACTGACTGTCAGACACATAAATCAACAAGCCCATTTGGTGTACTGGAATAATGACTGATTGTCAGACACATAATTCAACAAGCCCATTTGGTGTACTGGAATAATGACGGATTGTCAGACACATAAATCAACAAGCCAATTTGATATACTGAAATAATTACTGAGTGTCAGACACATAAATCAACAAGCCCATTTGGTGTACTGGAATAATGACTGATTGTCAGACACATAAATCAACAAGCCCATTTGATATACTGGAATAATAACTGATTGTAACTGATTATCAGACACATAAATCAACAAGCCCATTTGATATACTGGAATAATAACTGATTGTAACTGATTGTCAGACTCATAAATCAACAAGCCCATTTGATATACTGGAATAATAACTGATTGTCAGACAAATAAATCAACAAGCCCATTTGATATACTGGAATAATGACTGATTGTCTGACACATAAATCAACAAGCCCATTTGGTGTACTGGAATAATGACTGATTATCAGACACATAAATCAACAAGCCCATTTGATATACTGGAATAATAACTGATTGTAACTGATTGTCAGACTCATAAATCAACAAGCCCATTTGATATACTGGAATAATAACTGATTGTCAGACAAATAAATCAACAAGCCCATTTGATATACTGGAATAATGACTGATTGTCTGACACATAAATCAACAAGCCCATTTGGTGTACTGGAATAATGACTGATTGTCAGACACATAATTCAACAAGCCCATTTGGTGTACTGGAATAATGACGGATTGTCAGACACATAAATCAACAAGCCCATTTGATATACTGAAATAATTACTGAGTGTCAGACTCATAAATCAACAAGCCCATTTGGTGTACTGGAATAATGACTGATTGTCAGACACTTAAATCAACAAGCCCATTTGATATACTGGAATAATGTCAGATTGTCAGACACATAAATGAACAAGCTTATTTGATATACTGGAATAATGACTGATTGTCAGGCTCATAAATCCAGGGCTGCGGAGCCGTCGATAAAAACTACGTCTCCGGCAGCAGCTCCTCTTTATAAGAAAAATGGGTCCGGCTCTAGTTCCAGCTCCTTTATACAAAGTCACACCGCTCCTTGGCTCCGGCTCCGCAGCCCTGCATAAATCGTAACCTACCGGAGTCTAAATCTAGGACTTTAAATTTCAATAATTTATTGCTATTTATAGCCAAAATACTGTTTTTAGCGTTATTGTGTAAGAACAAACGGTAAAAGATAATAAAAAAATGTCCAAACATTGTCCTGAAACCTTCGGGAAAGAAAACACTCTATACCTATCATGATTCATGAATTATACCTGATTTTCCGATAGTTGCAAACAAAAAAGCTAGCTATAGATATATTTATTTTTCGATATTTCAACTGACTAATTCTACAAGGAGCATCCACAGAGTCTCAGTGAAGTGCTCTCACAGTGATTTTAATAACACCCGTCAGTGTTTTCTCCGTGCCCAGCCAGTAATTTTTCATGTCAAATCTCTGTGAAGATCACGATACGGCGTCGGAGAGCACTGTCACTGTGTAGTGTGAATGCTCCATAACGATTCTAAGAGCACTGTGAAATATCGATAGACAGTCGTTCTTCGGGAGCCAATCTTAAAGAGAAACACCTTCTATTCATAAGTTAGTATATTTATTTTATTTAAATTTCAAGTGAAAAAGCAATTTATCAATATATTTGTTTGGTTTGCATTTCGACATCCTTTCCAATTTATATACATTCATTTTCTTTTCAAATTTCTCAATTGGGTTTCCAATAAACATGGCTCGATATATTTACAATATTTACAAGAATGTTGAATAGGGACCTTCCCCCCACCCTGGATATTGATGGGATGTTTGATGAAATGTTCGAAATTCAAATCGTTATTTTAAATTTTAAAATCATCAACAAAGAGCGTAAACTCATCAACATTGGTGATACAAGAACTTGATTAAAACCAGGGGCGATCGCCCCTTTCCCCTCCCGAGGCCAGAATAAACTTTTGAACTTTGAATGAGAACATATGCATATACAAATACATTCACTAATACAGTATTATTGTGATTGCATTTCTTGGGACTGATCAGTATAAATCTGGTTTACAAATCAGAGGAGACGTGCCCAGCGTAGGACCTACGGTGAAAACGAGTTCTTTTCGAGCATTTTATGGCATGCTAATCGGAACCTAATTTTAATCCGGAGTGTTTATCGTCTGCTCATATTTTCCGAGCACATGTCTCTGTCGCTATCGATGCACAATGCATATTACGTACGCTTTTGTTATACGATATCGCCACGAAGTTTATTAGCTGAATCGTGGCCGACAGTAATCGCCTCCCCCCCCCCCCCCCCCCC
>CM022883.1:9642401-9663676 GCA_012654025.1 Pachypsylla venusta
CAAGTGTAAAGTCGGTATTACTTTAAGAGAATTGAGACAGAAAATTTAAGTGCGGGATATACAGCAGCAACAATAAACTTGGCCCCAATAATAGATATCACTACTTTCATGGGCAGAATTTTTTGGTTGAATAAGTGGAACTTGGCCTTTTTTCAATGAAAATTTTTTGTGATAACATATACACAGTCCGCTAAAATTTAAAAATCCTGAATCTTTCCAGTCAAACTATTTACAAACGGGGGGGAGGGGCCCCGTTTGTAAATATATATACAGCTATACACGTATAACATCAGAATCATAAACCCTCTCGTTAAGTACAAGTTTATCACCCTCATTTACCGATCAAAAGTTTGTTGGTAATTCTACAAATGTTTCTTATGTTTTTCGTTTTAAAAGTTGAAAAGTCTTAATGCCCCTTTCGATATCCACTACCCACATTACAGTAACACACAAAACTAATCCACAACTGCCCCTCCCCTCCCGAAATTAAGAAACTTTCTATTGAACACATGGGACTTCTTCTCCGGAGCGAACCAAAATGATTTCTAATGAATAGTATCATTTGAGGAATTATCAAAACTCGTTAGACTGTTTCATTTTTATATGTATTTTCCTGCTAAAGTTTTATAGGTTTTTTTTTCTACAGGTTGCCAATTTGAGGGTCATACGACAACTGTTCAAAAAAATTTAAATTGTTATTCAAAGTAAAAATTATCATAAAAAAAATAGAAATCGCCTTCCACAAGAAAAAGATTTTTTCAAATTTTGATTTATGATTTTCAATAATGAATGTTTGCAATCTTGTTTTCAATAATGGCCCTTTGGAATCGTCACGAGCATTAATTTTTTAATATTTCACGTTTCAAGGTACGCAGAATGCAAAATCGAATACAAAATTCCGTTTGACCGCTGTAGCCCGTGATGGGTAGGCACTTTTGCCACTTAGCGTTGATCGATTTGGATGAAATTAGGTATATAAGTCCCATCTGGGCCCTAATTGTGTCCCGAAACTAATTGGGTACAATCGAATACACCCTTGGTAGTTTTTGCCGCTTTTTAGCGGTTTTCAATATTGCTGTCTAAAAAGAGAATGGTAAGAGCTAGAGATTTGAAATTTGGTATGTGTGTCATACTTAGGGTGCAATCAAACATACCACTGGCGGTTTTTACCGCTTTTTAGCAGTTTTCATCAATACTGTCTAAAAAGAGAATGATAAGAGCCAGAGAGACTTGAAATTTGGTATTTCAGGTTCTAATTACGATTACGCCTTAGATTTTGGAGGGGGGTATTTTTTTAGCCAGTAAAATGATAAACCCATGTGCCACATTGGCAGTTTTTTTGTCGTTTGACTGTTTTATTTTAGAATTAAAATAAATTGAATACAATTTCAAAATAAAGTTAATTTTGCTTTGGTTTAATTATTTTCAATAATGGCCCTTTGGAATCGTCACGACCATTAATTTTTTAATATTTCACGTTTCAAGGTACGCAGGATGCAAAATCGAATACAAAATTCCGTTTGTCAGCTGTAGGCCGTGATGGGCGGGCACTTTTGCCACTTAGCGTTGATCGATTTGGATGAAATTTGGTATTTTAGGGTCTAATTACGATTACGCCTTAGATTTGGGGGGGGGGGGGNTTTTTTTTTTTTTTTTTTTTTTTTTGTCGTTTGACTGTTTTATTTTAGAATTAAAATAAATTGAATACAATTTTAAAATAAAGTTAATTTTGCTTTGGTTTAATTATTTTCAATAATGGCCCTTTGGAATCGTCACGAGCAAAAAAAATCCCCCCTCAAAATGTCTGTCTGGAATCCTATTTAATATTCGGGAACGAAACCCTAAAAATTATTCTTTGCTCATTTTTCAATTCGGAAATCGAATCTGACTCTTTTTATATATTTTTTATCCGAGAATTAACCTTCAAAACAAAACAATAAACATACATCTGAATGAAGGTCAGAACTAAAGTTATGTTTTTTATTTATAGAAAAAAGGTCGACATGTCAAGATTGTTTAGTAAAGCCCCTTCCTCCTTCTATCTTATCCCTCCCATTTATAGCTTTTTGCTCTTAACTGTATTCTTTTGACTTCCTGTACCCTTTCCATAACCCTTATACTTCTTCCAGTGTATTCAAAATGCTATATTTGTGTCGCCAAGCCGTTGGACCTTTGTTTCATATCCTGTTTTTCTTTTTCTCTTTTCAATATTGACCCTAAAAACGTCCAACAGTAACAAATTTTGAACACATTGTTTTAATGTAGACAACTCTCGGACAATTGAAAATTGATATGGCTAATTCTTATGTTCACTTCACTTCGAAAGTGGAATCATCGAGTCTGATGTCTGATGGTAGCCAAATGTTTGTAAATGTATATTTCTTTGTGTTATTATGTCACAAAGTTTGTGGGCATCAAAGCATTACAAGGTATTTTCAACATTCACTCCAATATCACTAAGCCTAAGCTACACTTTAACCATTTTTACCTCATAAAGGTACCATTTAGCGCTGTTATCATAGCTTCTCAATTGTCCTCAGGAGACTGAGTTACCCCCAAACACAACCAGACCAAGTAGAAAATTCGTAAAAACTTTTTCAAATCTTCGACTCGTCCAGGAATCGAAACTGGAACCTCCTTGGTGCAAGCCGAGTGTGATGCGCACTCTGCCACGGCGAGTAGCCAGATGTATGAGACAGCAGCTCCAGATAGTCAACTGCTAATGTTGTTGATTGTCATCATACATCTGTTCTTGGAGGCTGATAATTGACATGGCCCACAGAACCATGACAATCACAGTATTAGAATTACGTCAAAAACGCAAGGGTTACCAACATAATGATATTACAGAGTTGCTTTCTGTGTTATTTTACACCATCAGCTCAGGTGGACTCGACCCGTGAGGATGTCACCCTCAAGTAACTTCTTACAATCTCAAGTATATGATTTATTTTCCCTCATGGAAAGTTATCAAGTCATAAATGGATTGGAAGAAATGAAGCTTTCGGTAAATTATGTTCATATGTGTAGAATTAACTGAGATTTTGGCCCTAATAATAGTCCGGGGGTTTCATAGCAGTGATTTGTAGCCCATTACCATATTATCGTTTTCAATAGAAAATAATAAGAATAAAATATTGACAAAAAGACGGTATCGATTCAGAGAATATTATTCTCAGGCCAGTGTTGACTAAAGTTAAGTTCAGATGATCGCGCGGTTAACTTTAGTCCTGCGGGGCACAAGATCTTTCTAAATAGTGCATTTTGTCTATTCCGCGTTCAGTTGATCCGCGCGGTATACTAGTTCTACAAATTTGTATCGACTTGTTCTATTGATCCGCGCAATTTGAGGCGAAATAATGTAGGCAAGAAGATATTTTGAAACTTCAAAAATAGCGATAATATGGCCCAAAACAATAGGAAATGACATATTTGATCTTAATTTTGGGTTTGGTTTCCTCGGAACGATTTTCTTAGGCCAAAAAAGTGTCCAATTTTTTGCACGATTACAATACTTTACGAGTATCTTTTATAGGAAGAGAATGTAAAATGGTAACAATCTTATCCAAATTAAACATTCATTGCTGACGAATTGCCCGCTGTCCTGCAATTATTGACATACCCTGTACCTACAAATATGGTGCATCGAAGCGAAAATTTAATAGAGATAAAATTTGTCTGCAAATGCTCTCAGGAACATGTATTCTATTCCAAGAAACACAAGAAAGAAAACACCAGAAAAAGTTCATCTTTCCACTTTAAACTCCCTTTCTTAGGAACAATCAATACAACAAAGTTTCTATTCCCAGAAACACTTCCTACTAATTGATATGGAGTTCATTATTTATCAGTTTCCAGAAATAAGGGTGCTCTCAGACATCCACATACTGAATTCTCTTATAGCATAAGGCTAGGTTCACATGACCGCGCGGCAACCGCGCGGTTTCATATGAACACATCCATACAAGATTGTAGAACTAGTACCGCGCGGATCATGTAAACATAATGCACTATTTAGATAGATCTTGTGCCGCGCGTTCATGTGAACCTAGCCTAAGGCTATGTTCACATGACGACAAGATCTATCTAAATAGTGCATATTGTTTACATGACCGCGCGGTACTAGTTCTACAAACTTGTATCGACTTGTTCATATGAACCTAGCCTAACAAACTGGGCCATATCCAGGACAGGGTTTTAAGGGCGCCTTTAAAGGTTGCGATATACAGGGTAGACACAAACGAATACCCCCCCCCCCATTTCCATTGTCTTTGAAAAACAAAAATAGCAATATAAGAATCGTAGCGAAGCACGGGCGAAACAGCTAGTTATTAATATGCTTCATTCTGAGAGGAGATCATCCTGGATTATACTGAATAATTTGATCAAGGAAGTGTGCTTCAACGAACAGTAAATAACACTTTAATCAAAGAAGTGTGCTTCAACAAACAGTAAATAACACTTTAATCAAGGAAGTGTGCTTCAACAAACAGTAAATAACACTTTAATCAAGGAAGTGTGCTTCAACAAACAGTAAATAACACTTTAATCCAGGAAGTGTGCTTCAACAAACAGTAAATAACACTTTAAGCAAGGAAGTGTGCTTCAACAAACAGTAAATAACACTTTAATCAAGGAAGCATGCTTCAAAACAAACAGTAAATAACACTTTAATCAAGGAATTGTGCTTCAACAAACAGTAAATAACACTTTAATCAAGGAAGTGTGCTTCAACAAACAGTAAATAACACTTTAATCAAGGAAGTGTGCTTCAACAAACAGTAAAGAACACTTTAATCAAGGAAGTGTGCTTCAACAAACAGTAAATAACACTTTAATCAAGGAAGTGTGCTTCAACAAACAGTAAATAACACTTTAATCAAGGAAGTGTACTTCAACAAACAGTAAATAACACTTTAATCAAGGAAGTGTGCTTCAACAAACAGCAAAAGTATGTGGCTGTCTGAGAGCAGCCTATAATAATGCCCATCAACTTTAGAAGCACACAAAACTGATTTAGTTTCAAGTTACAGTCTCATATTATCAGATAACCATCGCATTTGGATGACATCAGCAGCTCCAGAAATTAATTTATAATAAAGCCACCGAGGGAAGCAAGCCAGCATCATTAGGTGAAGGTCCTTATCTCGTGTAAATACAGAAGGTTTTTGTTAGGAAGGGCATCCAGACAGCCTTTAAAATCTAGCCTTTAAAAAACTCTGCTTCAAACCAATAATGAAAGCCAGCGTCTATGACACGTTGAATATGCCAGTTCCCGTTAGATCACCGAACTTAAGCAAAGTCCAGCGTTGTTTTACCAAGTGGGTGTTCACGTAGGTTTGCGCCCTCGTGATGCTGGCTATTTATCCAGCCCAGCCCAGGCTGGGTGGGGTCAATATAGGTAGCTGGGAGAAGTTCATGTGGATAGCTGGTTTACAAGTTTCCAGCGAAAGGAGAGTATTAAAGCCCCTGTCTCAAATGACCGATAGATGTTAAAGAGACGTTAAGCAAAAAAAAGGTCATTAGCAAAATGAGCGTCTCTACGCAGATTCTGTGCATGCTGTGAGAAGCAAGCGAGGGTTACCGTGCCAGGAAATGGTTACAGCTAAAGAGATTAGGCACCGAACAGAAGTTTGTGGCATGGTAGAATTGGGGTAGGGGGCGCCAACCACAAACAGAGTTGGGAGTGGTTGAGGTTAAAGAGGAAGAGAAATTAATATATACTTTTGAAGCACGTAACTGATTTACAGCTGCGGTCTCATATTATCAGATAACCATCCCATTGGATGACGTCACTAATTCTAATAATGATGATGATAACGAAAAAGTTTCAAAAATAAATCGGAAAAAGGGAAACCCCAAACGTTCTGAAATATTTCTAAAGTTATTAAAAAACAAAAAAAAAAAAAAAAGAGGACGAACGAACTCGCAAACTTTTTATCTTAAAAAAGAGGAAAGAGGACGAGGGATTGTTCTGGTCCGGATAGAGGTGGAGTGATGGTATCCTGTGGGAATTACCCCTCTGGTGATTTTGTTAATGCTTACAGAATACTTTGAGCTTGAAATAAATATCATTTTATTCTCGAAAATTCAATTCAATAGCTTTTCCTATCTCTCTACCCGATACTTCTTTCTCACGCTCTAACTCTCTTTTTTCGGTCTGGCACACTCTCTCTTTCTCCCTCTCTCTCTCTCTTTTCTTCACACTTCTCTTTGTCTCTATTTCTTTCCTCCCTCTGTCACTTTCTCCGCTCCCTTTCCTACCGTTCCTCTTGGCTCTATTTTCCCTCACTGCCTCTTTCTGTTCCTGTTTCCCTTCCTCGTCCTATCACTTCTCTCCCTCTCTTTTTTTCTCCCAATTTCCTTTCTCCCTTTTTGTCTCCTGTCCTTTTATTCCTTTTTTCTCTCCCCATTTGTCTCCTACCCTTCTACTCCCTTTTGCTTCTTCTTTCACTTCTTTCATTTCTTTCACTCCTTCTGCCTCCTGTCCCTCTTTTCCTTCTCTCTCACCATTTGCCTTCTACCCTTCCACTCCTTCTTTCTTCTCTTTTTTCATTCTCCTTTCCTTTGTTCACCATAGCTCAACGGGGTTAATGCCCAATATCTTTACCTCCATGTCTCTTTCAAGAAAAACATTTCAGTGTCACCCATAAGATAAAAAAACCTTCTTCTTATTTTGTGGGGAGAAAACAGTGTGCTGTTCCATTATTCAAAATGTGTTTTCCATCCAGAGTCCCTCTGAATTTACTTTTCCCATTCAAAGCCAGGTGGATTGGAAACATGTCAAGAGCCTTTTTTCACAATTTTCTTTGAAATAAAGGAAAACCTCTTCAGGCGTCTTCTTTACTCATTCCAGATTTATGTTTATGTAGGTATGTTCTTGTCAGGACCGGGAAGAAGGTTGCGGGTCCAAAACAGAATTGACTTTGGGTCAGGCTTGTTTTTAGTATATCTTCACCTGGGATTCTGCTTTGAATTCTTTGCCATCAAGTTTTTCTTTTCTTCTTTCAATGTCATGGAAAGAATCTATAGAAAAGGCTGTGATGACTTTTGGCCTAAATACTCGAAAAATGAGATAGATTTTATGAAAAGTTTAGTTCTCTGAGATATATTTTATGATCACCATGTGTTCGGTTACAGACTTCAGGGGTAACTATTCAGAGGTCATAGTTTTTGAGTGATCTTGAAGAAGCCAAAGTAACATGTTGAATACAACAGTTCCCATGAGAGCAATAAAATTTTAACGACGTCAACCATAGCAGACCCATTGGGCTTCTTTTGGGTATATCGTGTCTTGTAGGAACTTTGAGAGGATGTAATTTGTAGCTCACCTGCTCACAAATCACATTAGTCAAAGATCAGTTTTAATAAATTATCTATCTATCCATCTAAAGCAGATTTTTTTGTTTTTTGAAGAAAGTCTTGCTCAAATGAGGAAGGTAATCTCTGAAATGAAGAGACACTTTGAGGAGTTTGATAAATCATATTTTGACGGGATTAAAATCAGGGACATTCCCAAAAACAGGCGTTTTTAGGGTCAATAACTTGGTCCCGTGAGTTCAGTGATCTAAGGAGAACTGGTGTTTTCAACTTCTTAATGTTTTTGGCTCCGAACATCCTGAATTTTATGAAGAAACTATTATAGCATAACCTGGCAGCTGGCAGCGTGCCTGGTACCTAGGGTTTACAGAATACAGGAGAACGGATTGTAAAAAATTATGGGTTTGTTATATTTGGATACTTTTGTTTGTAGTAGCCCGTGGCTGAATAATATTTCATTTTCCAGTTAAATGGGGCAGAATACGTATTATTAATGGACCACAAAAACCATTACATTTCGGAAGAAATTTTAGATATACAGGGTGGGTGAGTTGGAACTAATAAAAAATCCTTTAAGGGCGAATTTTTCAGATCAAAAGAAGACGAAAATGTTCTATGAGAATATGATCCAAAATACTTGCCTCCATGCTAGAAACTTTTGACAGGGCCGGTGGCCACATTATATGTTTCAGTGAAGTTACAAAGTTGTAACTTTTCATATTTTTCTTTGAAATAATGTTTCTTAACGTGGGACCAACTAAATTGTCGCATCTATTTCTAATTTATAGTCGTACCTAATAACATTATTCCAATGAAAGACATGCAAAGTTACAGCTATCTATCTTAACTAAATCACACGTAAGAAGAAAAGAGGACAATTTTTTTTTGTCACCCGCAGACAGGGACGTAACTAGGTTTTTGGGGTGCCAAAATGGACATACAAGGTAGATGCGATTCCCGGATAATGTCGGGAGTCGTGGGACCGGAGATATTGTGAAGCTGATATGATTCCCGAATAATATCAGGAATCGTATGATCGTCCCAGATAATATCGGCGTTGGTGATATCCAAAGTAATATGAGGTAGATTTGATTCCCGAACAATATCAAGAATCGTGAAACTAAAGTTAGTATAGGGTAGATTCGATTCCCGAATTTGTGGAAACCTTAGGAACTGCTGCCATTCTGGCATATATTGGGCAAAAGGCCTTTTTCTATGATATTTCTTTGGCTAAACATTAAAATAATGCATTGACTTTGTGTTTGAATAAGATTTGGTTTACACTTTCAAGAAATGAAAATTTTGAATCGACTGATTTTTATTTTCAAAATGCTCTTTGATTCCTCAATGAGGAGACATAAGTTCGATAATTCTTCTTTTTGCTTCTGCAAAAGTTCATATTTAAAAACTTGTAATATAATGTAGAAGAGCTCTAAGTTTTGAAAAATAAAATTTATGAAATGAAAAAAAAAGGTCGGAAATAGAAAAATCATTGGGGCATATAATTTCAACGTGAACATTTTGAACGGCATAAATTTACATTCTGTAATTAACTTTGAAATTACATTTTCCCTATGTATGTTTATACAGGGTGTGCCGTAGCTATTTACAATATCAGGAGAACTTTCTGGATAAAAATGTCCAAACTGCAACTGATCTAGTGTTAGAGGGAAGCTTGGCTGCCTCTGCTAAACCAAATAAACCTTAGCAAAACTTGATCCAAAGTATCTGTAAAGCAGAGACACCTAGTCACCGCCGAACTGAAATAGGGAAGTACTGTGCGATGTCATCTCGAACATGGCAAGCAACATAAACAAGAGAAATCATATTGCCAGAGATGAACCCAAGAGGGGTTCAGATCAGTTCTAGAGATAGGAAGAGCATAAACTCCGAACGATAAAGATCAGCGTCTGTTTCGCCACAATTTATAAGATTCGATCAAATGTTCAACATCTGCTCAGACAGTTTTAGTATTTTTTTTACTATATTTATTTGGACAAGTTCTTCTCTGGGCAGGGTTTAGTGACCCAATGATAAACTCTCCAATTGAGTAGGTTTTGTGTTCTAAGATTACATCATGAGAGACTCTATCCTCGACTTCCTCACACAGTCCAGCGCGTGTACAATGAGTTTTCCTACAAATGACCATATGGAAATGTTTTCGGAGACCATTGTGTCCTATTATAAAATCTATTTGCACCCAATTCAGTTGAAGAAGATCAGCAGTTAAGAAATGATAATGGCCAGAACATCATTTGTTTTTCAACTCATCAGATAGCTTGGGATTTGTCCTGAAGATTCAATTCTTTAAGATCTATAGTTTTCTTTCATTGCCTTAATAAACATCAAGTCAAAGTGCGTGTTCCTCGAGACGACTCATGCGACCGTCTGTGAGCGATGATCGTTGTACGATTAATCGTTGAACGACTATTGTTCGTGGCTATGTTCCTCGGAACGGTTTTAACTGAGCGTTGTACACGATTTTTTGCAGTCAGTGTGTTTTAGAAGCTTGTGTTGGGTACTTCTGATGATCGTTGTACGATTAATCGTTGAACGACTATTGTTCGTGGCTATGTTCCTCGGAACGGGTTTAACTGAGCGTTGTACACGATTTTTTGCAGTCAGTGTGATTTAGAAGCTTGTGTTGGGTACTTCTCTGTTAAAAATGGGTTTACCTGCACGTAAGAGGAAAATTCTCCAGTGTCTTTTGATTCAAGAGATGGAGGAAGACGAAATAGTCTACCAATTGTTTGGTATTAAGAGGGCCACAATATGCCCTACCCATTACCTGCTGGTGCAAGGCTAAGAAGAGGTTATCTAACCCCTTCTTTGCTCACTGGTCAGGGTTTTCATATCTTCAAATTCTTTTACCTCTTGGTACCCATTCCTATTGTTGAGTGTGATTTCTCATCGAACACCATGGTACCATTTGATGTGCATAAAGACACCCAATATATGTGTGATGCATATTCAAAATAATATAAGTGTATATCTGTATATGCCCATTGTGTGATGTTTGCGTTTAACGTATTCATATTCTTTCACTGAAAAAGAAGTGGATGCTGAAGAGGAGGCTACTCATTTTAGATAACGAAAAGACAAAAGAGATTCCAATTTTGGATTTTTTTTTTTTTTAAGGAAGTCGACGGCAATGGAGGGTGATATAAATTATATACTCGTTTAAGGATAAACCTATTGAAGAGATCGTTTCATTTTTTAATGCAAAAAAAAATTAGGATATTCTTCTCAACCTTTGATGAAAACCGAACGAATGAGGCCGATTTTTTCACAAGATTTTTGTTTTCTGAAACAAACATTATTATTTAGCGAGACATGCATTTGAAGAACATTTTCAGTGCATTAGGTCTACATATCACAGAACTACTTGTATTTTACAATATTGTAATGTGTCAGGGGTTAGGAACCCTTTGAGACACAATAAATAATTACAATGAAATTAATCGATGAGGGATCATCATCACCCTCTAAAGGCGGCGCCTTTTTGAAATAGTCATGTNGCATGCATTTGAAGAACATTTTCATTGCATTAGGTCTACATATCACAGATCTACTTGTATTTTACAATATTGTTATGTGTCAGGGGTTAGGAACCCTTTGAAACACAATAAATAATTACAATGAAATTAATCGATGAGGGATCATCATCACCCTCTAAAGGCGGCGCCTTTTTGAAATAGTCATGTCCATCTATTTGGAAGCTATACGCTCCATATAGGAAGTATATTTTTTTTTTTTTTTTAAAAAAAACACCAAATCCTTCGTGATCGGTTGAATTGGGGCACCTACCGGCTTTTGCTTGAATCCCGGAAGGATTGGAAGGGGGATCACTTGTTAAACCACGAGACTTTTGTCAATTATTTTTCCTCTACAACATTTTTTATGAAGTTTTTATAAGTTGTCCAATTGGTTTTACTTCTCTTCTTAGTATGCTATTTTTAGAGTTCTTTTTTCTTCATATTTATCTGCCTGTTCGTCTGTTTTTCTTCCTACCACATCACTATCCCTCGTAATCTGTCTCCACATCAACTTCTCCGCCGCGCCGCTTCAAGTCTTCTTCTCATATTCCCCTATCAATCTGAACATTATTCCACGTGCCGCCATTTGTATGACAAAAGCTTCATTGTTTACATTCCAACAAAAGAGTAAAATGCATCTTCCGAGGAAATCAACATCAACATGAATAAAACAAAATGAAATAAAATTACTTCCATCAAAGATTGATCGCTATTTTTTAATTTAGTTAACGTACATAGCTATCTTTCCAGGAAGCAATAGAATGTTATATAGCAAAAACTACTGTAGGTAGCAAAAGAGCACAGTATACAATTTTATTGCATTGCTCCTTTGACTGAACTTATATACAGGGGCGGTATGGACTTTGTACAAAAATAGAACCGAACTGTTTGGCCCAAGATACCTCTTGAACGGCTTGTTTGATTTTAATGAAAATTGAAAAAAAATGGTGGATCAAAATTTGAGAAAGTACATTTACTGATTGATATCTATTTCTGTGAGATTTATATCAAATACAGTCGAACCTGGATAAACAAGAATTCAAAGGGCCGGCGCGGCGATATTTTGCTGCCGCTTAGAGGTGTTCCAAATCTTCATTTTCTGCTTATAGAGGTCCAACAGAAACAACATGTCTGCTGATATAGTTAGAATATCTTAGGTTCCAGGTTCGACCGTACAGGTAAATGATTTTTCTGCTAAAAATTATGTTTATAGTTCGTATGTTTTGCTTGACTATTGAGAAGGTAGAGCAGATGAGGAATTATTCTCCTCATCTTTGTTTCTTTGAGATAGTTGATGTTCTATAGGAATCTTGTTGTTTCGTACTGTATTGTGGTTAAGCGCTCGTCTAGTATACAAACAGAAGGAAATGGGTTCAATCCCAAGCTCTGAAAGGATTTTTTCCTCTAGGGATAGTTGATAGAAAATGCATCAGGGATGAATCTCGCATAGTTATACCTCCCACACAAGAGACTTTTCTTATGGTGTTGGTTAAATTTGTGAAGAAAATATAAGAAAACAGAGATATATGAATGGAATGATTCAACAAAAGTTCGTGTCACTTATGAATACGTGAAAAATATTCATAACTGGGTTTGACTGAAATTATGACTGGATACGGAGAATGTGCCCATTATCTGTAAAGAATTGGTAAACGTCAATCTGATTTGCGTGTTTGCAGCTCTGCAGACGTAGACACTCCTGTCCACAGAATTGTTCTTTGTATATGTGAGAACAAAAGGGCATTGTTTCGAGAGTCAGTCGGTTGTCCGGAATCATCGTATGTATTTATGGTGGATGTAGAAAAAGAGGAGCATATTGTTCAAAATAAACATCCTGTAAATTTATATCTTCAAGTGCCGTTCTGACCGCCCCCCCCCCCCCCCCCACAAATATTTNGACCGCCCCCCCCCTCCCCACAAATATTTTAACGTAGGTACCTAGAATTAAAAAAATACGATTAAAAAAATCGAAAAAATGTTCACCGTATTTGGCACCGATTTTAATAAGATATGGTATTGGTATTTGGCTCATTCGGCACCTAAATAAATTTCAAAAATAAAACCAAAACCATCTGACAAAAAAAAACATCTACAATTATGCAAAAAAGCAGAATTAAGGAACGAGGGTACTCATTATAGCTGTTATTTCATATTTTGCACGATTGTGTTAGTCTATATAGTGCTCGTCCCATTGGTATTGGAAATATAAGACAAAATGAACGTAAGAGATATAAGAAATGCAATATAAGATAAGAAATGGTGAATAAGGAACCAAAGGGGAAGAAGTATGATAAAAATTTCTTGAAGCGGAATTGATGCGGACACAGTATAGCATAGGAGGAGAAAGAACAAAAAAAAAAACAAAAAAACAAATAAAAGATAAACATAAGAAGAGACTGCAACGAAACAAAAGAATAAAAAAACTCAAATAATAGTTGCCATCTCTCTTTGCCCTGCTTTTTCTTTCCCATCTGCCCTATCCACGCTTTTCCTATCCCATCTGTATTTTTCTTGTTTTTCTTAACCCAATTGTTTTTATCCTGTCTTTAAATATTCTTATCCCATCTGACCTTTCCTTGTTCTACAATCTACGGATCTACACTATCTGCCGTTTTCAGAGTTTTTCCTTTCCCACCTGCATTTTTCTTGTTTTTCCTAACCCATGTGCTCTTCCAAATTGTTTTTATCCTGTCTTTAAATATTCTTATACCATCTGATCTATCCTTGTTCTACAATCTACGGATCTACACTATCTGCAATTTTCCTATTCCACCTGCAGTTTTTCCTATTCCAACTGCACTTTTCTTGTTTTTCTTAACCCATGTGCTGTTCCAAATTTCAGATTGCCATTTTCAGAATTTTTCCTTTCCCACTTTCATTTTGCTCAATTTTCTTATACCATTCGCCATTCCAAATTATTTTTATCCTGTCTTTATAAGTATTCCTATTATTGCTCTACAGCTCTACACTATCTGCCCTTTCCAGAGTTTTTCCCGCCTGGGTTATTATTGCTCTACACTATCTGCCGTTTCCTTTCCCATCTGCATTTTACTCGATTTCCTGAATACTGTCTGCTCTTCTAAATTGTTATTATTAAATGCTTTTATTTAGCTTATTTCTAAGATTTAACCACAAACAAAGCCACAACCATACATACAGAGTAAGTTAGATAAATCTTTTAATAAATTTAACCCACTTCCTATTGTCCGATTGAGCTGATATTTGGCAGTGGTAGATCTTGGATGACAATTGACAGTTTGGTTGGGGTCATTTAATAAAAAGTTTATTGATAGGTTTACGTTCAATTGTATAACATAAGACTTATGTTCAATATTCATCATTAAGCGACAGGCTTATATTTTTAGTCAGACCAGCATATAGCTTTAGTAGTAAAGATCACCATGCAGAAAGAGAAAGAAAAAAAAAATAATGGATCTGTACAAAATTGATTAAAATGATTTTTTTTTTTTTTTTTTTTTTTGTAGGCAATCTAATTTTTTTTAGTACATTTTATGAGATTTTCTTTAGTACATTTTTAATTTGCGATTTTTTAGTACATTATGTGTGAGATTTTTTAGTACATTTTTAATTTGAGAATATAATAAAAGCCTTTTTCATTGATTTTTTTTTTTTTTTTTTTTTNTTTTTTTTTTTTTTTTTTTTTTTTTTTTTTTTTTTTTTTAGAATTTTCTATCCTCTCTTTAAATATTCCCATCCCGTTAGGGTTTTTCTCTCGATATACACAATATGCCGTTTGCGAAGAATTTTTTTACCTTCTGCATTTTGCTCGCTTTCTTTACTATATCTGACCAAATTATATTCATATATAAATATTCCTATTAAGTCTGAATTTTTCTCACATTACACTATCTGTCTGCATCCAGTTTTTCTTTAGTTTTCCCTGATAACGCATAAGGCCATTGCCATTGTGTTACTATCCCATCTGCACTTTTATCGCTCCATACCATCGCCCCACTTTCCAGGTTCATATCCATTTGCTTTTTTCACCTTTTTTCTTTTATAATCTGCCAACTCTTCACTTTTCTCGTCCCATATGCCCTCCCTACCATTTTTGTCTCACTCTCTATTTAGTCCCAAAAATGAAATTGATATGGGGATAATGTAGATCCTAATTCAAGAGAATTTCTTGAAGTGTCATAAACGGTATAAAAGGCATGGTGAGGAAGCTAAACTGACGTATTTGACAGACATTTTTACATTTGTATGCAACATCCAGTACTCCGAAAAACTTCTGCCTGACCCCTATTAATTAGGATAATAGAGGTTCTACCGTGCTATACAATAATAATGATGTAAATAATGCTGAAGTTATCTAATTGCATGTGAAATAGGGAAATACCTCAACTCCTGAACTCTGCCAGCTGCCATCTCCCCCTCTATGAAGATCCCAATGGGGTTTTGGTGTGAGGGTCATGGCAAGGGGGGAGGTGATATGCCCTCATTATTATCAGGAAATATATAAAATAAAAAAATAAAAGTTGCAATTTTCAGAACTGATATTTTTTTCTATTTTTTTTGAACGTATTCCAACGACTCTTATTTACACAGAAAAACTTTTGTTATTAAGGGAGAGCTATAATAGCAGCATTAGAAAAAAAGGAAAAGGAATCGTTTACAAGATGGACGATATTTCAACTAGAGTAAGAAAAAGCACTTTAGGAGAGATAATATAATATAATAGCAGCATTAGAAAAAGAGGAAAAGGAATCGTTTACAAGATGGGCGATATTTAAACTAGAGTAAGAAAAAGCACTCTGGGAGGAATAATATAATAGCAGCATTAGAAAAAAAGGGGAAAAGGACTCGTTTACAAGATGAGCAATATTTCAACTAGAGTAAGAAAAAGCACTCTGGGAAGGATAATATAATAGCAGCAATAGAAAAAAGAGGAAAAGGAATCGTTTACAAGATGAATGATATTTCAACTAGAATAAGAAAAAGCACTCTGGGAGAGATATAATAATAGCAGCATTAGAAAAAATGGGAAAAGGAATCGTTTACAAGATGCCAATCGAACCCATGTTTTTATGCTTCTTGTCTCTTTAAAATTTATAGTCAACCGAGAGGGGGTTTAAGCAACATTCTGTGGACACTTAAAAAACAACTACCCACCCAGCCTAGGTTAGGCCGGCAAAACTTATATGAAACTTAGTGGACATAGAGCTGTACACATCTAATAGTAGGACCAATTCATCTAATGATGTGTGCAGCTCTATGTCTACTTGGAGTTAGGAGGGACGGTTCAAGAGGATCGAGCTACTTTCATGCAGAAAGTATATATTTTAATAATATCCCTATCTAATAATACTGTAGTGAGGACCTGAATAACGTTTCCACAGGCTTAGGAGTCTAGGAGCTTATCTCATAGCACCATGATGTTCAGTAAAAAAAGTTAATGATATTTGCTGTTGTTGTTGGTGGTGGTGATGGTGGTGGTGATGATGAGTTGCACCTTACAATATTACATAAGTCATGCATAAAAAAATAATGAAATTTTGGGGTCTGGAAATCAGGGACCCCCCGCCTGGGTACGGCCTTGATGAGACACAAAAAGTTTAATTGTAAACAATATGGCGGATTCAAAAACGTAAACTCCAGAAATAGATTTCCTTTCTTTTGCAAAAAGCTCTTCAAATAACAAATCTTGTCCGCTGCTTAATCAGGTCGGTGTGTTATAATCCGCATAATACCAAAGCTAACAATGCCTTTTATTAATAAAAAGAAATTTCTTCTGAAAAAAAATAAAACCTAACCTATCCGGCAGCAATAACATCTGCGTTGCTGCACAAAAGGCAGAAGGAAAAAACGAGGGCACTCATTATGAACATCTAACCACAAGCCTATTATAACAGAGCAAAGTTATTTCTTATAATAGGTAATTATTTTTAATCCTTCAATTATTGTGCATCCTTAAAGAAAAATGAAAGGGGCAGAGGAGGATTCTCTTGACACAATAGAGGTCATTGTTAAAAATGCGGCAGTGGAGGGTTCTCTTGACACTATCGGTTTTCAAGCACAAAAAGCCCACCTGAGGCTTAGGTGCAGGCCCCAAAGAGGAGTTTAGCTCACGAATATATGACACTATCGGGGTCATTGTTAAAAATGCGGCAGTGGAGGATTCTCTTGACACTATCGGGCACATTGTTGAAAATGCGACAGTGGAGGATTCTCTTAACACTAATTGTTGAAAATGCGACAGTGGAGGATTCTCTTAACACTATCGAGCACATTGTTGAAAATGCGACAGCGGAGGATTCTCTTAACACTATCGAGCACATTGTTGAAAATTCGATAGTGGAGGATACTTTTTACACTATTGGTCACATTGTTGAAAATGCGGCAGTGGAGGATTCTATTAACACTATCGAGCACATTGTTGAAAATGCGATAGTGGAGGGTTCTTTTTACACTATTGGTCACATTGTTGAAAATGCGGCAGTGGAGGATTCTCTTAACACTATCGAGCACATTGTTGAAAATTCGATAGTGGAGAATTCTTTTTACACTATTGGTCACATTGTTGAAAATGCGGCAGTGGAGGATTCTCTTAACACTATCGAGCACATTGTTGAAAATGCGATAGTGGAGGGTTCTTTTTACACTATTGGTCACATTGTTGAAAATGCGGCAGTGGAGGATTCTCTTGACACTATCGGTCATATTGTTAAAAATGCGGCAGTGGAGGATTCTCTTGGCACTATCGGGCACATTGTTGAAAATGCGGCAGTGGAGGATTCACTTGGCAGTATCGGGCACATTGTTAAAAACGCGGCAGTGGAGGATTCTCTTGACACTATCGGTCAGATTGTTAAAAATTCGGTGTCAACATCACACGACTTTCCTTATCAATAAAAAAAGAAGAAATTATAATATTGGGATTGGGCTAAAATTTTCGATACCGAGTTTTCAGCAAGTTTTGAGGTCCCCGGTGCCAAAATCTCGAGTTTGAACCATTCCATTTTAATTAAATTGGGCGCGCGTAAAATACATAAAATTGAAGTCTCTAGCTCTTACCGCTTTCTATTTATGCCAGACTCTTGAAAACCGCTAAAAAAACGGCAAAAAACCGCCAAGGGTAGATTCGATTTCAAAAGAATTTCGCATTCTATGCATAAAATTGATATAAATAGGCACAAAATTTTAGCTTTAGCAGTTACCGTTCTGTTTTTTTAGACAGGAACCGCCAAAAACAGACCACGGTAGAAGATCAAACCGCAGCCAAAGTCGTTTACGCGCAATCAATTCATAAAAGTAATAGGCACCAAAGTTGAAGCTCTATCTCTTACCATTCTCTTTTTAGGCGGAATTAATTAAAACCGCTAAAAAGCGGGGCTTTTGCCGCTTTTTAGCGTTTTTCAAGAGTCTGGCATAAATAGAGTAGCGCCAAGAGTAACTTCGATTTCAGCCAAAAGATTCGTGGTTCGTTCCGGACATAAACTTGACGTATACATATAAAATTTCAATGCAGCAGTGGAAAAGTTTTGAGTTAAATCAGACATACGGATTACGTAACCGATTTTCCTATTCCATCTGCCCTTTCCTTGAGAGCATAGCTATGTCCAAGAAGATCCTTCTATAAAAATATTGTCTGACAAAGTATTGAGATATTCCAAAATATATACAACTTTACGTTTTCTCTTTTCTTTTTGTTCACAGAGCATGGCGTAATAACAATTTCTATCCCATGTCAAGTGTTTGGAATCTGTCTTTTGGAAACATTACTTGACTGTCCTGACTTCGAATACAGAGATAATTGTTCGAGTATAATGTCATCACCAGTCAGAGTTGTAGGAGGTGTTCGCGACGTCATTATCAGACCAGAAAATAGTAATTACTATCCAGGAGACGAAGGTAAGCTTGACTGAAAATATAAGTTTGGAGCTTTGAACTCTTCGGAGGATATCCGAGTGTCAGTTCCGCGCGCAAACCGATCAAGATTCAATCTATTTTGAATAAGTATTACAGTCTGAACATCGGCAGTAGATATCCCAAGATAGATAAAATCCTACACCCCCCGCATAGTTATCTTTCCTAAAAGTAAAAAAATCGCTAATTGGTCCATACCAATCAGAGTCAAACCAAACGTTGACGTGGTACAAAAAACAGGATGCGCCAGACAGAACTGTTAGAACCCATGAAAACTTCAAATATATGCGACATGCACCTCAACAGAGTCTTCGCCGAACTGAAAATATAAGATTCATATCTTCCATAAAAGATTCATATGTTCGAAAAGTCATACATGTGTAGCACTATTTTTAAAATCATCAGGTTTTTCTGGCGCATCTGTTACAACACAAAAAGACATTTAAGCAATATCTAACCTGTGTCTTGTTGCCTTCCATTTTCTAATTCATAGAGTTATGCAACGATATCTCAAAATTTGTCGCGAAATAAGAACTTTTAAGGCAAGCAATTTTAATTTCGTTTAATACAGAGGTGAAAGAAATGCTGGGGAAGCTATACTGACCACCTACAATTATCATAGGAAAACCAATGATCGCCATTTTGAAATTTGGAAATGATATTGTCTGTCGGAGCTACGTCCTGGGAATGACAGTCAAGCGTTCTTTTAGCGGAAGTTTAACCAGCAGCAAAAGCATCATTATCAAATGACTCAAAGTTTGTCAAGATGAAGGCAGCCTTCTGGGAACGACAGAAGCGGGTATCCTTTATACCGTTAAGAGAGAATTTTGGTCAAATAAGTTAAAAAATTGACCAGCTCATTCATTAAAATTACAGTCTTTACCAATGAACTTAGATTACATTTTCTAAAATGCCTCATGTGCACCATTCATTGGGGAATATTGGGGTGAAAAGATTTTGATGTTTTTGGCCCGATCTTTGTCTATTATTAGCTGGGCAAAACTTACTATAAGGATTGACAATTTTTCAATTTGAACCTGGCCAAATTCACAACATTGGCCAACTCATTCGTTAAAATGGTCATCACTACAATTGCGCATTTTCTGAATCGCCTTAGTGGAAAATATCATTTTGAACTGATTTAATGTTTTTGGCCTGATCTTTGCCCATAAGTTATTCTGTATACGGTAAGGATTGTCTATGTCTCTATCTGAACCTTACTAAAAAGATATTTTTTGTTACTAAAATCTGTGTCACATCTATTAAGCAAATTGAATTTTCCTTTCAAAGTTTTTCATTCCATTTTGAATGAACATTTCTTGGTGAAAGTTTCCTTCTGAACTTAATAACATAATGTCAATGCTGCAGCTGCGTGTCGTTCAGTGGTTATAATAAACGCTACAACAATCCTTTGACACTTTCTATACACTCATTTTAGAAGAGAAATGAATACAGGATGTATAGAAAATAGGAGCTCAATATCTTTGAGAACCGACCTTTCGAAAAAGGCTGATTTTTTTTCCTTTATTCCGAAGGGGAACTTTCTCTAGTGATTTACAAAATTGAACTACGGCTAAGTAAAGCTATACAAAAACTCAAATTCAACATGGTCCGACCTTTGAGTACAGATCTCAAGTGCATCTCAAAATATTTTCAGATTCTTGTACTCTATTTAAGATTGGGTTGACTCTTAGCCACGTTGAATACACCAGTTTCCATTAGATCACTGATTTTAAGCAACGCCCAGCGAGGTTTAATCCAGTGGTTAACCACGTAGGTTCGCGCCCTCGTATAGCTGGCTAATTTTCCGGCCTGACCTAGGCTGGGTGAGGTCAATTTGGCACATTTGGGTAACTGGTTTGTAGGTTTCCAGTAAACGGATGATAAATCCTCCGTCTTGAAAAAATGACCCCCTAGGACCCTTCCTGAAACTTAAATTTTACTGAAAAATGTTTCCCCTTAGAATCGTGTTTCTTCGTTTTCGAAATTCCAATCCATTTTCAATTTTTTTTTTAGATAGGTAGATACCCTGTATGGACTCATTTCTGAAGAAAAATAATATGAAAACATCTCGGCCACACACTCGGTGGAGGCTAGAGTTTGAACGCTAAGTCATCGTAATTTAAAAGTTTCGGGTTGTTTTTGTTTTCTTTGGACTTGGAGTTTTAAGCGAAACAATCCCCACTGTTAAAACAGTGGGGCTTGTTAGGGCTTGCTCCAAACCAAAATTATTTTTTAGCCTTAAAACAGTTATTTTTCATAGCTGCGGAGCCCTAAGGATTAATTTAATTTTATATTTATAATATGCATTTTTCTGTGTTTATTTTCATCAATATCTTTTAATTTAGTTTTATTTTTGCCTATGTGTCAACCTTGTAACAATTGTAATAATCTATAAAATAAATTATTATTATTTTTTTTTAGAAATTTAGAAATATTTTTGTTTTTAACTCAAATCTCAACATATCGCTCCAAATTTTTCGATTCAAAATTTTAAATTTTCTTTTGAAAATTGAAAAGTTATTCACTTTT
>CM022883.1:9663761-9751655 GCA_012654025.1 Pachypsylla venusta
AATATTTTTTTTTTTTTTTTCAAAATAAAAGATGGGGAAAGAAAATTCAAACCTTTTCAAAAAATCATCAGAAATGAGAAGAATAGAAAATGAAGAAACTAAATAAGTCTTCAATAAAATATTCGGTGTGGAAATTTTTTGGAGGGGGACAATTTTTTTTGATTTGCGATTTGAGACGGGGGAAGTTCAATGAAACATGTTTCTATAGAGAAGAAATCATAATAGATTGATACAGTCAGAACAAAATGGAGAGATTGTTTTTTTATATAGGGTGATCTATATAAAAGACAGAAGTCTGCCCAAAAACATTCAACAGTTATTTGAAAAACTTTATCAATTAAATTTTAATATTTTTTTTTTTTTTNTTAACTCTATTTGAATTAAAATTGCTATTTTAGTATTTAATTTTTTTTAAAATTAAAAATTAGAATCAAAAACGAGGCATTAACACATATTTTCCGATCATGTGGGTAAATTTTTCTGAACAGAAAGTTTCCATCTGTACCAAAATAGGTTTCTTCAAAATTTGAAAAAAAAAATGATGTCCTATATGTTTTTTATATCTCAAAAACAAAGCTTCTATTAAAAAGTTGAAAGGAGCATTTTTGGTAGGCATTGGCATCTAGAATCAACCCCTCAAGTATTGTCCGCGTTTGGACACCCTGATGTACCATCTGCTTTATTATTTCAGTTTCATTCTGGGTTCTCGCCCTGGACAGGGATCTCCGCATTGCCACGGACGTTCTAGCAAATATTCATATACGAGATTCTTCGGGAATCAAAGTTAAACTGTGGGAGCAAATCTTATTTTCTGGAGGTAAGTTAAACATTTTATATCTTCATCAGAAGGTTGCATTATCCGATTATCGTACCTCTGAATATGTTCTCTCGTTGAAGAGCGGCTTCGCATATCTTTTTATATACAGTGTGTCCCAGAATGGTCAGTTCCTTCAGTCAATTTTGAATGGAGTGGAATTTTTGGATAGAGCGGTTTCGATTTTTTTTATATACAGTGTGCCCCAGAATGATAGGTCCCTGCGTTCAATTTTGAAAAACTTGGAATTTTCGGATTCTGTAATAAACTATTGGACACAATCTTAAATGGATCCTACTTGATTTCCTCTTCAATGCCTTTTCACACTCTTTGTGGAAACCTTGAAACTCATTTTTGCAATAGGCCCAGTTATTAAGGCGTTCAATGCTGTTTTTATGTCATTCTATTGGATACTATGTTTCCGACTGTAATCTGCCTTTTGGAACCCTTTTGGTCCCCCTGGAGGTCCAAAGCAAAATGAAAATAACATTTGAATATTAGTTAAAAAATTTGAACATTCAAGCCTTTCTATAATTACCCATGTTCGATCTAATATGTGGATTGGTGGCGTAGAGGTAAAACGCTCTGACTGGTAAACAATAGGGCGTGTGTTCAAACCCAGCCAATCCATGGAATTTATCCTTATGAATTTAAGATGGTTACCATATAATAAGAGCACCCCAAAAAATGCCCTTGCCAAGGGACTTTTCAGTCCTATAAGGACTGTTAATATTATTTTTAACAATAATTATTAGTTGAGACCCAATAGAGCCCTTTTTGAGAGACTTTGGGCACCTTCAAAGCCCTAAGCATATAACAGAATGTACAAATTTATATTGGTTTTAAATTCTGCTGATTCAGACCTTCCCAAAAATACCCATGTTGATGGATTTTAGAGCACTTTATATTTGAGACTCATTTTGGGGGCTGCCGTTTTAGGGCCAATGGTTGGAGTTCAAAGTGCCCCATTATTTTGAGATCATTGTCTCCTCATGTATCAGTGTTAAAAAAAATCATGTTTTCTCACAATGTGCGCAATTCTTGTGCTTTGCCGGCTAACTATAGGGGTTATTCCTGAGTTCAAAATAATACTCCTATTCGGAACTTTGAAGAGCCTTTTTTGTGTATTATATTACGCGCTTCCAGATAATTGGTTAAATGTTCCCCTTCATTGTCATTCTTTAGTTCCAAAGAGGAAAATTTCAGGATACATGTTCATACAGGGTGTCTACCAGACTGGAAATCCTGGAATACCTGGAATTGTCAGGGAATTTAGGAAAAAACGCCGAAAAAACACCAAAAGTCAGGGAATTTTTCAAATTGAGTTCTTTTTATCTCAATGGCCAATTTTATGCGTGAACATGATTTTCTGAAAAATTTCGCNTCACCTGTATTTCTCATCACATGGGTTAAACATCACCCTGTAATATACTTCTGTACCCCATTTGGATACTTGAAATGCATTAAATTAGTAATGTTATTCTAAATTGTCGTATTTCCTCACCTGTATCTCTCATCTCTAGGTAAGTATTTAAATACTCCCCTCCACCCCCCGCCGACCTTTAAATTCCAACAAACAGATATAACAACCTATATAAATTTTCGTCTCAAAATGTTGAAAAGGACTTTTAGCCACAAAGTCAAAATGTTTTCTCTTTCAACTCTTCCTAAATTGATGCGGCTTTTTAAAATGTCAATTGGTATATTTTTATAGCAACTTATTAAAATTTTAATTTTGGAAAAACCAAATTTTCTGGAATTTTATTATCATACTATTTGTCATTACCATATAGTGCAATAGGCAAATTTGAATGAATGAATATATTTATTGTACAAAATTAGAAACAAATTATGTAGTACGTAAATAAAATTTATAATAAAGAAAATAAATGTACCATCAAGAAGCAGCCACTTTTCGATAAAAAAAAAAAAAAATGTTTAATTTACTATTTTATTTTATATTTGATATCAGAACACAAAAGTGACCAAAATTTGCCGAAATAGTCTGATAGGCTTAACTATTTTCTCACTGTATGGCGTTCAGCAATGACCGCCCCATGCCGCTTCTAAATCCTTTCTGCACAACAAATTACTCATTTTATTGTACACATTACCCTTACAACAATTTACTCATTGTATTGTGCATACGGCACTGACCGCATACAACACCATACAATGAGTTTACTAATTGTATGGTGCATGACATTCGGCACTGACTGCCCTGTGCCGGCCTTAGGGGATTTAGATACTTCCATTACAACTATTTACTCATTTTATTGTGCATAACATTCGGCACTGAACACCCTGTGCCGCCCCTAAATCCTTTTCTTACAACAATTTGCTCATTGTATTGTGCATAAGATTCGGCACTGACTGCATTGTGCCGTTCCTAAACCTTCCTTTATAACAATTTACTCATTGTATGGTGAATGACATACGGCACTGACTGCCCTGTGTCGGCCTTAGGGGATTTAGATTCTTACCTTACAACAATTTACTCATTTTATTGTGCATAACATTCGGCACTGAACACCCTGTGCCGCCCCTAAATCCTTTTCTTACAACAATTCGCTAGTTGTATTGTGCATAACATTTTGCACCGACCGCCCTGTGCCGCCCCTAAATCTTTCCTTTATATTATAACAATTTGTACATTGTTCTGTGTTAAAGATTAAATAAGTAATCCCTCCTAAATTATCTCAAAGAGACTTGTGTGCACTGACCGCCCCGAGCCGCCCCTAAATCCTTCCTTTATATTATAACAATTTGTACATTGTTCTGTGCTAATGGATTAAATACGTAATCCCTCCTAAATTATCTCAAAGAGACTTGCGTGCTCTGACCGCCCCGAGTCGCCCCTAAATCCTTCCTTTATATTATAACAATTTGCATATTGTTCTGTGTTAATAGATTAAATGAATAATCCTTCCTAAATTATCTCAGACTTCCGTGCTCTGACCGCCCGGGCCGCCCCTAAATCGTGTTAATAGATTAAATAAATAATCCTTCCTAAATTATCTCAAAGAGACTTGTGTTCACTGACCGCCCCGAGCCGCCCCTAAATCCTTCCTTTATATTATAACAATTTGTACATTGTTCTGTGTTAATAGATTAAATAAATAATCCTTCCTAAATTATCTCAAAGAGACTTGCGTGCTCTGACCGCCCCGAGCCGCCCCTAAATCCTTCCTTTATATTATAACAATTTGCACATTGTTCTGTGTTAATAGATTAAATAAATAATCCTTCCTAAATTATCTCAAAGAGACTTGTGTTGGTGTTAAGGTCTTTATGACCTTTTGACTTCTACCCAACATGCCTTTGTACAATAAGTGATATCTACGTTAAGATATTTACCATGGGAATGGCCATTAGTTTAATTAAGTAACATTATTCACAAACAGGGTTCAGCTGATGCCTGAAATATATTTGAGGAAACATAAAAGGCTATTCTTACAATCCTCCCCTGCTGTTTTGTTCGATCAATCACAGATCTACTCAAATGTCCTCACAAGACAGTGCACCCCGAAAAGTTAACAATACGAGGTCTCCAAGCAGAGTCCGAACTTTGCCTAACTTCGGAGATCTGACGGAAATTGTTTTTTTTTAACGTTGTAATGTATCCAAAGTGTCAACATTAGATACTTTCAAATGAAGATAATAGGATTATATAAAGTGTTACATTAATTTTGTTCAAATTTGGGGCCGCCATTCGGCTTCTTCTGACCCAATGGGGGCCAATGAGTTATAAGTCCGTGTAAATAAAAGAGGTTTGGGTTTAGGAAGAACATACAACTTTCATAAAACTCTGCTTCCAACCAAAGTCAACAGCAAATTGCAGTTACTGTACGCATTGATAATATAAGAAGAAAAGATACAGCTACAGAGGCACTGAAAAGAATGTTATGGCATGCTAGAATTGGGGAAGACAACGCCGAACCCCAAATGGAATCGGGAAAAGGTGAAGAATGAACATCCATAGAGTTATTGTGATGTGGAACAAATGGACAATTTAAAAATTGTAATGTTAAAAGTAGATCTTACTTCCACTAAAAAACTGTTTGTGGGTATTCACTGGGACTGATAAATAATCAGCGACATATTGTTTGGATCAACAGTCATGGAGCTGGTTTGAAACAACTTGCCAAGGGTTGTCGATACTTGAGAATATTTACGGAAACAGTAGCTTCTCCTTGCTTTCTGCATTAATCTATCGTGACCACAAATTCCGTAGTCACAATTTTCAATATTTTGGCTTACCCTATAAGTTGGACACCACACCCTTCTGTTTTGCTATAAAATAACCACAAAGTTTATCTTTCTCCCCCAAGCTTCCACCATTAACATTCCAATGTCCCCAGTAACCCTTCTAAATACTGCCTCAATATCCATTTATTTTAAATGCCCTTAAAGCCTTAAAATTGTTTGAATGAATTTTAGTCTGTATATACAGAGGAAGTGCATGTCGTTGTTAAATTTTTGGAGGATCTAGGTATGTGGTTGTCGATATAAATTGCTTCTTTCAAGGAAAACCTCAGATGATTCCTCCTAAAGGTTTATTTATATTTTCTCTGATGAATTTATCGTTTCTGATTTTCATAGGATTTAATAGTATAATGTCAATTTGAAATTTAGACGTGGGATTATACCTGAAATTTGATAAGGGTAAGAATTTTCACGCTTCATGCAAAATTTATCCATGAAATTCATGAAAACGAAACTAAGACTCCATCAAACTTACATCTCCTAGGTTTATCATTACATTATCACAATGTTGATGTCCGGTGTTTGTTATGACCATTGTTGTTTAGGTGGAAAGAGTTACCCGGGGCATACTAATGTTGGGAAAGAAAATGGTGGAATCTCGAGAGATACCATACATCGGAAATTCCTTGGAGAAACAAATAATGTACTCAAATTCCTAACAATCATAAAACTTCTCAAACAGATTAAATCCCTCAAAATCGGAACTTAAAACACATATTGAACCTCCCAGTGTTGTTGCTCTGTGTTTGTTACGACCATCCTAGTCATTATAATACTAAAGAAGCATCCACACTACACAGTGAAAGTGATTTTAATAACACCCGTCAGTGCTTTCTCCGTACTCAGCCAATGGGGATATTTTCATGTCAAAACACTGTGAAAATCACGGTATGTCGTCGGAGAGCACTGTCACTGTCAGTTTCACTGTTTGGCGTGAATGCTCCTTTAATCCTTCATAGTCAAGTGCATATTTAGTATTATATCTACTCCATTATGACCGTTAAAGAGTAAATGAGCATTCACAACAGGCAGAGACAGTGCTGTGACCGGCAAGTGATCCGTCCGACAAAACCAAAAATATTTTTCCAAACATTTGGAGGAGCATGTTCATAATAGACCGGTACGTGACAGTGCATCACTGTGAACTCACGATCAGCAGGAATCATTTGCCGTCACTGTCACCTCTTAGTGTGAATGCTCCTTAAAAGCGATTTCAGTCATATTCCGACAGTATAAACAAAATCTAATTATTATAAATTTTGTTTTTCAGGCGCTAAGAAGTACACTCTGCCAATTTCCCCATACTCAAAAGTTGGACTTTGGACAATTGAAGTTGTTATTGAAGGTGAAATCTTTTCTCGACAAATCAACGTGTCAACAAGACCGTTCCCGTTGAATAAGAAAGTTGCTATTGCTCAGAAACATTACGTTGAACTCCGCTTTATGAATGAAATGAAAAAGTCATATAAACCAGGATTACCCTTTGTAGGAATGGTAAGACATTTGAGAGGATCCTTCATTTTGAGTTGCTATCGCCCAGAAACATTACGTTGAACTCCGCTTCATGAATGAAATGAAAAAGTCGTATAAACCAGGATCCATCATTTTGGAGTTGCTGTGGAGGTACACAGTACAACTATTGTCTGTTTCTTTTAATTTGGGGTTTTTGGTGTCAGGTTTCAAACTGTGAGAACCAATCAAATATAGGTCAGATGTTAACTATTGTCCCATAATGAAACGTTTTTGTAAAATCTTACTATTATATAAAGACATCCAAATATATAACTAGTTTATGCTTGCGAAACATGGATATTAAACAGAGAAACAGTGAGAAAAATGAGAGTGACTGTGAGATCAATGGAAAGAGAGATTTTAGGAATTACACTACGAGATAAGAAAAGAAGGCGTGCAAACAACAGGAATAGAAGACATAGGAAGAACAATTTTGAGAAGAAAGTGGAACTGGGTTGGTCACATTGTAAGAACCAAAGATGAAAGATGGACGAGATTAATCATGGAGTGGTACCCCAGAGATATGAAAAGAAAGAGAGGTAGACCTAAAATAAAGTGGGATGAAGAAATGAGAAAGGTATGCGGTGAGAGATGTGTATGCTACTGGATGAACGAGTGAAGCAAAATGTGAACGAAAAGAAATAAATGTAAGAGATAGTGGAAGGAAAGAATATAAGAGTGAAAGGAGAATGATTAGGATTGCGAATGAAAAATATGATATGAAAACAAATAAGAGTTCTACATAGTATAAATTGTATTTAATACAAAAATTTCAATATCTCAGACCAAGGCTGATTTAGGATGGAAAAAGAATAATAATTTTTAATTGATTTACTTTTTCTTTAATTTCCCAATAATAGGTTTATTTATTTATTTAAATATAGAAATCAGAAATTTCTGAGAAGGCTATATGTGGTAGGGGTTGTCTGATTCAATACCACAGCCCAAACGGTAGCAGATAGCGAAAAATCTGGCGAATCATATAAATCTTTTTTTTTAAAGACTACAATATACAGGTTGGTCACAAACCCATGCCGCCCCCTTAATTTCTATTGTCCTTAAAAATCGTAAATAGCAAAATAGGAATCATAGCGAAGCACGGTCTGTCTAATGGGGACTTAATATTAACGTTTTTAAAGGAGGGACCTTTAAGTTTTAACTTCAGAAAGTTTAGTAGTCTATATAGAACTAAATTAAAAAATCTTTCCTTCAAAAAACTAAATATTATACAAACTAAATATTCTGTTTTTCTTGTTCACGCTAACTGAAAAACTACTTTATCAATCGGTACCAAACTTTGTTCGACATGATTATGGCCATAACGGAGAAGGACATAAAATCTTATGTTGTCGATTAATTATCATTTATAGAGAGGTTTTTAATCTTACTATTTAGGTGCTTCCTATTCAGCCTTACTTACTTTTAATCTTACTATTCAGCCAGCGTCTATGGCACGTTGAATACACCAGTTCCCGATAGATTACTGAAGTTAAGCAACGTCCAGCGAGGTTGTGCCATGTGAGTGTCCACGCAGGTTCGCGTCCTCGTGATGCTGGCTATTTTTCCTGCCCAACCCAGGCTGGGTGAGGTCAATGTGGGTAGCTGGTTTGCAAGATCCCAGCGAATGAAATAAGTAGGTATCCAAACTGTTTCAGATGATTGTGGCCATGACAATAACAAGGGGACATAGCCAGCAACAGGAGGACGCGAACCTACTTTGATACCCAATTGGTCAAACCTCGCTGGACGTTGCTTAACTTCAGTGATCTAACGGGAACTTGTGTAATGAACCATAGACGCTGGCTAGTTTAGTATTTTGAACACCATTATTTGTTCTACAATAACTCTCGAACGCTTCGGCCGATTTTGATGAAACTTGGTATGGGTGACGTTCATGGAATTCGATATCTTTGAATTCATTTGTTTTTCTTCCTCAATCATTATTTTCAGATCGAGTCGGTGAGTTCTGAAAAAGCCATTCGGGTTCGAGTAAAAGTTCTCGATGACGTCACTGCTATTTATAGTCAAGATATTGAAATGATTCGTGGAGAAGGAATGTTCGTTGTCCCCGCCATTGTATCAGACAATGAGCACATTATTATTCAGGTAAGAACGGGCTTTTCGTCAGTATTTTTTTTAAAAAAATCAAAAACCTTCAGCATGGACCAGTAGGGTGCGACACAAAGCCCGATGGAACAACAGTTTTTCCGAATGGGTGCAAGAGTTTTTAGGGATCAACTTCGTTTTTTACCGGAAAAACAACTTCATCATCGAGTCATGGCTAATCAAAACGTTTCCTAACCTCCCTGGGGTTTATCTTAACGCTTATATTGATAAAATAAACGAACTTGTTCTCCTCATGAAGTTCGCTGATCCCTATAATCCCTAAAAACTATTGCATCAATGCGGCTAAACTGTTGCTCCGTTCAGGTCTTGGGCCAAAACCTAATTCGAAGAAATCGTGATTCAGTTTTTGTTGATTTCCAATTTAAATTCTATTTACGCTTGTGATGGAAAGATTTTCTATAATGGGCAGACATCGCTTCGATTTTTACTTTCTCTTCCATAGAAGATAAAGTATTGTATTCGTGCAGAAATTTTAGAGATATTTATGTATAATATTGCTGTTTATATGCATAAAAAGAAACTTGGCGGGGGGAGCGCTGCCGCGCTCCTTAATATTATCCTTTAATGACACAGTATCACCAATAAATGCATTTTATTTCCTTAGTCCCCCCCCCCCCAAAAAAAAATTACCCTGGATCCGCGCTTGAGAATATGTTTTACAGAAATTCTGCAAGAACAGATGTCACAAGTTAGGGTTTTTCCCTCTTCATTAGAAAACTATGCGTCATTTTAATTTGTGTATGTCCTACTCTATGACAGATTATGGAAACTTGATATCTCTTGGAAATCTGCGGTGAGATGAACCAATATTTAACATCCGGTTTTACCTCAGGCAGTTTATTGCGCCCTTGGCTGAAACAAATAGCTTTCCAAGACGAGATTATTTTCTTTTTGAGATGAGGTTTAAAATTCTGGGGTAAGACGTTAGGAAAGAATGGGCAGGCATTATCTGAAAGGGCTTCTTTTGCCGAACCATTGACTCTTTCGTTACCAGGAATGCCGACATGGGAGGACATCCATGAAAATTTCATTTTTGTAGAGAATCTATGTTCATGCAAAATTTCTCTAATTAACAGACAAAGAGGATTTGAAGGTAAATCATTTTTCAGGAATTGAAGGGCGCTCAAAGAGTCTGAGCAAATGAGAAATTTTGTTGAACAGAAGATAGTTTTATGACGGACGATGAATGGTTTCATTCATCGAAAAAGCAAAGAAAATGGAAAAAAGTTGAGCATTTGAAATGCAGGTGACAGGATTAAGTTTAGCTTTAAAGATAATGTCATAGCCAGCGTCTATGGCACGTTGAATACTCCAGTTCCCGATAGACCAATGAAGTTAATCAACGTCCAGCGAGGTTATGCCATGTGGGTGTCCACGGGGGTTCACGCCTTCGTGATGCTGGCTATTTTTCCGATCAAACCCAGGCTGGGTGAGGTCAATATGGGTAGCTGGTTCGCAAGTTTCCAGCTAATGAAGGGTAAAATCCTCGTCTTGAATGACCAATAGATGTTAAAGAGACGTTAAATCAAATTAAAAAAAGAAAAGAAAAAAAGGTAATGCCATCTGTACAAAACGCAGCGGAGATAGTACTTTGATGCATCAGTATCAATAATGGAGTAATCTGAGAAATTCAATAGTAAATCGTGAAAAGCAATACGGACGGTTTGGTGGAGATCAGATTCCTTCTTAAACTTCTGCATGTTGAGATGAATGAGAGCAGCGTACAAAGTCCAAGGAGACACTGCAGATGGATGACAAAAAATCGGAATGGAATTCAAATTGGTTTCATAAACATCAAGGAGGTTTTGTATTCTCACTCTGAGGATTATAGTTTCTAAGAATACGTATATATATATATGTCAGTCAGTCATTCAGTCATTCAAGCATCTCTTTTGATTTATAGAAATAATATAACTGAAATCAAATTCAAAAGTTATGAAAAAAAAAAATTGCGTTAGAAATATAGAATAATAAAATTTATATTCATGCTTTTCCTTTGCAAAAGGTCTTCCCGAGAGAATTGAGTTTATTGTTCAACATGACTTTTGTACATATTGAAGTGGCTTTTTTTTACGGCGAAAAATATATATATTTTGTGTGTATGTACAAATATTCTGTATACGGGATGTCTCAAAAAAGGCGGAGTGCAATATCTCGATAACTTTCTCGCTAAAATACGCCATTATATGAATAAAAAGGGGTTTTAAAGGAATTTGACTTTGAAATATTCTTTTTCTTTAACTTCACCCTTTCCCAATTTATTTTATATGGGAGTTGCCTTTGCTTTCTTTAAGTCTATCATGCCACAACCTTTTGTTCTGTGCCTTCTCTCTTTAGCTGTTCCTTTTTCTGGCATCATAACCCTGGCTTGATGCTTCTCACAGTATCCATTGCGTAGAAACTCGCATTTTGCTGATAACCTTTCATCATCGGTTTGAAGCAGAGTTTTTTAAAGGCTGGATACCCTTCAATGGTTAAATTATTGATCATCATTACCACAGAGAATTAATCACTTTCTGATAAGGGGTTCCCCAAATGGTCCTCTCATCCGAACATAATTGTCTGCTGTCCAGGCACTTAGGAAATCAATTTGAATTTGATTTATTTTTAGCTTAAAACCTTTTATGTTTAGTTTTAAGACATAGTTTCTGTTATTCGCAAATGCTCGTAAATTGTTGTACTTTTATAAAATGAAACGAATTGTTCAGCTGATCAACGGTCAACATTTTTTACCTTTCTGCATAACTGATGCAGAAAGAGGCCCTTTCCCTGACGGGTGAAATTGGGGCTTATTATTATTATTATTACCCTTTCTAACACCAAACCTTCTGTATTGACACGGACTTAAGACCGTCACCTAATGAAGTTGGCTCCCCTCGGTGGCTACATTTTTCTTAAACACTTAAGTCTGAGTAAAACTCGAATTTTAATCTTCTCATCGATGATTATAAATTTAGAAAAAGGCCATCAGTTACACACAGGGGCGAATGCGAGGTAAAATTGGGGGGGGGGAACTAAAGAAATAAAATGCATTTATTGGTAATAATGTGTTATTAAAATCGAAGCAATGTCTGCCCATTTTAGAAAATCTTTCCATCACTTCTTTCCAACAGGAAGGTGAATTCTACAAGAGAAAAGAGATTTTTCAACTAAACTCGACCGTGATATATGTTGTAATGCAGCGAAAAATTGATTGAAAATTAGATATTCACACTAGCCAGCTTCTATGGCACGTTGAATACACCAGTTCACTGAATTTTAGCAACGTCCAGCGAGGTTGTACCATGTTGGTGTCCACGTGGGTTCGCGCCCTCGTGATGCTGGCTATTTTTCCGGCCCAACCCAGGATAGGTGAGGTCAATGTGGGTAGCTGGTTTGCAAGTTTCCAGCGAATGGAGGGTAAAATCCCCGTCTCGAATGACCAATAAATGTTAAAGAGAAGTTAAACTAAACTAAAAAAAAAGAGTGAACAACTTTACACTCCTTGAAGTAAGGAGACAATAGACGTTAAATTAATTACAAAAAGGCTAGTCCAACTGTGAGAATTCAACGTTGACCCACAACGTTGTCAAAAATGCAAAATACCACTAGAAAAATTGTGCCTCTTTGTTTTGAAGTGTGAACCAACACTGAACGTCAAAACTCAGAATAATCCTCGAGATTTTGACTAAAATCTCGGTACTAAAATTGATGCACGATATAGTAACTACAAATTTTCATTTCAGTTTTATATTTAACACGTTCAACTCCATGAAAGTCAATATATGACGTTGACCTTAGCATCAGCTGGTACATAAAACTCATATATGACCGTCATGGCAATATCAGTTTGGTACACCCATTTTGGCGCCCCACATGTCTCGCGCCCGGGGCACCCACCCGTTTCCTACCCTCCTAGTTACGTCCCTAAATATCACATGTTACCTTCACAACCCTAGTCTATTCTTATGCCTGGAACTCAGATATGGTTTCAATTCAACGTATTTCTTATGAGGGCAGATTAGATGTGGTGCTCCATCGGAGTAATACCTACATCTTGTTTGTTTATTAGTTCCATCGGGCTTAAAAAAAATTCTATTTCTTGTGAAAGTCATATATGACTTTCATAAGAAAACATCGATAAATCGATGAGCAGAAATCCTGAAGGCCTTAGATAAAAGAAGCGTAAAAAAAATATACAAGGCCCGATATTCGGATAACAAAATTTGGTCAAACTTAAATTTATCTTTAAATTAAATTTGTTTCAATTCTAAATGCCATGTGGGTGTCCGCGTGGGTTCGTGCCCCCCCCCCCAAAAAAAAAAAAATTAAAGCCTAAATTTGACTCTTTTTAGACAGGATTATTGAAAAACTGGGGTTGAACGTGTTAAAATCCTGTTGAGTATCTATAGATGCACATGGTACCCTAGAACATATAAATATTTAGGCCTGGAGTTGAACGTGTTAAATACCAGTTGGGCACCTATAAATGCACATGGTACCCTAGAACATATAAATATTTAGGCCTGGAGTTGAACGTGTTAAATACCAGTTGGGTACCTATAGATGCACATGGTAACCTAGAACATATAAATATTTAGGCCTGGTGAGGTAGATAATATAATACTATATCTTCACTTGACACGTTGGTGTTGAACGTGTTAAATACCAGTTGGGTCCCTATAGATGCACATGGTACCCTAGAACATATAAATATTTAGGCCTGGGGTTGAACGTGTTAAATACCAGTTGGGTACCTATAGATGCACATGGTACCCTAGAACATATAAATATTTAGGCCTGGGGTTGAACGTGTTAAATACCAGTTGGGTACCTATAGATGCACATGGTACCCTAGAACATATAAATATTTAGGCCTGGGGTTGAACGTGTTAAATACCAGTTGGGTACCTATAGATGCACATGGTACCCTAGAACATATAAATATTTAGGCCTGGGGTTGAACGTGTTAAATACCAGTTGGGTACCTATAGATGCACATGGTACCCTAGAACATATAAATATTTAGGCCTGGGGTTGAAAGTGTTAAATACCAGTTGGGTACCTATAGATGCACATGGTACCCTAGAACATATTAGGCCTGGGGTTGAACGTGTTAAATTCCTGTTGGGCACCTATAGATACTCGTACGTACCACAGGAAAAGTAAAGCCCTCCCGAGATTATAAAATATGGCTGAATGTTGGGATTTGAAATTGGAAAACATTGCCATGTACTGTTTTATGATTTAAAAAATGAAAACATATAACTTTGAACTTTCCGTTAGCGGCGTCACACAGGAGATTTCATATATTTACATAACATAGGGTGTATCAGTGTATCATGAGCAGGATTCAAACAGTTTTTGTAAGCGATAACTTAAGTGAGCCCAGGTCAATCGGACCAAGGTTTATTGTGTTAAAAATAGACAAAATAAAAATCGTCCACAGTGAAAATATACCGGGGGCAACTCCTTCAACATGTGTCCCATATGTACATTTCTGATTGTCATATTACTAATTAGTAATGTTGTACCGTTGAAAAGTCAATGGAAAATTGTTGTTAGGGCCTTCTCAAGATATCAACACCAAAATAAATTTCTACTCCTTAATTCAGAGGATTCTATCAACCCACCAATTTCAGCTTTCCGGGTTTAATTGATCTCAAAATGTTTTAGGTGTTAGGCGGCACTTATTATTATAATTAAATGGATGTTAGGGGAGCTGCTAAACCCCTAATCCAGATCTTCTTCTTTAACTTCACGTTTCCCCTATTATATTTGTGATCGGCGTTGCTTTCCTTAATTCTAACAGAAGGCTTTCCAGTAGCTCGCTTCCTTCTCATAGTATCAATGTGTAGTAACTGCAATTTGCTGATGACTTCCCATCATTAGTTTGAAGTAGAATTTCGTAAAGGCTGAATATCTTTCCTAACACCAAACCTTCGTTATTAAGACGGACTTATAACCGTCCCCTGATGGAGCTGGTTCGCTCCCCTCGATGGTTACATTAATCAAGATATCGACACAAATATACCGACATCAGCTTTCCATTTTGCTCACTTGAAATGGCCATCACCCAAAACCTAATCAATCAATTTTATGAATCTTTTATAAATACATAACAAGTTTCAGAATCCGACCAAGCGCTCGAGAGTTATCGAGGCTCAAAAAGACAAACAAGCAAAACAAAAGAATAATTGAACTCTTTTTTGTAGTATAAAAAATATGATTATAATAAAAGTGAAGCCACTAAGCGTGGGCCGATTTTAGTTTGGAGCTTTGATAATGAGCAGGCCCGTATCCAGGACAGGATGTTAAGGGTTCAGCCCCCCCCNTTTGAATTTTCCTATAATCCCTATATGGTAAAAGTCCCTTTACATGACCCCCCCCCCTCAAAATAAAATCCTGGTTACGGGCCTCATAATGAGGTCTAGTTGTTTCTCGAATCTTGACGTTACTGTAATAATAATTAATTTGTATTCAATTTGTCCTCGAGTATAGCGCTTTTAAAAAAAATTGTACAATCAGCAATGTCATCCGATTTGTTCCCCAATCACATTTTCTGTTGGGTTACTTTTCAATGGACCTTTATTATTGTAAAGCTGCGTCCACACTATGTCGCCCGGAAAAGCCGCGCAGCAAATCCGGGCGGCATTGTGTCGGGGCTGGCACGTCCACATTTTATTTCATATTTAGACGCATCATCGGCACGCGGCTTAGCTTTTCCACTCAGTCTTGTCATGAACATCAGAGAGGATAATACTGTTCTCGCAGCTGCTGCAGCAATTATTATCAAAGTTGCAGCAAACCAACGATCCCGACCAAGAATAAGGCGGTTTTGGACACGCCCTAGCATCCGTAGAGGGAGGGAAAAGTATCATGTGTCTCAATTAATACAAGGAAAAGTATCTCAATTAATGCAAGAGTTTACTCGTCCAAACAAATTTTTTTGCCATTTTCAAAAAAAAAAAATGAAGAAAAATAAATGGTACGGAAAACCGTACTAGACTCTCTCTTCCTTAATCATTCTATTAGACTACCATCGAATATAGATGTTGCTCTTCTAAAGTTTGAAGTCTTTTAGTGATATTATCATTATAATTTTTTCTGCTACCGTTCTTTAGTGATGGTATTATTATAAAAAGATTTGACAGCCTTCGGGTGTGGACTTTGCTCTTTAGTGATGGTATTATTATAAAAAGATTTGACAGCTTTCGGGTGTGGACTTTGCTCTTTAGTGATGGTATTATTATAAAAAGATTTGACATACTTCGGCTGTGGACTTTGCTCTTTAGTGATAGTATTATTTTGAAAGATTTTGCAGCCTTCGGCCACAGCCTTCGACTGTGGAATGATTCGAAACTATACCTAGTTTCTTTATAAATAGTGATTTTGGAAAGTTTTTTGTTTTAAGTTCATTTAAAAGTTAATATTTTTAGCACTTATAATTAACATGTCATCAGTTAAGTCATGAGTTTTACGCCCGACTGGATATAGTGTTGCAGCCGACACAAATAGTGAGGGTCGCACGTAGGTTTCCAACCCATACAAACTTTAGCAGTTAGTTTTAAATGTGCTACGCTAAGTAATAGTGAACCCTGTATACACAAATGTCAAATTCAGATATTAAATATAAATAAAATGCCCTGGGAAGGGGAAACAAGGTCCATATTAGACAGCTGTCATACAGCCAGACACAGTGCTGTATTTCAATGCATGATTATTTATGTATTTTTTTTGGTGCATTCCAAAGATTCATTATTAAAAATAATATTCAAAAATCTGAAATAGGGATTTTTTTTTAATATATATATACTCAATACAAAGCTGGTACACCTTTGTTCGTATATCTATGCTTACAAATTCTAGAATCTAAATCTTTAAATAACATGTTAATTATACTTAAGTGTTAAAAAATATTAACTTTTAAAATGAATTAAAACACTATTTATAATTACTTATGAACTCAATATATTTTGCTTTTCAGGCTGAATTGGTGTCCGTTGACGGTAAAGAAATTGACAGTCACTACATATTGGCGAAAGAAACGATTCAAAAATGGGAATCGAACAGCGATTGTTATCTTTTAATCGAAGGAATTCAACATACATTAGAGGTAAGTGACTGTGTATGCAGATTAATGGATGAAATTCTGCAGATGGCGACTACGGTGGTTCACGGGAAGCTCACCGAAAACAGAATGGTACTCCTCCGTCCGATCTGTTTGTGGAGTGGAGTTATTACTCACGCTGTGTGTGTGTAATAGAAAGGAGATGGTGATTTTGTGGAAGTAATGAGTAAGTGAATTTATAAGATCACTCATGTCAAGTGTGTCTTTAGATATGATAATGGTGTAGGATAAAGTAGATAGTGAGTGTGTATAAAACGCGTTTGGGGAAGTAACTATGTAGTTGAGTATGTGATCGATGAGTGATGACTGGCGAGTACCTGAGCGTGTTTTTAAGAGACTGGTGAGTGTCTGAGTGTGTTTGTACGATCTGTTAGAGAGGGGTTAGCGGGGGGCTCATTCGAATCAATTGATAGTTCCGTTTAATTGTCACGATGGACCAGTGCGATGAAGTTTGGAACATCGTAAGTTTACTTATGAATCTTATCATCCATTTGTCAACGACAATGAAACTGTGTAAGATACAGCGAGAGAGCATTTGCAGCAAGTCGGAACTCATTTAAAAGTATTTTCACAATGGGATAACGGTGCTCTTATCATCCTTTTGTCAACGATAATGAATCTGTATAAGATACAGCGAGAGAGCATTTTCAGCAAGTCGGAACTCATTTAAAAGTATTTTCACAATGGGATAACGGTGCTCTTACCATCCTTTTGTCAACGACAATGAATCTGTATAAGATACAGCGAGAGAGCATTTTCAGCAAGTCGGAACTCATTTAAAAGTATTTTCACAATGGGATAACGGTGCTCTTATCATCCTTTGTCAACGACAATGAATCTGTATAAGATACAGCGAGAGAGCATTTTCAGCAAGTCAGAACTCATTTAAAAGTATTCTCACAATGGGATATCGGTGCTCTTATCATCCTTTTGTCAACGACAATGAATCTGTATAAGATACAGCGAGAGAGCATTTTCAGCAAGTCGGAACTCATTTAAAAATATTCTCACAATGGGATATCGGTGCTACGTACTGGGAAGACCTGTAACGCATACCATCACATTTACAGCCACAAGGGTCATCAATTATCTTTTCGGTAAATCCATAATATCAAAATATTTCCAAATCTGAATTTAGAAATAGGGAGAACAGTTGATTTGAAGGAAAACCCGGCTGCAACAACATTCATAATGGTTCGAAATCACCTCTCATCCCTTTCTCCCTCAGGACTTCTTCTAATCTTATCTTTCCAGATCTACATGGAATTCAGTAATTTTGATATTTAAATAGAAAACGACCAGAAATCTTCGCTCCCTTGGGCGTCGTTATAAAGAAAAACAACAGTAGAAAGGTAAATCCTCAAAGTTTGTACACTTTGAGGATTTACCTTTCTCTTAAGATATTAAATTAAAATTAAATAGAAATAGACCAGTTCGGTGGTTGAGATTATTCAATTTTAATAACTAATCTTTCTTTTAGAAGGGAGAGATATTGATCCGACCCACAAACAATTGGCTTTTCTCTATTTTCTTGAGAAAGAGCGTTGTAAAAATAAATTTGCTTTTGTAACGGTGATCTTCCACTTTCCATCATTTGTGAAATTATGTGCATGAAAATAACCCCGGTCGTACTTTGGGAGCGACTGAAAAGAGTTAAATGCAGTTTGTCCCTTGAAGTCGCTCGCAGTAGTGTGGAATAGCTCGCAGTATCGTATAGTCGCTTCCAAGTGTTCTATCGATGGCAATTGCTTCTCTGTAAACTATAACAGTATGCGTAGAAGGTTGCTCTGTAGAACCCGTCATCGTGAGATCTAAATTATTTACGTGGATCTTGGCAATTATTTGATATAATCATTTTGTCAGAGGAAGGCCTGTATCCAGAATTTTATTTGGGGGGGAGGTTATATATATTTCGCGAGGGGGCTTCATGTAAAGCGAGTTTTATCATATAGGGATTATAGGAAAAATAAAACCTTTTCCAAAATTTCGGGGGGAAGGGTTGAACCCTTAAAACCTTGTCCTGGATACGGCCCTGGTTAGAGGCCCCCGAGGGCCCTATTGGGTTAAAATATTTTGAATCAATGGTGGGATGAAATTTAAATCCCAGTTGGTTTCAATTCGTATTAAAAATTATTTTTGTGGTCAAGCAGAATCTTTTACACCTGGCCAGAAGGGGTGGAACTGTGTAGGATCTCCCATTTGAGCATGTGGTCTTTAATTTTTGTGGTCAAACAGAATCTTTTACACCTGGCCAGAAGGGGGTGGAACTGTGTAGGATCTCCCGTTTGAGCATGTGGTCTTTATATGTTTGCACGACCACTTTTAGTCAACATTTTGGCATTGTCAACATTATTTTCATTTGCATTTTATTTTCAGCCTCAGCAGTCAGCGAACACAGTAGTCATTTCATCTTGTCCCTGCAGTCAACATCTTCATTATTTAATAGTCACAGAAGGACATGTCACATCATGGAGCAAGAACAGTCAAAATGAAATGAGTGGCACAGTAGAGGCGTTACATATATTTGATAATGCTACGTCTTCCGCAGTTTGCAAATTCAACTTTACGTAAGTTTAAATTACTAGAAAGAAAAGGAATAGGTTCCTGGTACTTCCAAATATCCCCGTCACCAGAATGATCTTTTAGTCCCTATGTTGCTTATAATGCGCAGGTACTTCGTGAAGTACATAGAAATATAAGTTTTCAAATTGAAGAACCCTAAGTAGATTACTGGACGGTTGGCGTAAAGCCAATGACGATCGTAAAAGACAATTAAAATTCTTCTATGTACCATGTCTTCAAATCTTTTCTATCCAGAACTTTGTCCATATTAAGATGTTGTTAATCCAAGGTGTTCATGGTCTACCTCTTCCTCTCTTTAAATGTGTTGCTATTTAAATTACTTTTTGTTGTAAAATGTACTTTTGGTTTCTCAAAATGTGTCTCAAGTAAGCCATATTTCTACTTTTCAGACATAGCGTAATGATTTCTGTTTTTTTTATTAATTCCAAGACCAACTCATTTGAGACATGGTATACCCAAGCTATCCTAAGCATGCAACTAAAGGTAAGGCTATGTTCAGATGAACGCACAGTACCGCGCGGCACAAGATCTATCTCAATACTGCATATTGTGTAAATGACCGCGCGGTACTAGTTCTACAAACTTGTATCGATTTGTTCATTTGATCCCGCGCGGTCATCTGAACATAGCCTTAGGGTCGAAAATGATTTTCTTACCCTAGGGTGTGTGTATAATAATTGAAGGATAAAAAAAAACTGATAATAGGTACATCTTCACCCTTCACAGATTGATTTTTTTTTTTTTTTTTTTTTTTTTGTGGAACGCGTAGCTGGACATTATTTTTATTTTCAATTTGATTTCAGATTTTCAGTGGACTCTATCATGGCGCCTGTCAGCAATCTGATAGTGTATTATGTGGATGAAAATCAGACGGTGGTCACTGATATGGCAAGCTTCAGAGTCAATTTGTCCAATAATAAGGTATAGTAATTGTTAATGCAATAAGCAGTAGCTCCACCAAATGCTTCAACTGCCTTCCATTTTTGAGCAAAAATGAAGAGCTGGATTAATTCTATACATTTGAAAACAAGAAACAAAGTCAGGCATTTTATAGGTGCCTCATCATCCTCTAAAGTGTCTCGTCGGGATAGCCATCCCTCTCCGTTAAGCGCGAGGGTCTTCATTTTTTCATACGAACCAGCGTTAGCCAAATCCTTCAAGTCTTGGAAGTAACACATTCTTGAGCGTCCTCTTCTTCTCCTTCCAGAAATGCCTCCTTCGAATATGTTTCCTATCAAGATATTATATCTTGTCTATAGTAACTTTCTCGTTTTCGACATAATCTCGTAAACCATTTATTTGGCTTTGATCTTTGATAAAAGGTTCTTGGAATGTGTGCTTGGTCAGGCTAGGGCGACCTAATTCAAGACCACCCTCAGATGGTTCCATTTGAGTTCCGATGATTTTTCTTAAATTTTTCAGATTTCCACCATATTTGACGCAGAAAAACATTACACACCAAATGAGAAAATTGAAATGCAAGTGTTTGCTGAGCATGACTCAACTGTCTGTCTCATTGGAGGACGTGGAGGAGATAACTTCTTTGAACACAGGTATGTCAACTGATCCCCACAAATGAACTCTCCAAGAATTAGGATTTTATGATATTGTTAAATTTTGCTTGAAAACTTCCCACGTAGGAAAAGCTTTCGAGAGGAGCAAGTCAGCTTCATTGGGTGACGCTTCTAAGTCCGTGTACATACAAAACGTGTTGTGTCAGGAAGGGCATCTAGCCTTTAAAAAACTCTGTTTCAAACCAAAATGGAAATTCATCAGCAAATTAGAGTTTCTATGGATACTGTAAGACGCCGACCCTATATATAGAATTGAGGAAAAGTGAAGTTAAAGTTCCTGAAAACCTTAATAGTAAAGTAAATCTGTGTTCCAGGTTTATAGCTTTTATCTGGAGCTGAATACGTTGATTATTTCTGTTATGAGATTGTGAATTTCTTAACATAACTGAATATTGTATCGTTTTATTAGACAGACATAAATTAATATTTGCTAAAATGTGCGCCAAGTGCCCGGGGTCAAAAAGTTGATTGTAGTTTTTGTTTGTAGCTCTCGAATATCCTTCTAGGCAAATCATTTTCAGCTGACCTGAACTTGGCGCTCATATGATATTACCTCCTTTGTAGGAAATAGAGGTGACGTAAAATGGCCACTTATATGATATCACTTCCTTTGTGTCTACAATTTTTAAGGTCGTGATATGCTTTTGCTTTGATGTATCAATGTTTTTTTGAACCACCATCTGAGCAAATCAAAACATTGATATTTCTATATTATAACATATTTCTATAACACCTTGATATTTCTATATTCTTCTACCTATTCGAAAAGATCTGATTCGATGATGAATTCGCTCAGTGAAATGAAAGCATTAGATTTGCTCGCTCTCTACAATTGATATTGATATTTCTACAAAGAGAAACATAATTATTTTTATTTTTCAGATTTCCTTACAAAGAGTTGGATCTGCTTCAGTCTGGGGTTTCGGTTTTCGATTCCTCTTCATGTTCGGAATCTCATCACCCCAAACACAGACATCATCATTATAGTGTGTTTCCTGATATGAGTTTGGAACATATTTGGCTTTGGAGATGTTTCAATTTCACGTAAGTGTAGACTTCGGAGACAATGACTGGGCTGTGCATTAAAAGTTTTTCCAAACGGGATTATTATCATCTTAATTAGAAGGCAGGCCTGGAAAGTTAGCGGATCCGGATAAGTCAACAACTGTTACCGCTACCTACAACTGAGGCTAGTCTAACTACTAACTAGCCACAAAAAACATTTGTTACGGGGACCCTTCATTTACCTGGTTTGGGCAGGTTGCTTAACTTCTGAGGGAACTGGTGTATTCAACATGCCCATAGCATAGACGCGGGCTAAACAGGAAGTGTTGGTTTCAATTATATCGTGTTTAACTTATGTTTTCTTTCCTTTTTCCCTATACTCTCATCAGACGAAATTTATTTTTTATGTTTTAGGAAGGACATCTCTTCGAAAAAGATTAAAATCAACGCCCCTGACGAACCTGGAAAATGGTTTCTACGAGCATTGGTATTTAGTTCGAATAATGTGGGTTTTCGATATTCAGAAAAAAGTACAATTCATGTATTTCGACCTTTGAGTGTTGAATTTCAAATGCCGAAACAAATTCGAACTGGAGAAATTTTACAAGTTGATATTAAAGTTGAAAATAATATCAATGATTGCGTTGACGTAAGTAATCTTTATGTCTTCAATATTTCAAAGAGCCACTTATGGGAATCTTTAGGGAAACCCCATTGTGTACACTATGTGGGGAAGAACCTAACCAAATAACGGGACTCCGTTGTTTATACTATGAGGGGAGGATGAGGAAACGGCCTCTCAAGAAATCTTTAATTGCAAAGCCCTACTCAATTGGAGAGTGAATATCATCGGGACACTAATCCACAGAGAGGAACTCGTCCAAATCAATCTGGTAAGAAGACTGCTCAAACTATTTAAGCAGTTGAACCTTATCCAAAACCCCGATACACAAAAAGCCCATAAGGCTGAGCTGGCTGAGTTGTAAGGATTCCAAACCTTAGGGGGTGAAGCTCAATGAATGAAATATTGAAAGAACCAAAAAAAAAGGTGCCAAATTAGTACAATGCTTTACTTATTTTGTGGTGACTGACCATTACGCCAAACCTCGAGGGCCCATGACTCCAAACCGAACCTAAATACCAAAATTTCACTTAAATTGGTGAACTTAAGGTAACAAAAGTGCCTCTAACAGCGTTCAAGCTATTTTTTTAATTTCATTTTTGAATCTCATTTTGACCTGATTTTTCCCCTCAAGTCAATTTTTTAATAAAAAACGGAAAAATACATAAGGGAGCCAGGCCAACTGAGTAAAATAGGTTGCGGCAAGTAGTATCCAAGTTCATGAAATTGGCCGCATCGATTCCAATCACCCATTGATACCTACTGTTCATTTTCCATTGTAAGAAAATAAAATAAACCACTGGCGTGATAAATCCGTCCTCAAAATGGCCAGTTCTGCGCACCAGGACGACCTGGAACACCGGTCATCAAAGTTCCAGTCAAAAAACATTAAAACCTTTTTTGTGACTTCCTTTTAACCTGAATCTAGAAATGGGGGAACAGTGAATTGATTTTAAGAATAACACTTTTTTTCGCTTAACGTCTCTTTAACATTTATTGGTCATTTGACTGTTGACACAAAACTCCATTCGAAGAAAACTTACGAACCAGCTATCTCACCCTACTTAAGTTAGACCGGGAACAGCAAGCAAAAACCTCGCTGGACGTTGCTTAACTTCAGTGATCTAACACCAATTCCTGTTAGATTATTGGTACCATTGACGCTGGCTCATTTTGAGACTGATTTGGTTTGATACTTATTGATTGTCCTCTGTATCTTACTTTTTTTTTTTTTTCAAATTCTGATTTTCAGGTAAGTGCAATTCTTACATTGAACGGTGGTGCATTATTCTATGGCACTAATCAAGCATATATTGGAGAAAAATTAAGACTTGGTCCGCAAGGTGCTACCTCTATTGTCGTCAAATTTTCTTCATCTACACCAGGACACAATAATTTTACAGGTTTGTGGTTTTGAGTACACTTTTTACTTTCCTTATCCTATAAAAAGGAAAGTATTGTTATAGGCTGAAATTTTCGATGTCGAGTTTTCTATGCCAAAATACGTTTTGACGTACCCAGAGCCTAAATATCGAGTTTCAGTTATTGGTCCGTGTGTGATTGTGTGTCCGTCCGTCTGTAAACAAGATAATCTCAAGAACGGTGAGTGCTGAAGACTTCAATTCTAGTTCATGGCATGTATGTCATTTTCACATCATGAACGATATACGAAACTTTTGGTTAAAATTGAATATACTGTTGGCAGTTTTTGCCGCTTTTTAGCGGTTTTCGGAAATCCTACCGAAAAGGAGGACAGTAAGAGCTAGAACTTTCAAACTATAGTTTAGAGCTTCAAATTTGATATATAAGCACATAAATTTTATACATAAGAAACTTTTTCCAGATTTTTTGCGGTTTTCGTCCGCTTTTTGCGATTTTCACTACAAAACGAGTTTTGACATTGAAACCTCGACATCGAAAATTTCATTTCATTACAATACTTTCTACTATTTTAATAGATAAGGAAAGTCGTGCAATTTTCACACCAGATTATTCTACTTTCAGCGGAAATTGCTGGGTATATGAGCGAAACTTGTCAAGCGCAGAAATCTTCACAAGAGACAAATAAGATTTGGAATGAAGAATCTTTAGGCACATTCACACAAACTTCTTCAATTCTAGTTCAAGCTGAAGGTCAGGTGAACACTCGAACAGAAAGTGCTTATTTTTGTGCCAATGGTAAGTTTCCCCCAACTCGGTCCATGTTCGGTCTGAAATGAAGGAGTAGACTAATATTTAAATATTCTGTTTGTCTATTCGTGCCACGATAAATTTGGTAACTGGTTTGCAACAACTCGCCATGAGTTGTTGATACTTGAGAATCCTTACGGATAATGTAGTAGCTTCTCCTTGCTTTTTGAATGGGTGATGGAAAAGATATCGTTTCCGACCCTGCCCTTAATCGCCTTTTACGACCGGCATGGACTTGGGTGCCCTAGAAGTTTTCTTTTAAAGTCCTCTTATCCACAGGGGATGTTCCATAAATGTATTATTTAAAAGGGTTTGTTCCATCAGTTCCAAAGGTAGGTATTATTTCTTAACTAAACCTCCTGGGGCCTCCCCTCAAAGTATTTATTTTTAAAATAAATTAATTTAAACACTTACTCACTTACTACTTATAAAGAAACTAGTTTCGAATCGATTCATCGTCAGTCCAGTCGTCATAAGGATGGAGAAATACGAGTAATCAAAATAATGTTTTTGGTAAGGGTTTTGTTTTAATTTAATTTCCTCTATTATATAAATAAGTTTTTTTGTTCCTTGATATTTATTATTAAGAGGGGGCCCCACTGGAGATCGCGAAGCGATCGGAAGATGGGTGGAGGTCGGTGAGCGAAGCGAGCTTCGAGTATTTTAAAAGTAAACATTTTTTAACATTTACTTTTCATCTCAATTGTACCCTCCCTCCCCAACCCCATTCTAACATAGTAAGTCCGAGTATGGGGCCTTGCCTTCCTGAGCAAATATTGTGTTCATGGGTTCACCAGAACCGAAGATACGACTTAACTTGGAACTTGGCCCGGCATCAAGCCAACCAATAATAATTTCTCTACTCTTTCAGAACAAGTGATTACACTCTCAGAAAATGGGAATCACTACAAATGGGTTCCAGCACCCAGAAACAAAGATGGTGTATTTATAGCTGTAACATCATCCGAAGAAGTGATGATCGTTCTGAACGCCAAGTCTAAAACTTCTCCTCAAATGTATACAATAACATTGAGCAACGCCAAGTCATGGATTGCGAGAGGAAAACATGGTGAGATACTAACAGCTTTGACAATCGTCTTCAGTTTTTACAATCCAAAAAAAAAAATCTCGATCTGTTGTGACCCTAAATTTTTTGGACGCCCGTTTTATTTTGGTATGAACGGGTGATTTGGCTGCAGAAAATACAAATCTTGTGCTTTCAGCTCTCAAAATATGTTTACCTTGAAATCAAATTTTGAAATAACATTCCAATTTTGGTTTATTATCTATCTATATATATAAAAGTGAATGTCTGTTTGTTTGTTTGTTTGTTTGTTTGTTTATTTATTTATTTGTTTGTTTGTTTGTTTGTTTGTTCGCTTATAACTTACGAACTACAGCTCGGAATTACACGAAACTTTGCACACTTATTTGTTTTTACCCGGGGAAGGTTATAGGCACGGTATTGTCCGGCCATTTTAGTTACGGCCGATTTTATGGCCGATTTTCCAATTTCTTCCTCAAAATTTTCCGAATTTTGGCCAATATCTTAAGATTTGTCGCGACAACATATCAACTCAAAGCGAGAAAGTTTTAGGTAACATCTTTATCCTTCATTTAGGACATATTTTGCAAAATTGTGACTAGCCATTCGAGGGTTACAAGTTCGAATCNGGGTATGGACCCCTCCTCCCTAAATCATGGTCTGTGACTCCGCGAAAATTATCATATCTAAAATAAAGTCGTTTTCGAGTAACGGCCAAATTTCTAATTTACGTTTTTAAAAAGTTGTAATATACACTATACAGGGTGGACACAACCTGCCCCCCCCCACCACACACACAAATTCCATTGTCCTTGAAAAACAAAATAGCAATATAAGAATTGTAGCGAAGCACGGGCGAAATAGAAAGTGTAGAATAAAATCTGTAACCAGCAATAGAAAGAATACACTGGAAGGAGTTTTGTCGCTCAACTGAGGAAGAATTGGATACACTAGGATGACCTATAGCGAGGCGGGCCAGGCCTGACGCCAGATTGGGGAAGGGAGTATTCCCTTCGGGTAGAGAACATGTAATTTACTTCCCGGTCTCGGTTTTCCCGTTTTTTTTTAATTCTCTCAGATTAATAGACAAAATGTAAAAATGATGTGACGAAGAGCTTTTAGAACAAAAAAGTAAAAAGCGTTTAATGAAAAACTAGACCTGACACCCATATTTTGACTTTTCAGCATATGGTGTCTATTTGACCCACATATCTGTACCAAATCTGTTATCTTCAGACAAACCATCTGTATTTTGGATTACATGGGATAGTGGAGTTTTGACTGTTGGTAAACAATGGGAGCCCCATAATCAGACCCTTATGGAGTGGCCTCTGGATAAAAAGTTTAGAATAAGTCATATTGGATTTAAATCTGCTTTTGGAAAATCTGCCCAGTTCAGGTGAGTTCAGTTGTACCCAGTAAAACATATCGTCCTTATTCTTTCCTCAGTTTTTATAATTTCATGAAAAAAATTTGCTCACAACGCACGTTTGTATTTTCTATACGCCGCGTCGCTCCGAGGTCACCTCACCTGAAGGTTTAAAATAACGCAAAATGCTATTGAGTAATATTATTAGTTCAGAGACGTCTCCGTGGCAGAGTCTGTGCATCACACTTAGCTTGCACCAGGGAGGTACCGGGATCGAATCATGGTCGGGTCGAAAAATTGAAAAAGGGTTTCTCGAATTTTTTACTTGTTCTGGTTGTTTTTGGGTGTAACTCATCCTCCTGTAGCGACAAGTGATAGTACTATGAGGTAATTAAATGCCTTGTAATGCTATGATGCCCACAAAATTGTGACATAATAACACAAAGAAATATACATTTACATTACATATTATTGGTTCATCATAGCATTACAAGGTATTTTTAACGATCACTCCAATATCACTAAGCCCTACTTGTCTCTGTTACTAAAAGCTATTCAATAATCCCAGCATTCTGAGTTACCTCCAAACACACCGAGATGAAGTAGAAAATTCGAAAACTTTTCCAAATTTTCAACCCGATCAGAATTCGAACTCGTTAGTCTCCCCGGGTACAAGCCGAGTGTGATGCTACGGAGATGTCTTGAGTGTTATTATTCGATCAGATGATCTGCAAAAGATATCAAGTGTATGAAAATTATTAATATAGTTCTGGGAGACTACCTACATTATGTATGTCCTAAAAACAAACTGTTCATTTCACTAGCTCTAGATAAGTTGTAGCCTCAAAATTTTTACATCTGTTCTTGGAGACTAATAATTAACAATGGCCCCCAGAACTATGACAATCACTACAAACATACATTATAGAGCTACAAACATAATTATATTACAGAGTTGCTTTCTGTGTTATTTACACCATCAGCTCAGGTGGACTCGGCTCGTGAAGATGTCACCCTCAAGTAACTTCTTACAATGTCAAGTATGATTTACTTTTCCACATGGTAATTTAGCAAGTCATAAATGAATTGAAAGAAATTACGCTTTCGGTAATTCCTTCTGAAGTAATATGAAAGCGGCTCCACTCAGACAGACAGCCTTACTTAAGATGCCGTATCAGTTCATTATCAAATATAATAATGGGCAGAGCTATTTTCGAGCTTAATATTAATTCCTTGTTCCTAATTTCTTTCAGAGTTTGGAATTACAACGAAGAGGCTGGTTTCTCTCAAGTCCTTCATCTGGATGTACCCCACTCAATATTGCCCGGTACAGAACGTGGACTACTTTTGGTGTCTGGAGGACTCAATGTTCCTTCTTACTTCCCATTATATTATCCAGTCAGGAGTAATGCAATCATTTTACCACCTAATAATCTTCAATTAAAAACTTTACCAAGAGCTTTGGCTGAACACTCAAGGTAAGTACTAGCCATATGTAATGCGATCATTTTATCACCTAATAATCTTCAATCCATGGTGTCCAGACCCCCCCCCCCCCGAAAAAAAATCTTGGATACGGCCCTGATCCCGGTATATTCTCGTCATTATCTCTCCTGTATGAGTTCGAACCCCTATAACCACCGAGGGGAGCAAGCCAGCAGCTTCATTAGGTGACGGTCCCAAGACTTTAAAAACCCCTGATTCAATTCAAAGGTGTGAAAAGTCATCAGCAAAATGAAGTTCCTATGGATACTACGAGAAGTGAGCGAGAAGTACCGTGCCAGAAAAGTGTGCAGCTAAAGAGAATAGACACTGAGAAAAAAAGTTGTGGTATAGTAGAATTAGAAAAAGCAACGCTGACCCCAAATAAAATTGGGATTAAGTGGAGTTAAAGAAGATTCTCCGTTTAGATATGCTTATGACCACCCGGTAATATTACGGGCTATATTACGGGCTGATCCATTTTAATTTACACAGTCTCAGATATCTCCGAAACTGTTGAGAATACAAAAAACCTATTCTAATCGAAATGTCGTAATATCAATTCGTAGTTCTGTCAAGGTTGTCCTTCAAGGTTATTTTTTCAAGGTCAACTTTCGTTTTTTAAATGTTTATTTTTTACAAAATCGAATTTTTCAGCTAATACGACATTCAATAATAAATGTATATTTTTTCTTTCAATGTTGGAAAATTTTCTACGCCAGAAATACATATGTGACGTATCAAACGAGAGCTCTCTAAATACATTTTCGGATTACACGACATTCATAGTCTGAAATTAGGGGGAAAAAAAAATATTTTCCGTTGTTATTATACGATTCAGAATGACGAGACCTTTCGTTAGAATTTGTGACATTCTTGGTTCTTTCTTTTTCCCATTATTGCCATTGGTTCAATAGATGACATAGGTAGTTAGGTATTTAAGAAGGCAATGCTCAGTCATCATCTGCGTATGGAAGTACCATATTATTGATACATGTCTCTTCTTCCTCCAGTTTGACAACCACGATAGCCTCTTTTACGTCAGCCCTTCTCCTTGATGTGGACCCTTCTTTGGTTCAATACAAATTGGACATCTTAAATCAAATTGAACAAAACCTACAAAAACTTTATCAGTATAAAATGAATGATAATTTATTTGGTGATCATCAGAACGTCAGCTCTCTCTGGTGAGTACTGCTATGTTTCTGATGAAGTTTGAAACAAACCCTTTTTAAAGACACCCTGTATAATAGCTTAAAACAATAAACCTATTTACGTCCTCATGATGGCCCGTTCTACCGAGAAGCTCCATCAAACCTTTTCGGTAACCTCATCACAGCTACGGTTTTCCCAAATCTGAGGCCTGTTTCATAAATCTTACAAGACCTGCACTTTATGAAATAGGCCCCTGCTTGTGAATCCAAAAATGAGGAGAAACGTTGATATTAAGAAGAACATCCCTACAAAAACAACTTGATAGTCAGATAATGGACTACAACATGAAAGAATACAAAGAAAGCCAGCGTCAATGGCACGTTCAATCTACCAGTTTTCGTAAGATCCCTGAAAATATACAACGGAGTTTATTCGGTGGGTTACCACGAAGGCTCAGACCTTCGTGTTGCTAGCCATTACCGCACAAATCGGGCTGTTTGAGGTCAAAAGGATTATCAATTATTTCTTCGATAGCCTCATATTAACTCGCTTCTACCATTTGTTAGAATCTAGAAATGGGAAGCTGAGTTGAATGTAACACCACTCCAACAACAGCCAATTTTCAAATTATTTTAATAAAATATTTTGTTACTTCCTTACTTGACAGGAGTACGATATCAGTTTTGGAATTACTGACAGATATTCAATCCTACGTTGGAATAGATCCGGACATATTCAGTAATGTTAAAAGAGCCGTACAAAAATACCAGCACGAAGATGGTAGAATATCCGACAAGAATGGCGAACATGGGGAAGTAGAAACAACAGCGTTTGCGGTAACTGTATTAGTGCAGGCTGGAATTGAAAATGATGTAAGTTGAGGCGACTTTAATTTAGGTATTTAGATCCGAACAAGAACTAGTTCGTATTTAGTTCGAGATTTTTTTCGGTTTAAAGGTTTGTTCGAATATTTTAACATCATGTTTCAAGATTTAAGTTATTTTTACATTATTATCTATACTTATAAAACGCAAAGATCAGTTAGTATACTGATTCACTGACTGACTGATAATCAACGTAGCTTCACGATGCCTTAAACAGAGACTTGAAATTTGGCACACAGATCCCTTTTAGTATAAAATTGCGTAATTTTCCATAATTGACAGACGAACTTATACGATTTTTCTTTAAACGGCTCTTTTCCCGCTCCACGATAACTCCTAACCGCCTTACCCGATTAGGCCCTATTGTTCCACCAAGGGACCCATGGTGGTCCAGTAATAACGTGAGGTCTATAGTTTGGAGAACTAATAGTGAATTTTATAAATTAATCTCGCCCGGATAAAAATATTCCCCGGATCCCCTCTCAAAAATTAATTATTCAAAGTAAGCAGAACCTAAAAATCAAATCAAAATCAATTCGTCCAAGTTCGCGTCGACGCGATGGCACATTTGTCACTTGGCGTTCATGATTTTAATGGAATTTGTTTTATAAGTCTCATTTGGGGTCTGAATTCATGACATTTTTTTGATACTCTCAATTACATACAAAGGATTCCGTACTAAAATAAAATATTTTCTGTGTAGGTACATTTCCTGCTCAAATCTAATAATTTTTAAATCTTTAAATAATATGTTAATGTTAAAAATATTTACATTTAAGTTAAATTAAAACAAAACACTTAACAGAAAAACTATTTATAATTAATGACATTGAAACTAGTTTCGAATCATTCGATTCATCATCAGTCGAGTCGAGTCGAAGGATGGACTTTGAATCGAAAGATTCGAAACTAGTTCGTTATAATTAATGATAGTTAAATGATAAATAGTGTTTCTGGTAAGTGTTTTCTTTTAATTTAATTTAAAAATAAATACTAATAATTTTTTACTTTTGAAATTCCAGAACGATTCCCTTATCATCACTCGTGCCAAAAACTATTTGGAGTCACAATCTTTATTGAACGTAACCAACAATTTCTCGTTAGCCATTATAACGCATGCGCTACTATTGACCAATAGTAATCAAGTATGGAAATGGTTAGAAAATTTAACCAATAAATCAATGAATGAAGAAGGAGATTTTGGATGGCCACATCCAAATACTGGAAATGATTGGGTGTATAAAGACAGGATAGATCAAGAACGACCAAATTTAGGTGAGATCTACACTCAAATATGTAATTATTCGGACACTGTAACCAGATTGTTCAGAAACGACCAAATTTCGGTGAGATCTACACTCAAACATGTAATTATTCGGACGGTGTAAACAGATTTATTAACGAATTTTTTTCTTTAAATCAGTGGTTCCTAACCTGGAAAATCGCAGGAGATTAATAACTACTAATTTTAGGTGAGATCTACACTCAAATATGTAATTATTCGGACAGTGTAACCAGATTGATTAACGAAATCTTTCTTTAGATCAGTAGTTCCTAACCTGGAAAATCACAGGAAATCAAGGACGACCAAAGTTAGGTGAGATCTACACTCAAATATGTAATTATTCAAACACTGTAACCAGATTCATTAACGAAATCTTTCTTTAGATCAGTGGTTCCTAATAACCTGGAAAATCACTGGAAGTCTAAGAAAAAATACTTATTTTGGTTTGTTATTTTCCATAATAAACCTTTGGAATCATTCCGATTAAAAAAAAAAAATACAAAAAAAAAAAAATATATTTTACTTTTCGAGTTACGTAGAATCCAAAAATCGCAGCTACAGTAAGAAGGTACCATTTTAAAGTGTAATATCTGATAACTTGTTTACATTTCAATTATGCAATATCCGATAACTTATTTACATTTCAGATAGGTATGCAATATCTGATAATTTGTTTACATTTCAGATATGCAATATCCGATAATTTGTTTACATTTCAGATATGCATTATCCGATAATTTGTTTACATTTCAGATATGCAATATCCGATAATTTGTTTACATTTCAGATATGCAATATTCGATAACTTATTTACATTTCAGATAGGTATGCAATATCCGATAATTTGTTTACATTTCAGATCTGCTACGGGACTACAAAGCATCTTTATACTGTATGCTGATTCATACTAAATTGAAAAATTTGGAACAAGCTGAACCAGTAGCCAAATATCTTTCTTATAGAATTCATGTGTTGGATCAGCACAGCGAGGTAAAAATCAGTATTTACATGAAAGTTCATATTGGGATATAAGGGACTGCAAATGGGTTTAATTGATGTGGACTATCATAGTCAACCGAACGAAATGAGGTCTTTTTCTTTAAAAGTCTGTTTTTCTGTTCGCTAACCTCTCGAACGCGAGGTCTAATTTTGATGACCATTTTTATAAATGGTTAAAGTGGGCGTTTACCCAGGGCGGAGAATTTTCGGGGGAGTGGAAATTTTCCTTATATGTTAGCAATGTTTTAATCTCTTGAGCGAAATGGGATCTAATTTTAACTCCACGATTTTCTTTTAACGTCTGTTTGTATTTCAATAACTCTCAAACGCTTTTCTTTAAATGTCTGTTTCTATTCAAATAACTCTCGAACGCCTTTCCTTAAAGGTCTGTTTGTATTGCAATAACTCTCGAACGCCTTTCTTTACACGTCTGTTTGTATTGCAAAAACCCTCGAAGTCTTTTTTTCAATATGGTTGGTTCTACGTACTCCGCCAAAGACCATCACCTTCGGCAAGTGCAATTCGTGCACCCCTCCAGGAATATTCATCGCAAACCAAATTTTTACCTCCGGAGCAGCCTTTTCCGGCCACACTGCTGCAAACACTCTTGAGGAGGTCCGAAATTGAGACCAACCCAGGCACTGCCTGGTTTTGTTCAGTTTGTGGGCAGAAGATCTGCAAGAAAACCACCTCTGTATGTTGTAATCAATGTGGGCAATGGTGTCATTTGAGGAAATGTACAAACCTCAGCTCACCGTAAAAACTGGACGGCATCATTCATTGGGACATGTTGTTCATCAAAAGTCCTTTTTTATTATTTTGATGGAACTCAATATGGACGTTCATTACATTCATAGAATTAGCTGAATAGTTTTGAGGCTCTATTAGCTCAATGGTGACCTTTTAAGTGAGTGGGGTGCTATTGGGTCGCCAGGGTCTTTATGACGGCCGGACCGGCCAATGGATACCTAGTATTATTTCTGTATTACACATTGCAACATACTTTAAATTCAAGGTGAACATAAGTTATGAATGTATGTATGGAAAATAATTACGTTCATAGCCAGCGTCTATTGCACGTTGAATACACCAGTTCAGGTTATATCACTGAAGGTAAGCAACTTCTACGAAGGTTGTACCATCAACCACGTGGGTTCGGTGAGGTCAAAATGACCAATAGATGTTAAAGAGACGTTAAGCCAAAAAAAAAAAAAAATACGTTAATAGAATTTATGTATTAGTTTTTGCCATAATGGGCTACTTGTTTCCAAATGGCAACCCTTTAATGGGTATATTTTTCTTTTATAAAACAATATACCTATAGTTATTAAATCTAAAAGGTACGTGCACAGATTTTGCGAAAGATCTATATCATTTCTCTCCCCCATGATAGTCGTAAAACTCGAGTGAGGTCTACTGTTCACTGAACTGTTGGTCTATCAACTATGTGCAAGTGCGTGTTTTATTTGTTGGTCTGCCCTTCTCCCACGGTGCCGCATAGAGACGAACATTCTATGTAAATGGTTTTGTTAGTTGGTTTCACAATTTTCATACCGAGAGCTCTCGTATTAGAATCAGGTATCGGACGGGTGTTCAAGCGGATACATATTTCTATAAAAGAAAAAAAATGTTCACTTACCCATACATTCCATTACAGTCACATCAGAGGAACTGTTTCAGCGGTAACACTCACAAAAAAAAACACTTTATAAAAATTAAAACAACTAAAAAACACTTTATAAATGAGAACTAGAAATTCCAAAATTATTTTTATTTATTGCATTCAGTAGCTAGTAATCTTACTTTTGGGAAATTGTGATTTATTATTTTCAGTAATCAACATTAGGATTCTTCTGATTTATTATTTTCAATAATCAACATTAGGATTCTTGTGATTTATTATTTTCAATAATCAACAATAGGATTCTTGTGATTTATTATTTTCAATAATCAACATTGGGATTCGACCACGAAAAATCACTCCCCCTACCCCTCAAATTTTGACCAAACGAAATAAAGGTCTAGTTTTAACACGATAAAATATTTTTCGTTTGTCTTTTTGTACCACAATAACTATCGAACGATTTATCCGATTTTGATGACATTATTGGTTTGGACATTCATTGTATTCATGGAATTAGGTTATAAATGTGATTTGGTCCCTAATGGGGGCCACTTAAGTACAGTTAAGGAGCCACTAGTAATTTACGTTTTAAGAAGAACAAATCTTTCGTCAGCTGTACGTGACACTCTCAAAGTAAATCTATTTTATTATGTAGGATAATATTTTTTTTTTTAAATGTACTTTTGATTGAACTTTAATATTTAAATAAACAACTAAATTGATTTTTTATGAAACATTTTCAATTTTATTAACGTGAGATCTATAGTATGAGTATTAACACCACAATGTTTGTTGTTTGTCTGTTTGTACCGCGATAACTTTCCAATATTTTGATGAACTTTAGTATATACATTGTACATTCATTGTATTCATGGAAATATCTGATTAGATTTTGATTCATCTATAACTAAATCTATTTCAAACTATCCAACGAATATTTAAAACAAACCCCAGTTTTCTAGATTCAAAGGGACGTAACTATGCTAGCCAGCACCCGGGGCAACCACCCATTTTGGCGTCCCCTTAAAAAAGCACTACGCCCGTTTTGGCGCCCCAAAAATCTCTCGCTCGCGTCATCCGCCACGTTTGCCCCCCCCCCCCNGTCAGGGACATAGGCTAGTCAGCACCCGGGGCAACCACCCAATTAGGCGCCCCCTCAAAAACCTCGCGCCCGGGGTAGCTGCCACGTTTCCCCATCATTATTATTTCAAAAATGATATAGATATGATGGATATAAAGAACATGTTGGGAATAGCCATTGAGAAGTGGCATTAGGTTTAGGTTGACTTGAAAAATGTGTCAATAGGTCGCACTCAATCCAACCATTTATGTTTTACCCTTCGGGTACGGGACCCCTGTAAAAAATGATACCTCACGAATATCTCAAAATGAACACGAATACTTATAAATTTAGGAACGAACACTTTATAATTTAAATCTTATCCTATGGATTTTAATTTAAAATCTAGAACTATCTTGTAACGACGCAATAGATGGCGTCAAATTGATTTTATAAATTAAAAAAATTACCGTTATTTTCCATTAGCACTTTTTGCACTTCACTAATAAAATTATTTAAATAAAGCACACAAAATATGAATAAAAAAATCAATTATTATTGAATAATACTCGATAAAATTTATTTGAATTATCAATAAAATATCTCACGAAACCACGAGACGCGATACTATTTTGTTTTGTTTTATAACTTCGCCGAAAATAACAATAAATTGAATTTAGAAAAATAATTATTACTTGCTTTTAAAAAGAAGAAAAAATACTTACTAGTTGATTTATTATTTCGATTCAAAAATTTGATTCTTTATTAAATTAACTTCTTTATTGAATTAGAATCATTTATACATAATTAAATACTTAATTTAATTTTTCCAAAATAATCGCTAAGGTACACGCAACGATGAGTCTGTGCAGACTTATCTGCACAAACAAGTTTGTCGTGTATGGCAGGATCTGCACAGATTTTGTCTCCGATTTTCAGATCTGTGCAGATATCGAAATCTATTAAAATTTTCAATAGATAAGTCTTCACAGACAAGTCTGCGCCCGGTCTTAGAAAAGGCAAACGACAAACGAGGAAGCCCATGGCAAGACGCCATATTAATTTCCAATTTGGTTGCGACCACGATGTTTCAAGGTCAGGGAAATGTACTTTGGAGAGAAAAAAAATTCAAGGTAGCAATGACCTAAAAACTTTTTAAATTCAAACCTCTTTGTTTATTAAGGAAAAGAGCGACCGTAAAGTTAAATTACGTTTTTGAGGCCTACTTTGCAAAAAAAAAAATGAAAAGAAATTGAGAGAAATCCAGACCTGAACCTTAATTACTTTCCGAAGGCAAAACCCAAAAAAAGTTTTCAAATAATCACGTTTTTTAACAGAACTATTCCAAAATAAAAGACAAAATAAGAAAGATATTTAAAATTTAAATGCAAAATTGAATTCAGTTAATTAACATTACTATTACCTACAAAAATAATTTTGAGGTATAAAGGAAACATTTATATCTTGATTTAAAAACGATAAAATTTGATAGACAAACGGTAGATACCTTAGCGATTACATATTTATGAGAATCTATTATTACATAAAACATTTTAATTGAAAATGGTTATTAAATAAACCAAATTATTTAAATTTAAAGAAAAGTTATTAGAAATAGATAGAAGGAAAATTTTAAATTTAAAACTGTAACAACCATTTGAAAACACGGATGACACTGATCGGACCCGAACTATTAATCGACTAATCAACAAATTAACATTATAATATAATACACGACGCAAAAGGGTTCTGACACCGGGCAGGAGTGTTGTTGGACGTTTTAACCAATTTTATCCCAATTACCAATCAGAGAGATTAGGAAACGTTTTTACGGCCATGTCTCAATTGCGTATGTATAACCGTCCAACATAGACCCATGACGGCCAATAAAAAGGCGAGTTTTAAAGAAAGAAAAAAATTGAAAAATGTCCCACAACACTCCTGCCCGGTGTCGGAATACACACGCTCATTGTTCTGCCGCGCACCGCGCACGCGCAGACAGTGACAAAGTCATGAACTATATTTTTTAACGCGTGCTCTGTTTATAATAATACATTTAGTCCAGGGCAAATAGTTTAAAATGTTGAAAAAATATATTATTTTAATAAGGCAGATAGCTATAATCTTTTATCTGCCTTATTATGGTTTTTCTCAACATAGTATCCAAATTCAACCAAAATATTATTATTATTTTATTATTTCAAAAATTTATTGTAGGTAGGTATGAATAGTCAAAAGAGTCAATATAATTTTGATGATATTTATTAGTTGTTCTGCTTGTGTAGATCTTACTCAGCTCCACCGAATAGATAACTGGTGATACTGCCTCGGTATTTGACCACAAAAAAAAGAACTCAAAGATGATAGCATGGTGGTTAAGCACTGGTCTTGTAAATAAAAGGGCGAGGGTTCAGTCACAAGGATTTTTTTTTTCACATTAATTTTAGTATTTGAGCACATAAAAATAGACCTCAGTGGTTAGATGGTAGAAAATTCCTCAGGTATTAATCTCTCCTAGTGGTTAGCATCAACTCAAGAGTCTATTTTTTAAAACTGTATTCCTCACTCACTTGCCATTTTGGCCTTGAAATTAATTTCCACACTGAGCAACTCTCAACAAAACACCACAGGTCAGCACTCACATTAAAGTAGCCTAATCATGATACTCACCAAGCCGAGTGCCTCCCCGAAGTCACAGGCACAAAGTCGAAAATGTTGTGACCCCGCCAGGGATTGAACCCGGGTCCCCCAAGTGCAATGCTAGTGTGATACCCACTAAACCAGGAGGCCTGCCATTTTATAATATACATATATAACACATTGTATAACACATTGCATTGTATTAAATTGAACTGAAGGCGAACACACAAAATATATTTTTTATCATATTTGAAACAGCCTTACGAAATCACCAAATTCTGCTATGAAGTTGTCAATTGTCATCATAATTTTCACTCGATCTATTTATTCCTCGTTGATTTCAAGATTTGACCACATAAAAATGGAGCTCTGACGGTTGGGTCGTAGAAAATGTTTTTTGAGTTATTCTGACCTAATGTTTACCTTTGACTGGAGTCCATTTGTAATTTCAGTTACCTATTTTACCAATCCAAAACTAGACACCATAAGTGAGATAAGACAAAAATACAGAAACAAGCCAAGCACGAGCGCAAATCAAAACCAATACAGCGCAAGCGTTTACTGGCATACTTGTTTTTGTTCCTGAAAAAATGTCGGATGACAAAAAATCGTTTATTCTGGTCCGCTACTGTATATCTATATACATCATCCTCATTTTGGATCTATTCTTTATTTAAAAATCCTCTCCGATGTATAATAAAAGGTAATAAGATAAATAAATAAAATATTTTTTATAACTTCAACAACTGATTTCTTTTTCAGCTTCTCTATCCAGCCATCAAAGCATTTTCCAAATATTCATCCTTAGCCGACGACCAACATCGTCTCCTGACAGTATCTCTTGCAACATCTAACATGGAGTTAACAGACACCCTGGAACTAAACACAGATTCAACCCAATGTCCATTGGAACTTCCATCTTTACCAACAAAAGTATTTGTTTATTCAACGGGAGCTGGATGTGCCACTATTCAAGGAGTGGTCACCTATTCAACATACAAAGGTGTTCACAGCAATGATCAATTAGACACACAGGCAGAAGTTCTGAAAGAATTTTTACCAGGGAAAGGATCATCGGTTTCATCATTGAAATATCCAAGATTGTTGTTGAGGACATGCGTCAGGTAAGTGGCATTTAAGTGTCAGTGAGACACAAACAATCTTGGCTGGAAGAGCCACAAAACATTTTCAGTAATCTCGTATCAAATAATGTCTACCATTTTTCCAAACTAAAAGTGGGGCGAGCTGTTGATTTTAAGAGGAACAATGCTAACACTACTATGTAAGAAGTCCACAGATGGGTTGAGATAATTCGATTGATGCTTTGCTGAAATGATTACTTCTGACCGGAGTAGGGTACTCCAGGTAATCACGGGTCGAAGACACAGCCATTCTTGTGGACGCCCGGAGTATAAATCAAATCGAGTTCCGTATTAATAACCACATAAGATATTAAAAGAAGAATTTAATTACCATGATCTACCATCACAACCCTTGCCCAACTGCCGTCAGGATTGAGTAAAATACCGTATCAGCACTGACTTGACGAGACCATTGAAGACAAAGGTCCTAAATGCAATATTGGCCAACACGATACACAACATCAATTGAATAGCCCCCCTGCAATGGCTACTCAGTTAAAACAATTGAAACTGCAACATTTTTGGAACTACAAACAGAAGAATCAAATTGTGGTTTGACTTAGATGCTAAATGCTACTACAACAGCAACAAGGTATCAAGTCCACTCGGTAAAGATAGTGTAAGAGATCCGGATGATTCTCGTTGTTTCATTTACTACTAGTGGCTGAAGTGGGGCTGCGTATTCCGCCGCCCAGACACTGAGTGCTAGTGTTCATGTATGCAGCAGAGTGCCTGACAATATACTAGTCATGTTATAACAAATTGGTGATGGTGATGAGCATAAGACCAATTTTAGTTCATTGAAATTATATTTTTCTTTTATTTCTCAGATGGAAAAAGAATCGTCCTTCAGGAGTAGTTCGCCTGGAAGTCAGTCTCTTTTCAGGATTCAGATTGGAGTCAGTTTTGTATGCCGATAGTTTGGATATGACGTACGATTCTAGAGGGGACGATGTGTGGTTTGTATTTAGTAAGGTAAGTTTCTCCTAAGAAGATGTGTTTTGGTAGTTACAACAAGAGCTGATATAGGTATTCCGTTGAAGCAGTATCGCCACGATCAAAGTGGCAACACCGCCGCAGCCACTCTAAGATTCCGACTTCCCCGCAACAACACGAATCAAGCCAGCGGTCCACGCAGCTTCGAAGTGAGAGAAGAGTTACAGGGAATTTATGGACAATGGAAAAATCGAGGTGTATTAATGCCCAAGGATCATGTTTCGTAATTTACTTTTTTTCTGAGACCAGTATTGAAACTTTTGTGATCAGACTTTTACAAGTACTCCTAAATTTATCAAATAGATCTACATACGATTGTTGGTAATTGTAATTCAATGATTTCTATTTCCAGCTTCCATCTGGATGTGTAACTTGCATTGAATATTTAGTGCAAAGTGATTTTACAATTGAATCATTAAGACCGGCTTTTGTTCGAGCTTATCCTGCAAAAGAACCCTATTTAGGAGTATCCACATTTTTTCATTCTAAACTTTCAAGTTCTTTGGCAGATGGTGCAACCTATGATGATTTTGTTACTTGGTTTGGAGACAATTTTACAGGTAAAATTTCAGAAAATTGTAGATACACCTAATCATCCTTAACCTGTATTAGCTATCAAAATAAAAAAATATATTATTACTCTAATATTATGATACTGAGATGACTAGGTAAAAAACTCCGCCATCCCAAATTCGTTAGTTCTGTGCATGACGTACCGCTCAATTTTAATTTCGCGTTTCTAGGTATTCATTAACATTAAGTCCAAATATAAATTAAAATATTTTAAAAAAAAAAAGACTATATCGATTCGTTTTTTTTTTTTTTTTTTAATTGAAATTGAAATGGTTTAAATTTGGTGACCTTTCAATAGCACTCAGGCTATCATCGTCAGACTAAAACAGCATTTTATTGAGAATATTATCTCAAATTTACAATTTCTTACACGATTTTATGTTCCAGATACACAAACTATCTTCAAAAATGGTCTATGCCAATGCAATAAACAATGCCATAAAAATCACATTGATGTGAAAAAAAATACGAGCACTTTAACGTCAGAAAAATATCGCAACACAGAATCTCATTCAACTAAGAATAACAAAAAGAACAACAATACGCAAAACCAAGGGGGACATATGATGAATATAGATTATCTGGGAACAGAAAAAGAAGATACCCCAGTCACACCAAAATATTCAACATCGATACCAAGAATACAATTTCATGATATTGAATCTAATAAATCATCGAAGGAAAATGAGAAATCTGTAAAAAATAAATTAGAGAACATTGATCAAACCAAAATTCTGATTGAAAATGTTAAAAATCAAATTAAATTCGATGAACTAAAATCAAATCAATCTAAAACACAATATATCAACAGTAAAAATAAACTTAAAAACGAGGCTCTTGTAGCCAAAGATAAAGGAACAACAGTTCAAAATGAAAATAATGAACCTGAAAAACATAGAGTTGTATTTATAGATAATAGAAGCAATGAAGAAATAAATCAAACCAATAAAAGTGTACAAGACGACAAAATAAAATTTGAAAATAAAATTATTATTGACGACATCAAAGAAGAATTTGTAACATTTGCACCACAAATTACATTTAACAAGAGAAACGATGGAAACAATCAAATTTTAAAAAATAAAGGAAAATATATTCCAAAGAAAATGGATACTCCTCAGATTGGAAAAACAAAAGAAGAGGAAGGAAAAATTGAGAATTTAACAATAACTATAAAACCTCAGATTAATATTAAGATTAAAACAAATTTAAATAGTACTGACTTGGAAAATACCAGAACACAAACAGGAAAAATAGGTAAGAATGAAGAAAATGATAAAAATCATTTAGGTAAAACTTTAAAAGATGTTGTTAGTGAATATATGAGACTAAAAAATATTACAAATCATTTCATTCACAACAATCCAAATGAAATAAATTCACAAGTTGGAAGATTTGACAGTAATGTTAAAAATACCATAACAAATATTGGATTAAAGAAAAAATATACAAAATTGAATGAAAATAAAGAAAATCTTACCAAAAATGTAATGGAAGATGGACATAACAAACAAATGATAATTACAACAGGATTTGACAGTAATATTAAAGATAGCATGACTAATATTAGAAAACCAGAAAATTATAAAAAAGACAATGAAAATAAAGAAAATCTTAACGAAAATGTATCCAATGGAATGAAAGATAAAAACCAACAAATAATAAGTAGAAAACAAAAAAGATCAAAACCCAAATCAACAAAAACAGAATTTGACAAACATGAAAATCAAATAGATGAAAATAATTTTAACAATACAACACAAGCTGGTATTGAAGCGGGAATGAATTCTTTGAAATTTGGTACTACTATTAAAATTTCTTTGAAAGATAATGAATTTGTTCAAAATGATACCAAGGAAGGAAAGAATCACACTCAATATGAGCATCGCGCAAATAGTGAAACAACGAGAATGAAACATGGTGTGAATATACAGAACGACACCAAACAAAGAATTGGTCTGATAGAAATTAATGAACAAAAAGAAATATCAATTGAAGACCCAGTCAAGAATACATCTGACAATTCATCTACTGTAGAACCAGACAGACCTACTGCCTTGCTATTGAAACCAACTGAATTTACAATTACAAATGATAATTCTAAAACTACAAAAACAACACCAAAAATATCATCAACGTCACAACAATTTACGATAGACACTATAAAACCATCTGAAACAACTGAAATCAACACAAATGACTTTACTACAATGCAACCAAACACAGAAGTAAACGTATTAAATAAAGTCACCTCCTTAGAATCAATAGGAACTTCTGCAAAAGATAAACCACAAGTGACAGATTTCAAGCATTTGAACGAAGACATAGCGTTGTCAACGAGTGTAACGCCCGACACTAAAACAACAACTAAAATTTCTATAAAAGATTTTACAAGTACTGCTGCCTACATAGTATTAGATACGCCTAGAGTGTTGCCAGTATCAGAAGAAAATTAAAGAGATTTTAAAATAATTGTGATCACAGGGTTTTAGTCTATACCTACTTGAACAACTATTGAAATTGAATAAATATGTTTTTAATGTAAATAAATGTAAAAACAATGTACAAAAGAAAATCTAATCCGCTATGACGTCATCTGAAGAATTCTTTACATCTTCCGTTCTTGTTTGGAGGGAGAGGTGACATATGTATGTTGAAGATGTAAATGGCTAGAATTTAAAAAAGGCATAAGTGTGCTAGAATTTTAAATGGCGACTTCGGTTAAAACTATTTTTTTTTTATTTTATTATTATACAGGTGCGTTTTTCTAGAATTACCCTTTGCGTCTAACGTTGAGTTTTCCCGAAGGATCATCAAAAACTTTTTTGGTAAGCTCATAAAAAAAAATCACTATTTTTTCAACCCTGAAATCGGGAGAACAGTTGATTATGAGAAGAAAACCACTGCAACAACACCTGTAAAGAATGAATAGAGGCGATTTCTTACACGCGTCAAACGCTACAGTCGCTGTGCATGGGCCTTACAGTTGCGAAGCCTCTGACGCAAAGTCCTTTCTAGAAAAAACGTACCTTAAGAATGAATTAACTATTTGTACTTATTTATGAAGAAACTAGTTTCATCATCAATCTACTCGAGTCGTTCAAAACTAATTTCTTTATAAATAATTATAAATATTGTTTTAATATTTTTTTAATAATTATAATTAACATGTTATTCAAACATTTAAGAATGGAATGGTGCAATTTAAATGTTTAAATTGTACATCAAATGTGAAATTTATTTTTATTTTACTATTAATAATACTTTATGGATATATTTTATGTAGGTATATGTAGGTACTAATATGTCTTTTAATTTGATTTGTTTTCGATCGAGAAATGTTTTATTTTAGTATTTAATCAATCAACTAATAGTGACATTTTTGCGCTCGATAGTAGTCAGATATATATATTATATGAGACTGTAGCTTTAAATATATTTTATGTATAGCTAAAATAATAAATTCTCATCGTACATCTATTCTCGTCAATTACTGCCACATTAAATAGGTAACACAAGACAATTACTCTTCATGGTATCAGGGAGGCTGATCAGCACCCATTTTGGCTGCCCCTCCCCACCTGACTAAAACAAATTTCCAACATGTCAATATAAAAGAACCAAAATAATCGGTATGGCTTCTACCTATCTCTATTCCGGGCGACAATAATGCGCATCAACTATTGTCTACAGTGGCGAAAGGGGCGCAGGAGGAAGGAACTTCCTAGTAACTCCTCCTCCTTCGCCAGCGCCAGTCACTCGCCGAGTTCGTCTACCGCGTGAAGTATCAGATTATAATTTATTTTTGGCGCCCCAAGTAGCCCGTATTGGCGCCCAACAAACCTCGCCCCCCCCCCCCTAGTTACGTTTTTGCATGGTATGATATAATCAAGAACTGGTTTAAAAAATCGTGTCCCCTGTACACCAGAAGGGGCACTTTAACCACTTAACGCTGACCGATTTTAATGAAATTTGGTTCCATACTAACATTTTAGTATGGAACCCTATACATGTGATTGACGGTGACAAAAAGTTTCGGCGTATATTTAGACCCCAAATGGGATCTACATACAAAAATTCACGAAATGTTTAAGATTCTACGAAGGTACCTTGAAACGTAAAATATCAAACTTTGAGGGGGAATTTTTTTTTCACGGTCGAATCAAAAAGTTTATCACTGAAAATAATAAATCATAAACGAATCCGAATTGTAAACACTGTGGAGATGATTCGTCATCTCCAAATATTTTATACAGGATGAACCTGAAAAATGAACCACAGAACTAGGGTAGGTACAACACGCCATTTCCAACACAAATTATATTTCAAAAATGTGAATAATTATACGATTTTGGTGTCGTTTAGCAGCTTAGAGTACGTATATATTTTATCTAATGCATGGCCATGTCTGGGTCAAATTTTTTTCGGGCCAAATTTTTGGGTCAATCGATCAAAAAACGACGTCAGACCAAAAGTTTCAATTGTTTTTGTAATAATATGTATGACAATTTTGGACTCGTTTCACTTGTTTAAATTATATTTTTCTGTCTGAAGCCAAAAAAGTTATGATTAATTTCGTAGGGTAGGTAAGGTCGAAATTTACAAAATGCCCGATATCTTGAAAACAAAGCACACCTCTGCTGAATAGAGTAATTTGTGTTGGAAATGACGTGTTCTACCTACCCTAGTTCTGTGATAACGTTTTTCAGGTCCACCCTGTATATTTTTCACCAATATTTAACACTTAGACTATTCGAAGATTTCAATTTGAGCATTTGATCCCCTAAAAATAGAGCTAAAAAATTCCTAAGGCATTTACCTCGCCTGGTGGCAACCTTCCACTCAAGCGTTTATTTTTTCTACGTTATTTTATACCATCAGTTGAGATGGAATTAGCCCGTAAAGAAGATATCTTAAAGTTGAGCGCATTCGTTTACCATATTGAACATGGAGAGATACTTAAGTAAAATTTACCTTTCGACTGTAATTATAGGTTTTTATTTATATTTGCTCAAATTTGATTATTTTTAAATCGCACACTCATGTTCAAATTATAGAATGGTACCAAATATCCCCTAAGATGCTACCCCCTAATGCTATGACTGACTACCTACAAGACTGTTGTAAGAAAATACGGTTTCCGGGAAGAAAAATAAACGGATCCTCATACTACATGTACTCCTCATGCTACATGAACTCCTCATGCTACATGTACTCCTCATACTACATGTACTCTCATCGAGCTTTATTATGTTTATACAAATTTCATATATGTGCTTTTGTTCTTTTTTATTAGGGGAAGCATACTTTTTGTCGTTTGCCAAAGGTTCATTATTAAAATAATAAAACAAAAGTATTTTTAAATCCATGATTTCGTGGTGTAGTGGTAAGACACTCTAACTGGTAAACATTAGGGCGTGAGTTCACACCCAGCCAGCCCCCTGGAATTTCATCCTCTTTAATTTGAGATATTTACCACTATTGGAGGACATAGAAGGGGCCTGGATTATCAACATCTAGTCCGGGCGTCCTCAGAGTAGCATAATATGCTACTCAACCCTTCCATCACTTCCCGTGATGGACACAAAAAATAAATATCTGAATCCAAGATTTTTTGTACTTTTATTTAAGTGCCATTCTATAATTTCGTCCTGAATATTTGATAGATAACACAAATATTTATATTTATTTTAAAATTAGTTATTTTTTTTTATTTTACAGAAGGGGTGAAGTAAGACACGAGTTGTTTAAAATTCCGTCTTTCCCCACTTGGTTTATTACGACATCCCATATTATACTTTAACAGGAAAAGCCACTGATATTATATATCTTGGGGTACACCTAGACACACGAATAGGCATTTACTTCGGAGGAAATACACAGTGAGTTGTCGTCAGAACGGTGTTGATGGTCTTTGAGGGCCATCTAGAGGGCCCTGAAAACTTTGTGATTTTGTTTGAAGTTTATTTTTAAATAAATTCTTGGTTTTCGTCTTGAATTCTATTGTTTGAAAGTTACCTTTACAGATTTTGTTAACTTTCGTCTTGAATTTTAATCTGAAAAATCGCAAGAAGAAAATATTTAAAAAAAAATCAAATTGTAATATGATCTGCATGACAAGTGTAATATCTAATAATTATGCATGTGTGTATCTGTTAGCACTCTTAGATGGAATGTAGTAATAGTAACAGTCAGTGGCGCACCCGGGCCTTTCATTCGGGGGGGGGGGGTTCATATTGACATTTCATCTTTAGTAGTAAAGATTTGATTGGGTGGGGGAGATAATAGGGGGATATATCAAATATATAAAATTCTCGTGTCACAGTGTTTGTTACCATAATCCTCCAAAACGGCTTAACCGATTATAATGAAATTTTGTACGTACATTCGGTAGGTCTGCAAATAGTTTGTTGGGTAGGACGTGATGGGAGTAGTATTGGGTTAGGTTCCAAAAAAAATGCGTGTTGAAGTCTGTACATGCGCAACGTTAAGCTGGTTCGCAGACCCAGCTAAACTCAGCTTTAAAACACGTACTACACAACTTAACAACCCGTTACTACTCCCCATGTTCTCCCATCTTCTCGAAACGAAGTTCGGGTACTCAGCTAGTCTAAATTATAAAGCCCATTTTATCTAATTTTCTAGGTGAAAGTTTGATGAAATTTTAGGGATCTTGAGGGTATGTTTATGCATGGGAAAGTGTCTTTCTTTAATACAGTCATACCTATCCCCAAATCACCAGTCTGGTGCGGTCAAAACATGGAGAGGGGTGTAGAAATTTCCCCGATATTGAGGATACATTTGTTAATGGGAAACGTGTCTCTACTGGTACAGTCATATTTATCCCTAAAATCGCCAGTCTGGTCTAGTCAATACATGAGCGGGGGGGGGGGGGTTAAGACCTNGGGGGGGGGGGGGTTAAGACCTTCCAATAATTAATTATCTACAAATTCCACTTAATTGTTTTAAGTAATTTGTTCTACAAAGGTTGAACGGTGAGGAAGCTATTTTGACGTATATACCCGCTAACCGTACAAAAGGTAAGATTGGGTTCGATCACTGTATGCGCATAAAAATTTGAATATTTTTTTTCGGGGGGGTCCGGATCCTCCCCCTTTTTTGTGCGCCACTGGTAACAGTAGTTTCATTGAGTTATGTACATTCACTATATTAGATCGTCCCCAAGATGGCCTGTTCTACGCACAAGTACGACCTGGAACGCATATCATCACAGTTCCAGCCAAGGACCATCAAAACCTTTTCGGTAACCTCATAGCAATCTATTTCTACCATTTTTCCAAACCTGAATCTAAAAATGGAGGAAGAGTTGGTTTTAAGAGGAACACCGCTTATATCAACTCGTCATCATAACTATTATACAGGGTGAATCATTTTAATGCATAGGCTCGATTTTCTCGAAAACGGTTCATTTCACAATAAAACTTTTGAAAAAAAAAAATATTATTTGATTTATTGGGGAAATATTATGGTGACCTTGAATTTTTTTTTCGAATGTCACGTTCAAGGTTATTTTAAGGTCATCTTTGATTTTTAAATGGAACTTTACATTTTTGTCTGTGTTATTGAATGTTGTATATAAAAAAAGAAATATTTGTTGCTTAAAACTTTTTTCGATTTGACATTAAATTTTCGAGATAATTTTGTCCTTGACGTGTTCTTAGTATGAGATATCTATTACGCGTAGCATTACAGCAATCCTATTAGCAAATGTTTGTACATAAATCATTGATGTTTCACTAACATTAACACATGTATGTCCTAATATTTAAAAATAGACGTGCCGATAATAATAATATGTTAGATATCTCTTACTCAGATGACGTGAAGGGTTTTTTATTTAAAAAGAAATACAAAGTTGACCTTAAAATAATCTTGAAGACGAGCTTGGAGAAAAAATTAAAGGTCACCATTAAATTTCCCACCACAAAATAAGGAGAGGTTTGTATTGAACGTTATCTGCATACCTTATTTGACTATGTCCTTTAAAATGACTCACCCTGTATAAACGACATCATTAGAATTTAGATAGTTAATAAAGTGTTAGGTCATGTATTTAGGTATTATTATATTTTCACCAAATAATAGATTAAAGTTGTAAATGTATAATATTTTTCAATATGTTAGTATGTCGCATTTTTGGGCGCAGGGCATCACAGCATTACAACTACTTTAAAAATAATTATCATTACATAATTATCACTATCCCATACCCCATAAAAAAAGAGGACAATTGTTAAAAATAAAAGTCAATATTTATTTCTTGTACATATGTAACTGTGTATGCTTGGCTTATAGTGTTTAAAATTAATACTTGCGGTAATTGTATTGAATAAAGATATAAATAAAAATAACAGGTGTAATTCATTTCATTTCCCCACTTATCTAAGACCTTTCCCAAAATAAAGAGTTAAGGAAAAAGAAGTCGATTTTTGAGATAACCAATGGGTCTCGGATTTCATATGAATATTGGGGAAAAAAATATTTTTTAATTTTCGATGGTTTCCTTACACGATGAGGATAAATTGCAGGAATATCTCCGGGTAAAATTTCACTTTCCATCAATTTATACTCAACTGACTCAGTTAGGTATATCACTTACTTCACAAATGATGAGGATAAATTGCAGGAATATCTCCAGGCAAAATTTCACTCTCATCAATTTCCCGAAATATTTTCATATCAACACTTGATTTTGGAGGAGGAAGATTAAACGGGAAACTTTCTGCTTCATCAGAAAGAACTTCGTCAATTTGTGAACAGGAAGTTTTTGGTAGAGGTGATTGGGCTGGAGTTTGCAGTCGTGATTCATTTGCTTCACTCGCAACTTCAACGAGAGATCTTGGTGGGGACATTTTAGATACTTCTAATAAGGAACAGACCTGTAAAGGAGAAAATAATTTGTGTTTTTTATTGATTCGTTATAGTTCGAATTACGAAAAGTAGGAGGGCAGAAAAAGTGAATTATGCTTTGTTTACAAATATGTATAGGAGGAGAGACAACGCTGATAACAAAATTAGAAACATAAACCCCACAAATACAAATAAAAACTCACTTGGAGATACGGAAATCCTCAATCTCATGTAACATCAGCTGTTATAGCCAAAGAAGAAACATCTCAAGATTATTGACCGCGTTTTGAAATCAGATGATTTTAAATTGCTAAAAAAATCGCGGAATTCAGCGTTGGAGCGAGATATTTTGAAGTATTTTCATCAATTGAAATTTAATTAAAAACGAAAATCTTCTCGGTTTCTATGTGTTATTGAAAAATAACTGTCTTTTTAAATTAAGGAAAGGTTTGGAATTCTCTCTATTATTTAAAAAAAAACACCATAAACTTCAGAAGCCGTTTTATCATCCTTAATGTATTGAACCTCAAATATAAACATAAAATATAAATATAAAATCAGCCTCAGTAGCTCAGTTGGTTGAGGCGGTGGATTCGTAACCAGGAGGCTGTTGGATCGAATCCAATTCCATCCCCCCTCTTCGACACAATATTGGAAACAGAATCTTTAGAAGAGGGCGCCTATTAAAAATATGTACATACGAGTATGTATATATATATATATATATATATTTTTTTTTTAAATGGTTTAGTGAGCTGTATACCTCACACAATTTAGACGACTATGAAGAGAGAGATATGAAGAATAATTCAAAAACATTCTGACTTCTTATATATATATTACCAACCTAATCCCGAATCTTGTCATGCTAAGGCTCTTAAAAGACTGCTAATTTGCCCAATGAGATCCCAAAAATGAATCAGCCAATTCTGTGAACGTATTGAATGTCCAAACTAAGTTTAACCAAAATCGGAAAAGCCGTTTGAGAGTTATCGAGGTACAAAAGTTTAATTTAGAGATGGTATTCAAGATGTTTGTAGTCATTATGAAATATAAATTTCAATACAAAATTGTGTATCAACTACAAATAATAGGTCGAGTCACGAGCGCTTTCATCTGTTACGACATTCTCACTTGAGAATACGAGTAGTTGTAGGTGGTACAAAAAGACAAACAAAAGAAAAAAAGTAGCGATAAAACAAGACCTCACTCAGGTTAATTAACATTTCTAAAAAAAAAGCTAACATCAGCAATTGTAAACCTATAAGATCGCTCTTTCTTTTATCCCTCACCGAATTATTAAATACCCACCTCTCTGATATCACGTAGAATCTGGTTTAAAACCGCATTATTATGCCTCCGAGACAATTCTGTTTCTATTCTATTGGTCACTTGAGTTAGACTAGCGTGACATTTACTCATCACGCCACGATAATAAATGAGTTGAGATTGAGAACCTAGGGTTAGCCCAGTGTCCTGTAAAAGAGAAAAAAATAAACTGGCGTGAATATCACATAACTTTCATTATTATTAGGAAAGAGACTATATTTAGTCTGGATGAGTTTGTTTTTAGTGGGTGACCACCAAGTAAAAATTAACTGGACGTTGCTTAACTGCAGTGATCTAACGGGAACTAGCATATTCAACGTGCCATAGACGCTTTTATTATTTTCAATAAGAAAAGCACTGGATTTTATTATACAGGATGTTACTAGACGGATGTAAAATCTCTACAGGTGTAATTTTTTTAGCTCAAAATAAACAAAATGACCATGTGAACAGAAATCCAAAAATGCAAAGATAAAAGGCTTCAAAGATTGTAAAAAAAATATCTCTTTTTTTCTGTTCTTAGAGGGCGCAATGTCCCAAGGGCTACTTTCTCCCAATCTAATTATGACTTCCTAACTTCCAATACTTTACATTGTGACAGGACGACTGTTTTTAGAATCTATCGATGGACTTACTTTCGCAATAGAAAGGGCTTCGACAATATCACTTCCACGACTGTTTTTAAAATCCATCGATGGACTCACTTCCACAATAGGAAAGACTTCAACAATATCACTTCCACGACTGCTTTTAGAATCTATTGATGGACTTTCTTCCGCAATAGGAAGGACTTCAACAATATCACTTCCACGACTGTATCGATGGACATACTTCCACAATAGGAAGGGCTTCGACAATATCACTTCCACAACTGCTTTTAGAATCTATCGATGGACTTACTTCCACAGTAAGGAGGACTTCAACAATATCACTTCCACGACTATTTTTAGAATCTATTGATAGATTTTCTTCCGCAATAGGAAGGACTTCGACAATATTACTTCCACTGGGAGGACGACTGTTTTTAGAATCTATCGATGAACTTATTTCCGCAATAGGAAGGTCTTCGACAATATCACTTCTACTGGGAGGACGACTGTTTTTAGAATCTATTGATGGACTTACTTCCGCAACAAGAAGGACTTTAACAATATCACTTCCACGTTTGTTTTTAGAATCTATTGATGGACTTACTTCCGCAATAGGAAGGGCTTCGACAATATCACTTCCACTGGGAGGACGACTGTTTTTAGAATCTATTGATGAACTTACTTCCGCAATAGGAAGGGCTTCGACAATATCACTTCCACTGGGATGACGACTGTTTTTAGAATCTGTTGATGGACTTACTTCCGCAACAGGAAGGGCCTCAACAATATCACTTCCACGACTGTTTTTCTTTTTAGATAAATTTGGAAACTTCAACCTAAAATAATACAAACATGAGTTTTATTACTTTTAGTGTGGTCTACTATTCTTTGAAAAACTGCAGACCTTTTACACATAGAATCCTATCAACTTTCAAGCTAGCTAGGTGTTCGGACGGGAAATTTTGATGAGTGAGAGTATCAAACCAGGAATATATTTGAACCCCTTAATCTCAGCGCCAGTTCAACCCTGGGTTTGGCATCTTTGTGTACCTCGATAAGTAACCCACTAACATCTGTAAAGTTCAGTGAACTATAGAAGTCGCTTAATTTTAACGACTATAAGGAAAGAACTGGAGAATAATTTATAAACAGTTCTAACTTAACACTTTCATTTAGGTATATGGTACTTAACGCAACTTGTAACCGGGTTGGTTAACTAAAAAAGCTTTAACGTTCAAAGGAAAGTTCTAAACTTAGAAAGTACGCAAGTCCTAGAAGAAGGTTCTATCAAAAAGAAGAAGACGAAGAAATTCTATTTAAATATTATATTATTATTTGAGTATTTATATTTATTATGTTAAAAGATATTACAAGTTGGACTCAGAGAAAAAAGGTAATAAGGATGGGACTTACAGGTTATGTTCTGTTCTTCTATCCTAGACTCACACTACCTGTTCCAGCGATCATCCTCCCTTAATATACAGTCATTATTTATGATCGAATTCTGATGTGCGTAAACTATGATCGTTCCCAGGCGGCTCCACGGATTATAAACTGGGGTTTATGAACGTAACGAATGTCCATACCAAATTTCATCAAAATCGGATTAGGCGTTCGATATTTATCGTCGTATAACAAATTATACAAGCAAAAGACTATGTTTCATTTTGAAGGCCACGACCTGTCTTTTAGTGTTGCCGAACATTGCAATTTTTGTCACTCACGACGAGACTCAGTTTATCACTTTTTCTGTCAACTATAGATATCGCGCCTTTGGGAAACACCAATTGGACCTTTGGACTTTATGGAGTTTATAGACATACTGAAAAAAACAACTTTATCCTCTGTGGCTAATTTAATAACTTTTCTACAAACAGCAGGTAGATCTTGTTGTATAAAGAAAATGTGTTTTTTTTATTTATTTATTATTCACAGTCAGGCTCGTATTCAACCCCCCCCCCCCCCAATTNCCCCCCCACCACGAAATAAAATCCTAGATACGGGCATGTTCACAGTATACATTATTTTGCTTAAAACTCTATTCTCATCATAATTATTTTGTTTGTTTTTTTTACTCTGTTGTATATATTTTATTATTTTATACTATTTTCATTTATGTAATTTTGTCAAACCTCTTTGTAACATAATATTACAAATAAATAATATTATTATTACAAGCAAAAGACAAGTTTGTTGTTTTAAAACTAAACCATCACTCCGTTCGGTGAAATATTCTGGAATGACCCTATGGTGACTGTGATCATCTTTGGTCTGAGAACAGCGTGATGGATGTCGAAAGACTAGAGGATGATTTGACTTATTTAAAAATGATAAATTTCGGACAGTTTTCCACTTACCTCTTTTTCTTTTTCGTTTTCACAGAAATTTGATTCGTATTTGAAATGCTAACCGGAGGTTCTATTTGTACAGCAAACTCCGGATATCTGTCAGGATATTTCAGATATAAAGCATGCTCTATGATAGAATTCACATCTATACCTGGTGGATATCGCATTAAGAAAGTAAGACAGTCACTGTGATGGGCAAACAGAACTGAAAAGAAGACAAAGTTACTAGTGGTAACAGTAGCTTCTATGGCACGTTGAATACACCAGTTCCTGTTCGATCACTGAAGTTAAGCAACGTCCAGCGAGGTTGTACCATGTGGGTGTCCACGTGGGTTCGCGTTCTCGTCATGCTGGCTATTTTTCCTTCCCAATCCAGGCTGGGTGAAGTCAATGTGGAATGTGGATAGCTGGTTTGAATGTTTCCACCGAATGGAGAGTAAAACCCCCATCTCGAATGACAAATAGATGTGAAAGAGACGTTAAGCCAAATTAAAAAAAAAAGTTTCATCAAGTTATCAAGTCCTAAGTAGAAACACAAAGAGTAATTCTCACATCCAAACTACTTCGAATACATCCGTAACCGAAAGCTTAATTTCTTCCAATCCAATTATGACTTACAAATGTTAACAGTGATTAGACCAAATGAAAGTTCAACACTCCCGATCAAAGAAAGGCGAAGAAGTTCATGATAAGAAGTTACTGGCCAAAAGAAAAGCTCTTTATCATTAAAAAGGAAGTTGAGAATACTCACAAGTCATTTCAGCCTCAACTAAAGAAGATAGGTATAACTGAGAACCCTACCTAACATCCATGTAAAGAGATACCAGCGACATTAAAACATCTGCAAATGTGAAGCCGTCCTAAAGAAGTCTTAAAGAAGTCCAAACAATCAGTCCTAGGGGGCCTAAGTTTGATCAGGGAATTGGATCTCTCTTAGATTAACAAAGGGACAAAAGAAATAATATAGATCGGAGGGACAAAAGGTCACTGCGACCTAAATTATTCGTCTAAAATGTTCTAAATGGACAGTTAATTCAAGGGAAAAAACCTTTGCGAAATCCACCTTTTTTAATTGGCCCCTCTTTAAGGATCTTTACCATACAGCGAACTTTTTTTTATTATTAAACTGGTTGTAGGTCTCTATTGACACTGATTACAAATACAACGTCGACCTTAATTTAGATCTATTGTGTCCACTATTTCAAAGAGGCGAGAATGAAGTTAGATTGGAACCTTCTGGTTAGGAATCCACCGCCTCAATTAACTGAGGCTGTTTACAGCGAACTGTGAAGCGAACTACAATCACTTACTTTGATCTCGTATTGCAATCAGCATTGCTACTACAATATAATTGACCAATTCAAAAGATTCGCGAGGTCCCTCTGCAAATATAACATCCCATAAAACGAGAAGATCTTGCAAAGAAAACTCCCGCCCAAACAACAATCTCAGCCACCGTCTGAAACAGAATCAACAAAACTTGTTTTTATTTTTTTTGGCTTAACTTTTTTTAACATCTATTGGTCAATCGGGACGGGCATTTCACCCTCTATTCGCTAGAAATTTACAAACGAGCTACCCACATTAACCTCACCAAACCTGAGTTAAGACGGGAACAGCATCACTAGGGCTCGACCCTAGTGGGTCACCCACCAAGTAAAACCTCGTTCGACTTCAGTGATCTGACTCTAACTGTTGTATTTAAGATGTTTGTACCTGTTTAAAAAATATACCAAAATTTTGTATACGCAATTTCAAAAATGATCAATATGAGGCCCGGGTTGGCCCCAAAAATTCAAACAAATGAATCAGGAAATTCTATGAACATTATGAAAGTTCGTAAAACTTCGAGCGGTCTACATTTTTTTTTTTTTTTTGTAAAAGATGTTTTGGAAAAAAAGTGGATCATTTGATTCAAGATTTTAAAGTTGGGGGCCCCTGACGGTGTCCATGCATTTTATAAGATATTTTTATTAGTACATAAGTACATAAAAGTTGCCGATCTCCGTGGCCGAGTTGTCAAGCGCATTGACTCTTGGTCCGGAGGTTGTGGGTTCGAATCCCGCCCGGAGCGAAAAATTTCTGATCGAATTTTCTCGTTTTCGGAAAGGCATGGCTGTAAAGGAGTGTCCTGAAGTAATGCGAAAGCGGTTCCTAACTTTTTTAAAAATTAAAAAAAAAAAAGTACATAAAAGTACATCGTCAATTTAAAATTAGGTTACTCAAATTGAATGGCGATAATAATGATTATACCTATTGTAGTTGGAGCACTGGGTGCCATACCGAGGACACTCCTACCCAATCAGTATCATAGGATATTACAACCTTTATGAGATCCAAAAGTGTGTGCTATTGGGAACGGCACACGTTTTAAGAAAATTTGACATTTGCAGACGGAACAACAGTGAATTAGCCCTAAGAGTATAGTTAACTCTCGATTTATTTACTTAATAACAGATATTATATTTAAAAATATATCTTGGAAAAATAACTAAAAAATAAGTAGGTTTTTAGTTAGTTCGAGGGGAATTAAATGACCTATTTATAAATAAATAAATACAATAAGATACGTCACTCAAGGAATGCGGTAATGCGATAGGAATTCATTCACACTGTAGAATGCCCTCTCTAACATTGTTTTGTATTGGTTGACAGTCTCAGTTGGTATTTTATTGAATATTTTTATGCACTGGAACTCAAAGTTTTTCTGTATTTTCGTGAAATATATAGTTTGTGTGGAGCATAATTTCTTATCATTTTTGGCTCTTGTTTGATAGTCATGTTTTACTTACTTTAAATACTTACCATTTAAAGTAAGTATTGAATCGTTTTTTACCCTTTAAGTAATAAACACACAATTAGAGCATTTCTCCTTTTAAAAAAATAAACACTGGTACTCTTTAACTAACTCACTTAAAATGGAATATTATCAGAAGAAAAAAAAATCCTCAAAAGGTTGTCCAACGTTTCTTACTTACATTCCAAATAGTGTGAGAGGTATCTTCATATTATACAAGTGAACATTTTCATACTTACATTCCAAATAGTGTGAGAGGTATCTTCATATTATACAAGTGAACATTTTCTTACTTACATTCCAAATAGTGTGAGAGGTATCTTCATATTATACAAGTGAACATGCAGCTCTGGGTCATTCGGTTTAAGGATATGTTCGTTAATATAGTAGAGCTGCGTGACCGCTTGATTGTCAATAATTGCACTCTGAGAACAAAATAAGATTATGAGTTTTGCGACTCATTGACACGAAGGTCAACTTTGTGTCAAGTTGTGATAGTGATCACATCGTTCTATCATCAAATCTCTGGTCTGATGATGACTGTCCGAGTGGGTACTGTTGAAATTTCACAAACTATTGATTAAACTCTGAATCGCTATTGCCAATTTTTATATTAATAAATTTAAAACAAAACAAATCGGAAAATGCCGACTGATGCACCATTGTTTTGGACCACAAAAAAGATGGAAAAACAAACACAAAAAAGATGGAAATCATAAAAAGAACCAACTCTATGCTATGACTTCAACAAAACCACAAAAAAATGCGACGATCAAAAAAATACTATTTTAGTCTGGCTGAAACTGTTGTTAGTGGTCACCCACCAAGTAAAAATTAACTTAGAAAAATGTATTCGACGTGCTATAGAGGCTGACTTGAAATTTTTAATTTGATATGTCACACATGTTCATGTGTAGGTCCAAAATTTACCGATGTTGAGAAAAATGCAAAACTTTCCAAATATAAAAAACCAAGGTATGTAGAATTAAGTAATTTGAGTAGAATTGACAATTAATACTTACAAAACCTGCGTTTGCCTGGGGAGCGAAATGACCAGAACTAGTGGGGATGGAATCATTGATAAGATAATACGCTTCCATGGAAGACATCAACTGGCAAAATATAGTACTGTAATAAATAGATAATCACAGTGAGAGCAGTTACGTCTACGGTTAAGACAATGCCTTATAATCTAACAACTGACAAATTATAGTACTGTAATAAACAGATAATCACAGTGAGAGCAGTTAGGTCTACGGTTAAGACAGTGCCTTATAATCTAACAACTGACAAAGTATAGTACAGTAATAAATATATATATACACAGAGAGAACAGTTAGTGGTTGATTCCCAAGGTTCACTATGGCAAATAATAATTACTAAAAATTGTGTTTATTAGTTTGTCCTTTTTTCACTCAACAACGGATTGATATGATATAGCTTAAATGCAGGAGTCACATAATCCAATTTTTACCTCACATAGAAGGGTCATGTCTCTAAAAAGTACTTTGAAAAGATAGGGTTTAAGTTTTGATGAGTTATTTCTTTTTCGTCTGATAGTCAAGGGTTTATTACGTTACTTACAATGCATCATGTTCCAAATATTTTTCATTCAAAATATTTACAAGGTGTTCATCAACTTTGGAATATTCTAAAGCATGTAACAATGCTTGATGATCACAGTGTAACACAAATATTATAGGTGCTAGAATCTCATGCATACCCTGTAAGAGAAAACAGGGGGTAGTAAAAAAAAATGCTTTTCTTGAAACCATATATTCTATAGGTTAAATTNAAAGGGGGGGGGGGTGTATGTTCTCTAAAATATGTGCATAAACGCTTTCCCAAAGAAGTATCTAATTGCAAAGGTTTAATAGACCGAAATTCATTAAATTGGGATACTATATCAAGTAAAACCATATTGAAGGTCCTTACTATATCTTCACTTGACCAAAAATTAAATAGATCTTAAATTGAGCTAGATAGTTTCATGTTCTCCTGAACACATCATCAGAGCTTCTGTGCGAGAAATCAAAATTTGAATTATTGGAGTGTCTATAGTATAGGGAGGGAAAGAGAGAGAGAGTGTTTGTTTGTTTTTTTCAACAACCAGCTTGAAACAAATAAAAGTTCGAACTTATTAGATAATAAACCAATAACTAAATCTAATAACCAAACATTAAAAATTATTATCTAAGAGTAGATACTTATTTTTTTTTTTTTNTTTTTTAAAATTAAAAAAAAAAAACTCTCTTTCCCTCACTATACTATAGACACTCCAATAATTCAAAAATTTGATTTCTCGCACAGAAGCTCAGATGATGTGTTCAGGAAAACATGAAACTAGTTAGCTCAATTTGAGATCTGTTTAATTGACCGCCCATTATTGGCTATACTACAATTTGACTCAGACTTTAGTCGTAAGGCAATATTTTTTTAAATATAATATATATTTTAAAAAAAATGGATTTGCATTAGTTAGTCAGTTTTTTTTCCTTTTTTTAAATAACTAATTGTAGAGAGAGATTTTATTTTTTGCAGTAATGATAATCATAAAACATAAAAAGCCTCATCTATGGTACCTCTCTGAGGCAGTGTGCTTGAAGTGAAGACAAGGTTTCCTCTTTGAATACTAATTTTTTGCCTGAAGTAGACCCCGCACGTCTATCCTTCATCTCAAGGACCAAGGCTTTGTAGATGGAGTCGAAAAGCTCCAAAGCACAGTGTCCTTGGATTAGTTATTCGGTGCTTTTTAAACTACGTAAAGTATTGATAACTTCAGCACATCCCAGATAATTTTAGAAAATTAGAATTCTCCTAAAATCCAGGAATTATTATTTAAAAGCCTGATGCAAACTACTACATCTGCTCAACATTGCAGCGAATTTGATTGAAATTCTATTTCCCAAGTTTTTGTACGGAGTCCTTTCTGTTACATTTACTGAAATTATTGGGAAAATCACGAAAAATATCGTAACAATGGGATAAGTCTGTCACTTTTTTTCAAATTATATACCCCCTCCTATTTGACCCATGGAACATGTCATGTTTTTTCACTTTTGAGAAAAAACGTGATGAGGTTAAACAACGTCCAGCGAGGTTTTTTCAGAGGTTCGCACCCTCATGATGTTGGCTATTCCAAGATAGGTGAGGACAATGTGGGTATCTGGTTGGCAAGTTTAAACCGAATTGAGGGTCCCGCATGATTTATAGATGTTGAGTTAAAAAAACCTTTACCTGTCTATAACACATATGAGGATATTTTCTTGCATAACAAAATAATACTGAGACCATTAGTTCTTGAATCGATTCATTCCTAAAGAAATCGAGTCCAGGAAATGTTCGAATCACATCTTGACTTATCACTTTTTTAAGTTCTTTATCACAGAAATATTTATTCCAAATACTCTGAAAATAGCAGAAAGATAAATTGAATTCAACTGAAAGTGTGAGATAAAATTCTTTGACAGACGTCCTTAAGATATACGGTTCTAAGAATTAGGACCTGCACGCATACCATCACATTTGTAGGTTTGGGACATTGAAACCTTATCAGTAAACAGACATCAACGATTTGTACAATTTTTTTGTAACCTGAATTGACACATAGACAGAACATTTGATTTTAGTGTATCTGTCTTCAACAGCTACCCCCAAAAATAAAGGGGGTACGTACTTTCAAATATTATATTGTTAAAGAATGAAAAGACTGGAAATCTTGAACGTGCTTGACCCTTTTCTTTAATTATGTGTTAATTGTAAAACCTCATTTTCTTTTTGAAGTTATTCTTCTTTAGGCGCGTTATGAAAAAATGACGACAGTAAAATTTTAAGATGCGCGCGCACCCGTAACAAAAAATTATCACCGCATCAGTGTAACACAAAATTATGAAAAAAAATGATGAAGATGGAGTTAGTTATGAAAAAATTATGAGCGTTAAATTTAAATATTGTATTTTCTCATTCTATATCCATACAACAGCGTGGCTCAGTGGCAAGGTCTCTGTTTCATAGTTGGTAGGTTCTGAGTTCACTCCCGGGTGGAGGGGGGTAGTATGTTTTTTTGAAATATTATTAAATTTATTTTTAAAAATAAGTATAACTTCTCACACACAAGTACACACACCCATTTTTTTCTTTCTTTTCCAGCTTTCCTTTAGGGACTGCTCCATTCCCAAGGTCATTCAAAAAAAAATTTAAAAAACAAACAGCCTTTATGAGTTAATAGTCAACAATACTCAGAAAGTATTAGTGTACTTCCATAACTAAGCACCAGTTGAAATCAGCCGATCAGAACGAAAGGTGGGCCATTTTGGGCCGGAAAAAAATATTGCTACAAAGGGTCAATTACCCGTAAAGTTGATTGGCTCTTTGTAGTTTTGTATATGATTTCTTTCTTTACCTCGCTATTTTGAGATAACGGATTATCTTGTTTCGACAGTGTCGGGTCCAACGAAAAGGATTGCTTGAGTTTATCATACTCCTTCCTCAGATGTGATACATGTGTACTCCACTGAGCTACAATTGATAAACTATTGACACCAGGTTGACCTTTTTCTGAAGAGGATGATTGCTCATCAATTCTGTGAACAAAATGAAAAAAAGTTAGCTGGTGGCCAGAACTTCGTATGCGTTTTTTCCGTGGCTGTAATTTAAAATATTTAGTATTCGAGGAATTATGTTTATTTTAAAAAAAATTCTCGAGTGGAAGGTTACCACCAGGTGAGGTTAATGGCTGAGGCATTTACTACCACCTAATCCTTAGAGCTCTATTTTCATGTGGTCGAATACTCAAATTAATGAGGAAAAAATCCTGCCTCTGCTGGGGATTGAACCCACGCCCTCCTGTTTACCAGGTGAGTGATTAACCACTGACCTACCGAGGCATGTTCATTATGAGTCGGTATAACAACTAGAATTTCCGTTTAATAAGTTTGGATAATAGTATGAAGTAATTAATTTTATCTATCATGGTATGTCTCCCTTATATTTACAGTACCTGAAGAGCCGAGAGGAAGCACAATGGCACAAAAACTGAGGGCATGGACATGGCACCAACTACCACCCTTATAACCAAACAAAACACTATCGTACTCCAGATTTTACAGCTATGCATAGTCTGAAAGACCCCTAGAACTTTACTTTCATAGTTTAGGTTACATTTTGTTTTAGAGTTTAGAGACTGTTTCATTAATACTGTAAATAAAAGAAGAAATTACCAAACACACCTACCCTGTTTTATTTTCCCTTTCATTTGATTGGACATCCTTACTGCAGGTGCCATCATTCACATTATTATAAGGGAGGATATTTAAGAATATTTGCCAACAAATACTGCGGAATCTTGACGACCTTAACTGTCCTTGTAATGAAATGCTGTAGATTTCTCTGCAATATTCTGGGTTGTAGAAATTGTACCATTCATTTCTAGAGAAAGAAAAAAAGCTTTGACAACTTAGTAAAAGGGGTTATTATTTTTCTGTTTTCTAGTACGGAATCGATTGTATCTGACTAGCAGTAACACCAAGCTTCCGTTACCAACTATACCGTTCCGTTAACAAGCGGCTCCTACATATTAAAAATCATTAAAATCGATGAACGTTGGTGTTAAAAAATTTAGCCCATTACTGAAAAAATAGAATCAGGTCAGTGAGATAAACAAATAATACTCTAACGTTAAAGATCTGAAGCACTCAGGTATACTTCAAATGGAGTCAACAGATTAAATATCATTAAAATGGGTCAACAGTTAAGCTGCAAAAGTGCAGGTTACGGCACACGAATGGATTTTTTACTATTCAATTTTTGGATTGGAAAAATTATTAGGAGGTAGATTATTTTTTCTGGACAGGGCAAAATTTACAAATCGTGCGTTGTTTTTATTTCTATGCAGTTAAATTATTTCCGCATAAAATAAAAAATAATCCGAAATCATTGTTTTGCCAACCAATGAAATTAAGTTCGAAACAGAGATGTGTCATGATTGATTGATTAACTCTAATGAGCTAAATCACTTTGCTGAGTCATTGATCCATGAATCACAAACAAATGAATCAAAATCACAATACGATTGAAATAGAAACATATTCATTTTACTACAAAGAACATAGAGAATAAAAAAAAACTAAAAAAAATGCAGAATGAGAGAGAGCAGCTGTAGCAAATGAAATAAAATTGATTATGGAATGATCCTATTGGCTACTTAAAGGTTATTTCTTATTTGTATCTCCTTCTCCTCTTTGTTGTAGTAGCGTTTTTTCTCACGAAATCAACCGTTCTTCCCATTTATAGATGCATGATTAATTAAAATGGTAGAAACAGATTAATATGAGGTTACCGAAAAGATTTTGATGGCCCTTGGCTGGAACTGTGATGGTATGCGTTCCAGGTCGTCCTGGTGCGTAGAACCGGCCATCATGAGGTCTTAATGCAAGAAAGCTCGCACAAAAGAGAATGGAAATAAGTCATTCAATTGAGTGTGATTATATGAGCTAGATCTGGATGCATTTGATTATGAGTCGTCGAGTTAGTCATAAAATTGATTAGATCATTTTACTGAGTAATTCATTAGTGATCGGATCAGTCAGAAGATTCATAACTCAAATCGCTAGTTCGAAAGCTAACGGAAGAATTATTACATTCACAATGTAAAGGCTCCTCCCCCTAAAAAAATTTGTCTCCCAATATTTTCCAACTGTCACCAATGCTTTTATTAATATTATTATAAAATTCTTCAATATTGTCGATAAGCAGAGTTATTTTATATTCTATACGTTTTCTATCAATCAACTACTGTTACGTAAATAGCTGTATAATTAATTTCGAACTGGGTACCTACCTACCTTGAACTTATATTGTAAGTGATCAAAATATAATAACTTACTGATATTTCTGAAAAGATGAGGTACATTCTTCTTGGGGACCAATATCTTCTACGTCTACTTCCCCTGGAATTTCCGGCATAATAATTAAATCAGTACATTCAATATGAAATTAATTAAAATTAAACTTTTACACTAAAGTTCGATCAGTCCCCAAACTAAAACTGAAAAGAAAAAAAAAAGAAAAAATTTAAATTTTACCACTATGAAAAGTGATAACAGATAACAAAAATTGAAAGCTCCCTTCACCGGGGTCCGCCACTGAAGAAAAAATACATCCACTGATGTGTAGAATCCGTGATTTTTTCCAAATAAGTATATCTATGCTTTTAGTCAGTATATTATTGTAAAAAGACATTTAAGACCAAATTTAGAAAATCATACTAAACCTTTAAGGGATTCCCGCTGACTCAGTAGGGTCTAATTTTAATAATACGTTTACCAAGTGTTATTAAAATCGGACAAGGTGTGGGAGCGGTAACAAGAAACAGGAATAATTTACCTGCCGCTTTTGTAGTAACTTCTTTGATTGCAGACCGGCTTCTTGAATCATGATGCACTTGAAATGATTAATCGATGTATTTAATAAATTATTAGATTAGATTATAGCAGACTGTATCGCGGGCGGTAGGTATTTTGGAACTAAAGGGAAGATAGGATCTGAGCCGAGGAAGAGCCAAACAAGTACTTTAATCGGAATTTACATGTTTGCGCAGTGACGTAAACACAAGGCGTTTGAAAATTAATAATCTTTTTCATTGATCCGAACTGAGTGGAACTTATTTTAATTCGTTGGAAAACTTATTGTTTAACTTGGAAGAAGAAACTTTTCTCATTGTTTGTCTTTTTATACCCCGATAATTATTCTCGAACGCCTTATGCGATTTTTGTGAAATTTGGTATTGACTATCATTATAATAATATGCAAAGAACTAGCTGATCTGTTTTTGGGCCAGTCGGGCGGGTCGGGCCTAATTCAATTCAATTCTTTATTTATTATGAATACCTACCTTACCTGTAATAAAATTTTATACAAAAGCATTTTTCCCAAGCCTTTTTGAACTTCTAAATGGTGACCATTTAAGTGAGTGTGGTCTGCAATTCACAGAACCACTAGTCAGAACAAAGCATCAAATGCAATAGACTTTTCCGACTTAAAAAATATTATATTTTCTAGAAACTTGCACGTGTTTACAATTATCATGTACAACTCGCGTAGTAAATAAATCCTTTTTTCTCGAAATCTTTCAAACGAAAACAAAATTAAATCCTCGGCCATACAAAAAGTGTTTTCCAGGTAGGTCTAACTTGCAGATTTTATCCATTTTCATCTTCGTTTTCATTGAATAAATTTATTTAAATTGCTCAAAAACTTGTTCTTAATGATTCAAACCATCTTTCAAAATCGTTCTTGAAGTCCTGATTGCGACATTTAATCCCTAGTTATTCCCCAATTTTTTATAATAGTTTTACGAATGACTTTGATATCAAAGAAATAACTAGTACAGCGGCTCATCTAGATATACAATTTAATTTAGTATGAGTAAATCGTTCCTGCGTCCAATTTCATTTTTACAGCTAGTTGGGTGATTGTGTTAATTTGTACATATCTCTAAAATCCTTTGCCACCGATAGTGTTTGAGGTTATCTACACGTATTTAGCTAGCTCTCTTTTTATAAGTTATGCACGGTTTAATATTTTAAGGAAACTCTTCCCTTTTACGGCACTCAAGGCTTGAAGTCTCAAGTTCCTCTCAATATGGAACCGCTATAATGTTTGACTCCTTGGGCTTAACTGCAAAAATTTTATTTATTGTTCAGTTTAAGATTTCATCCCAAAGCGAACTCACTATACTTTTGCCTATTTCTAATTTTCAACAAGTAGGTAGTTCATTATGTATGTTATAAATTCATTCTTTGATTTGTGCACTATTTGATAGGAGTGGATGAGAGCCCGAAGACATTTTAGTATCACTTGTAAAATCAGTTCTCTCAATTGAGATATTTTTGTCTAACCAATTGTTTGTCACTCTTTTTAATTTTTATGTGAAATTGTTTGTCCAATTTTTAACGCATGTCTTTTTTATTTCAGACTGCCCCCCTCTAGAAAGATTTTTCCATCATGGGGGCTTACAGATTCATTAGTGAATTATACCGTAAGAAACAAAGTGATGTAATGAGGTACTTACATCGTATTCGAGTTTGGCAATTCCGTCAATTGACCACATTACATAGAGCACCAAGACCGACTAGACCTGACAAGGCAAGAAGAATGGGATACAGAGCAAAACAAGGTGAGTAAAGAATCTCGTTAGTCCACTAACACTTCGTAAACTAAAGACTCTAGAAAGTTATGACTCGCCACATTTCCTCGTCCTGTCCTCTAGAAAACTGGAAATTGAGACAAAAGATAAAACAAGTAAAATATAAAATTTTAAGGACAGGTTATTAATTCTTCTTATTTTAAATAATAAGGAAATCAATGTAGAAGCTTTGGGGACCCAACAAAATACCAATAAGTAATTTTCTGTATTGATAACACCTTTTATTCATATTATCGTAGGACTAGTAGTTCGGGATCCTTCGAATCAAATCCGACCTATACAGAAGTTAATGGTATGCGAACACATTCCTCATAATCGATCACCAGCATGTGATGGCAGTACCTAATATTTTTCGTACATGTTTTAATCAAGCGTATCCTTTAAACATAAATTTAATCGGTCACTGTCATTGAACCCTATTGTTGATTTTTGTAATGCATGTGGAAAGATGTTGACACTTTATTGACCATCTATTCTACCCGATAATAATATATTTGTTAAATAATCATATATTTCTCTATTACAGGTTATGTTATTTTCCGTATTAGAGTTCGACGTGGAGGAAGAAAACGACCCGTACCCAAGGGAGCCACATATGGTAAACCTAGAACTCATGGTGTTAACCAACTGAAACCTAAAAGAAAATTACAGGCTGTTGCCGAGGTAATATAATCATAAACAAAGGATGTTCGATCTTCCGCTTAAAATATTTGATTACCCACTGATTATTCAAAATACAATTTGACTCAATATTTAGACAATGGACATGAGCTTTATTTTTAGGTGATGGCTTTAATTTGCCAGATAAGTTATTCCAGGTTTTTTTTTTTCCAAAGATAAAATCACGGATATTTTAAGAATTTGTCATTTAAATTCAAATTTCCGTTCAGAAATAGTTGCAAAAATTACGAAAAGGGTCGCAACTTTGAAGGCGTGTTCGTTGGTTGGAAAGCGTTTTTGCAATTTTTTTATAGACTGACTTATTCCCTCCTCTCATTTGACTTACAGAACATATGATTTCAAGGAACGCACTCTTTGTTATACCCCATATACGCTACCGTGATAGTTTCCCCTATTCAACGTGATGACATTGATCTACAAAATGCTGTGATATCTGTGATCACATTTTACTTCCTTGGATGTCTGATTGAATACAAATGAATAAGATGTTTGTACAGAATGATTAGCTTTTAATATTTTCGTTCCACGATAAATTTCGAAAGATTTTGATGATACACGGAATAAACATTTATTACGTTCGTTTATGAGGGTTAAGTTTCCCCCTGTTAGACGTGGTCGATATACTATATGGGGTACCGTGATGGTTTGTCTTGATTTAACGTGATGACATTGTTCTATAAAATGCTGTGATAAAATCTATGATCACATTTTACTTCCTTGGATGTCTGATTGAATAAAATGACCAACCTACCTATCAGTGAACCTTTACCGGGAGGTTGAGACGCCTAGTTCACATCAATACTAAAAAACTGACAAACATTTTTTTTTTTGGGNGGGGGGGGGGGGGGGGGGGGGGGCTCTTTAAAAATTACCCTAGGCTATACCCAGTATCAAGGACTTGACTAGATCTCAATTTGGATCTATACTTCAATATCATTAAATATGGCTTCGTCTGCCTGGGGTCCTATCTTTTTTTTATCTTTGGCTTAACGTCTCTTTAACATCTACTAGTCATTCGAGAAGGGGTTTTTACCCCCCATTCGCTAGAAACTTCCAATCTAGGTATCCATATTGACCTCACCCAGCTTGGATTGGGCCGGAAAATGGGCACCATCACGAGGACGCGAACATACGTGGACACCCGCATGTTACAACCTCGCCGGACGTTACTTAACTTCAGTGATCTAACATCTAACGGGAACGGGTGTATTCGACGTACATTGACGCTGGCTAAGAATTTAACCATACCTCAATTGGGAACTACACATATCAAAATCAAACATATCATCAGTATGAACTTTTAGTTGTTGGTTTACTTGTTGCCAGCCACACAGAACAGATTTTTTAAATTCTACACCTTTGAACAGTTAACATGAAATTTTCGGTGCGTGAAAAAAAGGAAAAATCGATTTTTAAGGTTCCTTATTGAACATAACAAATGGGATCAAGAAAATCGGGTATGACTCCGGAGAGAACCGTAGGGTCCCATAGTTGTGGGATTTTTGGGGATTTTTGTCGCGTGCGGCGTGACACATCGCGGGAAAAATCCCACCAACCATATTTTTATTTTTTCCACTTCTCTTTTGTTTTGTTTTTAACTTTTTATGTTTACTTGTTAGCTTTATTGACATATTTTAAACCCCTCGACAGGTTAGGAAACGTTTTTACGGCCATGCCTTTCTTGCTTGAGCAAATTTTTTTTCTCCCCAAACGGGAAAAATATTTTGAACGTGGGATTTTTCCCTTGTTCAGGACCCTACGGTTCTCCAACATACAGTTGGCTTTTAAATTCAATGTTACTTTCATCGTGATGATACTGTTGTATAAAATGCTGTGATAAAAACTATGATCACATTTTACTTCCTTGGATGTCTGATTGAAGAGTAACATTATGCACAGTTATTATGGATAAAATTTAATTTGTAAAATATTGACCACTCAGAATGAGTCGCCAGGTGTGCTCTAATGCGTCCGACAAATCCAGTCAAAAGCCTGCTAATCTATTCGTATAGTATTTATTATATTTTATAAAATAAACCTTAGAAGTCGACGAAAAGAAATGGCATAAGATTTTTATAAATCTAGCACCTATGTAGATAGCATTTTAGGTGTAATTGTTCCTGAAAGATTGACATTACCGTCAGGAACATACAAAGGTTTAATAGAAAAAATTATATCTTTAATATTTTCCAAGAATTTTCTTTTCAAAAGCTTAAATAGCTTTTAAGGTTCTATACCAAAAATAAACCCCTGTGCTAAGTTTGTGATGATTATTATTTTTCTTAGAAAAAATCTCATTTTTTTCCGTTTTCAGTATTGTCACGGTCCCCAAATTTGAAAATGTGGAGGCGAAGAAATAGAGCGCTGCAACCGACAGTGGTCCAATAGTTGAACTAATTTTGTAGTCCTTTTGTTTTTCTTTTCATCATCGTCGCGCTTGTGTGTTTCAGGAACGTGTTGGACGTCGTTGCGGAAACTTGCGAGTACTCAACTCATACTGGGTCGCTCAAGATTCAACCTACAAATATTTTGAAGTCATTCTTATTGATCCCTTCCACAAAGTAAGTTTATATTTTGGGTCTCACTAGAAACGTTCCGCATTTTTTTTATTTTGTTACTGGAAAGGTTTCAGGGGAACTAATTAGGCTAATTATTCATTCAGCGTGATGACATTGTTCTACAAAATGCTATGATAAAATCTATGATCACGTTTTACTTCCTTGGATGTCTGATTGAATAAAATGACCCATCTACCTATTGGTGAACGTTTGCGGGGGGTTGGGACGCCTAGAATAAATCAATATGGTAAAAGTGTGAAATGAAAAACAAAGTTTTTATTAAAGTTAACCAAGGAGTGTTATCACTGGATAATTTCTCCTCCACTCCATTAAAAACTCTCCCGATTTACTTATTACAATTTTGTCTTATGTAGGATTCATTTTATTGTAGATTGTAAATTTATGTATGAATAAAAAAAAAAAATTAACCATTGCTCCCCCATTCAACGTGATGACATTGTTCTACAAAATGCTCTGATAAATTTATGATCACATTTTACTTCCTTGGATGTCTGATTGAATAAAATGACCAACCTACCTATGAGTGAACCTTTACCGGGGGTTGAGACGCCTAGTTCACATCAATACGTTAAAAATGTGAATATGTAGCTGAAAAACAAAGTTTTTATTAAAAAGTTGATTGGCTCATTTTTGTTGCATCTACAATGAGTTAAGTCCTTGAAAGTATTGAGTTTAACAGATCATTCAATAGTGGCGTCATCGTGACCGATGGTAGCCATATATGAGACAGCAGTATATAGACAGCTCGAAGTAAGTTGCAGTCTACTGAATAAAAAGAAAATAAGTTACAAACATAATGATATTACAGAGTTGCCTTTTGTGTTATTTCTCACCATCAGCTCAGATGGACTTGACCTGTCAAGATGTCACCCTCATGTAACTTTTTACAATATTAAGTATGATTTACTTTTCCTCGTGGAAAGTTAGCAAATCATAAATGGATTGGCAGAAATTACGCCACAGATAATATATTTTTATATAATGAATGAAGAGTAAATTTTACACGTGATTTCTATCCTCGTTTGCGATATATAGTGTAATTGAAAAAAAAAAACAAGAAGAAGAAGAAAAGAAAAAACAGCTAAAGAAACAGTTACAGATAGTAATCTTTACAAAAAATATCATTGAAAAAAGGCCAAGTTCCAACCACTCTTCCAAAAAATCCGCCCATGAAAGTATTTACATATATCTAATGGAGCCAAGTTTATTCTTGCTGCTGTTCATCCCACACTTAAATTTAATACCGATTTTATACTTGGCCAGTTTGTGAAAAGGTAGTATTTTGCGATTCTCCTCGGAAAAAGATTGACTAAGTGTAAGTCGGTATTACTCTAAGGAAATTGAGACAGAAGAAATTGCAATATTAAATTTAAGTGTGAGAAACAGCAGCAAGAATAAATTTGGCCTGTCCCGACCCAATTATAGATATCACTACTTTAATTCGGCGCAATTTTTTGGAAGAGTGGATGGAACTTGGCCTTTTTTCAATGATAATTTTTTTGTGATATATAGACCTTCACAAAAGTCATCAATAAACCCGTGAGTATTGTTAACGTTAACTTAAACACCCTGTATGTTGTTGTATTGTAAAATTGAAAAAATACCCATTTGTGTTTTTCTTTTTTTAGGCTATCAGACGTGATCCCAAAATAAACTGGATAACGAAACCCGTACACAAACATCGTGAAATGCGTGGTCTTACATCTGTTTCCAAGAAATCTAGAGGACTTGGCAAAGGTCATGCTTTCTCACAAACTATTGGAGGTTCTAGACGGGCTGCCTGGATACGCCGCAATACTACTGAACTTCGAAGAAAACGATAAATATCTTCTTGTGGACACTGTATATCTTTATTTCTTTTTATATTATGTATGATAAATACACAATCACAACAACTGTTTGTGGGGATTGTTGTTTACATTGTTAATTTGTTTTTATTGGGCATCTGCATAGGAAAACATCACTGGTCACATTAGATCTTTACACCCGGGCGTCCTTTGGAAGGGACTATAAGTTTATTTTACTATGTCTCCATGAGAAAAAGAAAAAGTGATACGAGATGTTGACATAAAATATGTCGTCCTTTGAAAGCGACTGATTTGAATGAATGTAGGTAATGACCGTGAAAACGATTTCATGAAATCGGATTAATTTATATATGGAAAGGTAATTCTAATGTGTTTGATATGGCCACCCTGCTGATCCCTGAAAATGAGGAATATCCTAGAACAGATTTCCAACCTGCATCCCGCGAACCTTCCAAAATCTCTTTGCAAGTGCGAGTTATTGTAATTTTGATGGCGTGCATATCACGAAGATGTTTTTTGTTATAATGCAAATTTCATATCATCTTTTGTTTTCAATATACCAAAAGACGTTTTGAGTTCCCCAGAAACTAAGATATCTCAAGAACGGTAAGTTTTAGAATCTTTTATATGCATATAATTTTTATGTCAAGGACGAAACACGAAGATTTTGGTTGAAATCCAATCTACCTACGAAACTAGATATTGATTGTACTTTGGTGTTCATATCAACGATATGAAGTCCGTTTTGCGACTCAAGTAATATAATATTTTCTAACAGCTCGCATTGTTGTCATTGTTTTGTTTACATTTTTAACGCGGGATTTTGATTGTGTGAAGTTGAAATCTGTGGTGTGAGTTCGTGTTTTTTGTGTGATTGTGTCTTTTTATTTTTAAAGAAATCAAAAATACAAAATTGTAAGAAATTTTAAATTAGATTTGGATCGAACTTTTAAAACAACTAAAAATAATAAAATATGAAATTTTCTATTTCTCTTTATTATCAGTTTAAGTAAAACTATTTGGTACTGAAAGGTTTCCACTTGTCAATCATTCCATACATTGTTCAGGTAATTTTTTGACCTTATCACTGTCGTTTCGTTTACAACTAAAACAAGTTAAAATAAAAACAATTCCCTATGAACTTGATATTATAGGGTTTTGTGTCAAAGGAGTACTAACAAATAACAGAATCGTATTATTAAACCTATGATGACTTTCATTGGGATCGATTTCTGTTCAAGAATCAACATTTTTTTAGATAAACTTCAACGATTTGTGAAATCGATTTGATAAGCATGATTCATTTAATCCATAGTAATGAGCATCTTTGAATAAGAGTAGGTACACAAAAAGACACCTGTTAGGCGAAGTACACACCAGAGCAACGCGATAAATAACGGCCGATGCTTATCACAACAAGTGATCATTATCACGTGCAGTACACTAGTTTGCAAGGCTTTTATCTGCTACACTACAGAATACCGTTTTTTCTTCTGATTTTATGTACAGGGTGCCGCTCGGAAATAGCCTTTTTTGAAACGCTAATAAAAACAAAAGTATTATAGATAATGAAAAAATATTTTTTTTCAATTGAAAGACAAAGGTCGGAATTTTATTTTCAAGTAGTTTTCAATCCAATATCTTATAGGTGATAGCCGCCATTGTCGATACATTGCTGAAGAGGATTTTGGAAATTTCTGTGTACACGTTCCAACATTTCAACGGAGATTCGTTCAATTTCTTGACGAATGAATATCTTTTGATCTGTTGCACGATAACCATCATGTAGTGATGGAAACGGCGATCTTTATGAAGAATTCTACGTACAGTGGGCGATTGCAAAATCCAAGGGCGATTGCATGTTTACGGGCAGAGAGCTTTGGTGACCTTAAAATCAACTGTCGAACCACCTCCACATTGTCTGGAGTCCTTACAGTTCGAGCTGGTCTTGGAGACTTCTTTATCACACTTCCCATTATTCTGAAATTCTCTACCCAAAGTAAAATTGTTTTCTGATCGCGAAGAGCACCTCTGGGTGGAATTGTAAAGCGAACTCGGAATGCACTCCGTATCGTCACAATGGAATTCCCGTAAGAGAAGTATGCTTCCAGTACAAAAGAGTTGCGTTTTTTGGACCACCTCATCCTTCTTTGATCGAGATCGAGGGGTTTGAAAAAATGACAAAGAAATTAAACTAAGTGAAGAAAAATTCCACAAAAACGGAAAAATTAAAAATTGTGTTTTCCAAGAGAAAAAAGCTACTGATTAAAATCTTTTCACAAAATCAGGAAATTCCATTAGTTTTGCGTCCAGGGAAACTAGCCCCGTCAACCTACGATACATGAGCATTTTCAAAAAAGGACATTTCCGCGCCGCACCCTGTATATGGTATGTTAATTTTCTACATTAAAAAATATTAAAGAATTATAGTTTATTTTCAAATTTTATTTCACTAATTAAAGAATAATGAGTTCTAGTTAATAAGAAGATATTGTTCTAGCTTAAATGAATGTACCAAACATTCATCAGAAGAAGGGGAAAGAGGTATTTTTTTAAAAACAGGTAACACAGCTCAGCAGTTGCGCCAAAGAACTTAAACAACATGAAGAAAAACTTAAAGAAGTACATCGTATGGCCCATCAACTTGCTTGAAAAATAATTTGCAATTAAATTTACTTTCATTGATACATGTAAACTTCAGTGCTGAAGACTGTTGTTACTGACATTCTTTGACTGCATTCGTCTTGGGGTAGAAGAAAGACAGTATTTCTGTCAATATTAACGAAATAGGAAAAAAAAACAATTTGTTCTCCTGATTTTTTTCAGTAGTATGTCTTCCAAATCACCTGCTTCCAAAGATGATACGCTTAACCTTGACAGATATAGCGGAAGAGAGAAGCTGGGAGAAGGTACTTATGGAGTTGTGTACAAAGCTATTGATAATAACACGGGAGAGGTCGTGGCTATAAAAAGAATTAGATTGGATATGTAAGTACACTAGTAGTTCTGTGACCTGTAGACCTCAATCACATAAAACGTTTATTAGGCCCAGATAGACCCTCCATCCACCCTTGGTGGGCGATTGAAAGGGGGCAACTGCTGGCTTTCGACTTAATCCCCCAGATTGGCTCTATAAGACTCAAAATCTAATTGGAGAAGGCGTTTAAGAGTTATCGTGGAACAAACAGACGTGTTTGTTCTTTACCTGAGTGTGACTTCCACTCATTTAAAATAAACACCATGAGACCACAGGTGGCCCAAGAACTAATCAGTTAATTCTATGAACCTAATAATAACAAATTTAATCAATATCGGACAAGACTTTCGAGAGTTATCATAGTACAAAAAAAAAAAAAAACAATAAACAGAGAAAAAAATCGTGGAGTTAAAATTACACCCTTACTTTGTTCGGCCAAAAATGGTTGGGAAAAAAATAGTATTACCTTAGAATAATCTATTAAAAAAAAATCTGAGCGCACGGCAGTGCGCCAGGCCAAGTTCCAGAAAGCACCAGTGTATCCTTACACGAAGCAATTCACCAGGTTTTTCACACCGTCAGATATCCCGTTCTACAGGGGATAGTTCATTGAAATTTTAAATATAAGAAGTTAATGCTAACCCGGACGGGAGATAGGTAATTTCAATGTTTGCACTTTTGGATACTCACTGATTGACTGACTGATTCTCTCATCAGCATAAGTTTCAGGCACTTCCCGTATACTTAGAGCGCTGAAATGTTGCATGAAATTAGCAATTGACATTCAAGTAAAGGGAAAAATTCAAAAATTTAAACTTGGCCAGTTTGTAAAAAAAGGTAGTATTTTACGAATCCCCTTAGAAAAAACTGACCAAGTGTAAAGCCGGTATTACTTTAAGAGAATTGAGACAGAAGAACGTGCAATAATAAATTTAAGTGCGGGATATACAAGAGCAACAATAAACTTTGCTTCAATAATAGATATCACTACACTACTTTCATAGGCAGATTTTTTTGGTTGAGTGAGTGGAGCTTGGCCTTTTTTCAATGATAATTTTTACTTTCTCTTCCACAGAAGATAAAGTATTGTATTCGTGCAGAAATTTTAGACATATTTTTGTGAGATAAACAGATCACACAAGAAAACTTGTGGTGCCCTGTAAAATTTCGAACAGAAAATGAGAGTAATGACGTGATTTTATTAATTTGCATTTAATTCTCTCTCAGCAATGCCCCGGTCGTAACTTGGAGGCGACTACAAGCTCACGCTATTAGGAGCGACTGATCTCAATGAATGTAGGTAAATGGAATCTCGTCCACTGTCAGCGTAAAACATATAACGCTTACAACGGGCGAGGTTCCATTAACCTACATCCATTTGGATCAATCGCTCGTAGTCGCTTCAAATGATGACTACACTAAAGTGTAAAGGAATGAATAACATTGTCCGGTAGACCAATATGAAAAACTTTTTATCTTCTTTTTTTGCAGGACTCGTGTTGCAGTAGAAGGAGTACCATCAACTGCTCTTAGAGAGATATCCATATTAAAAGAACTCCGTCATCCAAATGTCATTCGCCTACATGAGGTTATACCTGTCGATTTCAAATTATTTTTAGTATTTGAATTTGTAAGACAAGATCTGAAGGAATTTCTACAAACCACACCTGTCCCAGTACCACCAGCATTGGCTAAGGTAAATTTAACTCCAAAATCTTCATTGATATATGTAGGTCTTTGCTAAGAAACATTTGGCTCCTTAGGCTGCTAAAACCATCTATTTTATAAAACGATTGGGCTTAAAACTCTTAACATGTTTCTGATAGTAATAGATTGTTTTCGAACTTAATGTCTATTGGTCATTCAACGGGAGTTTTGCCTCTATTAGCCGAGAATAGTCGGCTTTAAGAGGACTCGCACCCACGTGCTTGGTCCTTCAGTGATCTAACAGGAATGGATGCATTCAAATAGACGCTGGCTGCTCGCATTAGAAATTGTCACAAAAACATTCACTTGCCATACAAATGGCAAATTACTGGATTGTCCTGCTCACGTTGTCTTAAGACTAGGCTTTGTATAAAATATTTTATTGCTTCCGTTGAATTAACGGGTTCCTCAATCTACCCTCCAATATTGAAAATTCTTAGACTGAAATAAATTCAACTAAATGAATATAGGACCAAGCCAGCATCTATGGCATATACTAGTTTTCGTAAGATAACTGATGTTAAGCAACGTCCAGCGGGGTTTTACTTAGTGGGTGACACGTAGTTTCGAGCCCTCGTGATCCCAACATAGTAGGCTGGGTGAGTTGAATGTGGGTAGTTGGTTTGTAACTTTCAGGCGAATAGAGGATATAAAACCCCCGTCTTGAATGAGCAATAAATGTTAAAGAGACGTTAAGCCAATATACTCCAAATTTGAAAATCACAAGAAATTGAACACGGACGGAGCCACAGACACATGACCAAATTTGTTCATCTAAATATACATATACATCAGAAATTTTGTGTGTGTGTATGTATGTATGTATGTAGTAGAGGTTTTCTTTTCAAATACCACAACCAAAAAAAAAAAAAAAATCATGGTCCCAGGAAAATTATCTGAACTATGACAAAATTTACAATTTATTGACCAAATTCGATAGTTCCGATATCTTAAATTTGCTGGCGACAACATATCAACTTAAAGCGAGAAAGTTTTAGGTAGCCTATTAGTCCCTAATTTAGGACATTTTTTAAAATATTTACAATCATCAGATAGTTTTTATCACTCAACTGAAGGTTCACAATATATGATGATTCCTTTCCATAGATCTCTATCGGCGGCTTTACTCTTCATATCTTGCAAGTCCCGGTATTTTCTGAACAATGTAGGCATTTTCCAAACTGGCATATACGATTCCCTTATTCTAAGATGGTGTCCTGTTAATTCTAGTGATCTTTCTCTGATGGTGTTTAATAATTGTCTTTTCTCTCCCACTCTCTTGAGAACCTCCGCATTGGTAATTCCATCTGTCCATTTGATCTTCAACAACTTCCCCCAGAGCCACATCTCTACTGCATTTAATTTATTTTGTTCTATTTTATTAACTCTCCAACTTTCACAGCAATACAGTAACACGCTCCATACATATGTTTTGATAAAATTATTTTTTATCAAAACATATGTATGTATATAATTTAGGACATTATTTGCAGAATTATGACCCGCCATTCCAGAGCTACGAGCTCAAAACCGTGATCAGGCAAAATAAAATTTAGAAATACAAACCACCCAGAACGGCCATTCCTTAAAGTCTAAACATATAAGGCACATGTAGGCTATAATGAACAGGGTAGAGTCAATGCTTCCCCCTCCCAATTGCTTCTGTTGTATAAGAATCTTGGCAGAGCACGGGTGAAACAGCTAGTTGATTTACAAAAAGTATTTTGCGAAAGGGAATTTTTAATTATTTTTTCATCAACCTATAAGCAAAGACGATTTTATTCAATTAAAAAAATCGCCTCATCAAAGCTTCCTGATTTCGTAAGAAATGTACTAACAATGTTATTCTTTTTCTTTTCTCATTTCTAGAGCTATCTATTTCAACTCCTCGAAGCACTTCGTTATTGTCATTCCCGCCGAGTTATTCACCGAGATCTTAAACCTCAGAATATTCTAATCAATAAACAAGGCGCTCTTAAATTGGCCGATTTTGGTTTATCTCGAGCGTTTACTATTCCTATGAATAGATACACACGTGAAGTCGTAACTTTATGGTATCGGCCTCCAGAAATTCTAATGGGTGCTAGAGTTTACACAACAACTGTGGATATCTGGAGCGCAGGATGTATATTTTATGAAATGGTAATTTATTTAAAAAATAATTCAAACACTGTACTTTGGGTAAACTCTGGTCTGACGATAAGCGATAGTAAACCAATTCGGAGACCTTTTATATATTTTCATAGTAATCATACAAAGCGTGTTTTCATGTCCACGCTAACCGAAAAAAACTACCTTATCAAGTTTTTTTAAACTCGCTATGACGCAGTTTGTATGTCGATTAATTAAGTAATTATTTTTTATAGAAAGATTCTTTTCTTACTATCGGTACCAATCTATTTCTAATGATTGTGGACATAACAGCAGCACGGGAACTGTCATGTCTCTAGAGCACCAAGCGAAGCGGGTGGGTGCCGTAAGTAAAGTATTTTGTTAAAGTATAGGTTTTTTGTACCGAGGTTGTGCGGTTCCAGGCCAGGCAGTGACGGATTTTTCTTAATTGAAAATTGATTATTTCCCATTGTGACAATGTTTCTTGCGTTAACACAAATACAAGTCGTTACTATTTTTTAATAATGAATTATTGGATTCGTCCCCGAGAAAAAAATAAAATTTGATATTTTATGTTTCAAAGTACGTAGTAAAATCCAAAAATTGATTTTTTAAAAAAAAAAAAATGAGCCGACATTTTTTATGTGGGTCTCATCTAGTTGATCTTCGAATTTCGGCGCTACTTTTAGCAATATCCCATAGAGGCCGTACTATAACAGTTCTAGTATATTAAATACTTTTCTCTAATCTTATATCCACCTATTTCTACCACTGTTTCATACGTGAATCTAGAAATGTATGGAAGTGTTAATTTTGAGAAGTACACAAACACTGCAGCAACAGGAGGTACCGCACTAGAAAAAGTTTTCCGGAATTTGGCATTGCTTTTTATTATTTGTATGAAAAGATATCTCGATGCAGCCTTCCAGGAAAGTGTTCAATTTAAACTTCTAGGCGCCTCCTTCTATTTGAAGGTCTAGAATGTAGGGTCAATTTTATTATTGGAGCGTGGTATCACGAGTGACGCCACGGTGGTTTCCTTCAGTTTGACGAATACTAAAATGTTCCCCATTCTTTATTGTTGATATATTTTTTTTAGGTTACAAAGAAAACATTGTTTGCTGGAGATTCGGAAATCGATCAACTTTTTAGAATCTTTAGAACCCTAGGCACACCCAATGACAATGTTTGGCCAGGAGTATCTAAATTACCAATTTATAAAACTGATTTCCCAGAATGGCGACCTAAAGCTTTTAGTGATATTTTACCTTTGACGGATCCTCTAGCTATTGATGTATTTTCGGTAAGTGGTAATAAACATTCTTTTTACCAGCAATGTCTGCAATTGTGATCTCATTTTTTTATATTCTTTATTGACCGAACAAAGTTACGTCTATATTTAGCAAGACAAACTTTCTTTTGTTTGTCTTTTTGTACCACGATAATTTTCGAGTACATTATCTGATTTTGATGAAATTCGTTATGTGCATTCATTATTTTCATAGATTAGCTGATTAGTTTTTGAACATATAAAGACCATCCTGGGCCAAATGTTTTCGAAACGACAAATTATGATTATGACAGAAAATAAAACACCCGTTTCGAAAGATGAATAGATTTTCTCAAAATGGGATACTATGTCAAGTAAAATTATAACAATTAAATTTAATAAACTTTGTTTTCACTCGACTAAAATATAATTGTGACCAATAGAGACGTAACTCTTTTTTTAGCCTGTAACTGTTAATATCTGTAACATCGGTTACGATGAGAGTATCAATCGAATTTCCCATCTACGACAAAAGCGACAAAGCGTAGAGACATGCGTTACTGCTTGCTTTGAGTGCAAGTAGTGCTCTTTCAAGACTTTGATTATTAAGGAGGAAGAGAAAGTTTGGGGTACAACCCATAAATAAGGAATGGGAAAGGCATGGAGAGTGTCACCATCTATTCCCTCAATTAAGACAGGATGGAAATCGATTTTTTGAATATACTAGAATGTCCATCAGTACATTTGATTATGTTTTGGAGAAGATCAAAATCAAAAACACACATCCTATATTCCAAGGTCACAACAAAGACTGAAATTCGCTCAGCGAATGTTTTTATTTTTAAACAGTGTTGAGCATCAAACGACAATTCCAAAGCGTAGAGCGTCAAGCGAATTGATCATCGTAGCCACTTACGAAGTATTTATATTGTGCTCAATGAAAACAAAAAAATCAAGCTTTATCGCTTGACGCTCTGCGCTTACCGCTCGAGGCCTTAGACAAATTACAATACTTTATCTTCTATAGGAAGAGAAAGTAAAAAAAGGTATCTAAATCAGACTAAACGGTCTGGAAAAGGATAGGAAAATTTTATCCAACAGCAATGATCCAGCCCCTGTTCCAAGACAAATTCAGACAGGAATCAAATGTGTTTCTATATCAAAAAGCGTTTTAAAGACAATTTTTTTTCAACCTCACCATGAACACAACAAAGCTTAGAAGCAAAGCTCATCTCTTCAAAATCCTAATCTTCGAAATTACACTTTTTCAATGTTCACAGAAAATTGTAACTCTTGATCCAAAACAAAGAAGTTCAGCAAAATCAATCTTAGAGCATGAATATTTCAGTAAAGTTGAAATTATAAAACCAACCCTTGGAAAAACTCCAATCAAAGCAAGTGGTACAGATGATTTTAGTATTTTTAGTGATAGTGATTAAACCAGATTTTGAAACTGGACATTTCAGGTTTAAAAACTCTGCCAATGTGACACATGGATTTATTATGTTACTGGCTAACCCCACCCCCCTCAAAATATGATATTTACGTTTCAAGATACGCAGAATCCATAAATCAAATAATCCGATCGTGCTCCGTTCACCATACTCTGTACACCGCCCGCCGTGAAGGGTCCGCAAAAATCGGTCAACTCTAAATGGCAAAAGTGCCCACCGCGGCGTAGGGCGCGGCGGAAAACGTTTTCTTTTTATATTTTCGAATTTGGATTCTACGTACCTTGAAACGTAAAATATCCAATTTTGAGGAGGGGTATTTTTTTGGTCATTCCAAAGGTTCATTATTGAAAATAATAAACCAAAATATGTCTCGTGTTGTTGAAGTAGCGGTGTTTTTCTCGAAATCCCATATATAGATTTATGTTTTTAAAAATGGTAGAAACAGGTTGATTTAGGTTACCGAATTTTGTTGACCCTTGGCTGGAACTATAATGATATGCGTTCCAGGTACATAGAACTAGCCTTCGTCGGGGCATAATTTCTTCCCATAGATATTTTCACTATTTCTGGCTGCCGGGCTCTGACTAGGTGGCCGAGCATCGGACCTACCGACGCGGCGTGTAGGGGTAGTTTTCTAGTTTGATTTAGTACGTGGTAGGTTGCACTATCTTTCAACAATGCGTAAATATTGCGTTGTCATTACAGAAAGCTATGACAAACAAAGCTACATAAGCATATTGTGTGATTGATTAAGGCCGCACTTAATCAATAATTGCCGTGCAGCGGGCAATATGGACCTAATTCTCCAAGTAATAATACATTTATTGCTGTCTAAATGCCCACTGCATCGAGTCACAGCTTTTGCATTCCCTTTAATATTCTTTTTGCTACAACCTGTACACCACCTTTCATTTGATCTTTTCGTTTCAACGTTCATACAATACAAATTTCAAAGATTCATTATTGAATTTAATAAACCAAAATCAAACACGCAAAACATTTTGTATATCGCGACGCATAAGTGTGTACTTTTGCCATAGTTGGTTCTTTGGGCTGTATTTTCCAACACTCGTGCGAATCAACAAAATAAGATTCGAATCTATTTAAGAAATTAATTTTATTTGTGTTGACGTAAGAAACGTTGCCACAATGCTAGAAATAGTCCATTTTCTGAATAAATCCAGTATGTAACACCGACCGTCGCCAAGAAACTTTTTATGCATAATAAGCGAAGCTAATATGGTCGGCTTGAATCTATTTACTAGCACAAGTGTTCCGTACCACTCCAATGCAACAATGCTGTACAAAATAAATAGTCTCGCTAATTAACGCGGCGTTTGGGAAACCCACCATGAAGCTCGCCGTTTCTGTCTTTTAGTTTGAAACATTATAAGATAAAGATTTTTTATTTTTTGTAATAGGTTTGTTTATTTATTTAATAATTTTAAGAAGTTTTTAAATGGTTATAGATGTTGATAATAATAATAGTAATGACTATAAGTAGAGTTCTTGATTTTTGACATGATTCATTATTTAGGGCGGTCGTCTTTTAGAAACGATTACAAGGTCATGACGCCACTACGAGCGACTGATCCAAATGAATCTAGGTAAATAGAACCTCGTTCTCCGTAAACGTATAAGATATAACGCTTAGAGTGAGCGAGGTTTCATTAACCTACATTCATATGATGTAGTCGCTTCCAAAGGACGATAAAGATTAGAATGGGTTTCACCCAACTTGCATTTTAAGTTAACTCTCCAGTTAATAGAATATCTCTAGTTAATGTTAACAGGAGTTTAGTTGTTTTTTTAACCAGAGTTTGATGAAATTTACTGACTGTAACATTTTTGTTCAACCTAGCACTTTAAAAGTTTCGCCACATTGGTACCGGATATCGCGACGATTGAGGAAATTTGCGGGCGTCGACTTCTAGTTATGTGCTACACATATTTAAAAGGAACCAGGCAGATTTTTTTTTTCTTATTATTTTTTTAAAAAAACGACAAAAAAAAGGTCGCAGATATTGTATATTCAAATATGTATATTACAAAATCGACGTTATAATAATATTCGCTGACTGCGTGGAAACCATTGTAAAAAGTAATGTGTTCTTTCTAGTATGCTCCATCACAGGCTAGAATGTACATAAAAAATTATTGAGATTATTAGCATATGAAAATGTGGTGAAATGCATCTTTATTGAAGCATTACCAGTAATAGGGTATCGTCCTGTTCCATTTATGAGTTAGCATCTCTTAAAAATTATTCTGCTTGAGTTTTCAATGGTCATCATAAAATCTTTTTTTATTCACCTGACGTTAGTAACGTAAAATGAGTCCCAAAGCATTTAGTAAAAAATACTAGTTGACAGGCGATTTTTTAATTTTAAACCTTTCTCAGGGAAAACAAAAACTCTATTTTACTTGAAAAAAATATGTAATTTTAAAATATAATAAATGCATAGTAATAGTCATTGAAGTAAATAATTATCTAAAAAGCAGTGTCCACATTACGTCCATCGACATTTACGAATGTATTCGATCAACGTTATATGGACGTCACTTAATATAGACGCAATACTTACATGGCACCAGTAAGATCAAAAGGTTATTGTTTACCAAAGGTACACACCATCCGTTTTATCTCACAATTTAACTGAACTATGGCAACGTTTACGAAGAAAAGGAAGACACAATATGGTCACTTTGTACAAAACCGTAATCCCACATAAAGTTTTTTTAAAAAGGTGGTTCGTACTGTAACCACTATCCTTCGAACAGTTACTAAAATTAAATACGGTTAAAATTAGAATATTATTCAATGACTGAAAATATGGATAAAATTAAAATATTATACAGGATGAGTCATTTTAAGTAGAACGGTCTACTTTTTCAAATCCTTTTGTAGATACAACAATTTATATTCTGACCAAACTTTCAATATCGGGGGGGATATAATATGTCATAGCAACCTCGATAAATCCTTATGGATTGATAAATAACTCGACCCAGTAATTTAAAGGTAAAAAGAAAAAATAGAAATATGTATTTTTTATTGCACATTCGAAATCTCCATATAATACTATTACAATAGTCGGCTATTCATTTAAAAAAAAATCGAATTGGGAAACCGGATTGCCCAGTTTTAGCCTGATTTTTCACCTAAGCAGTAAGCATTCATCTGTTCGTGGAGGCTGATAATTGACATGGACCCCCTGAACCATGACAATCATTGTAATATATTTCCGTCAGTATCACGAGAATTACAATCCCACCTAGCACAAACTTATTTATATCTATTTTCAAGTGGGATATCATATTTCTTTATTTCGTCTCGTTTATTTAAATTATGTATCCAAATATTTAAAATAAAGAAAATATGTTTAAATAATGATATTACACGAGTTACTTTCTGTGTTATTTTACACCATCAGCTCAGGTGGATTCAGCCCGTGAGGATGTCACACTCAAGTAACTTCTTAAAATCTCAAGCATGATTTAATTTTCCTCAGGGAAAGTTGGCAAACTCTCATTCCACCATTCCAGTCTGTAAAGTTATTTTCACTTTGATTTAAAATGTCACACATGGATGTCTTAATAAGAAATTAACCAACTTTGTAACTAAAAATGTTCAAAAAACAAGAATTGAATCAGTCGACTGTATGTAGAATGTAATGAAATAGTTCAATTGAAGAAAAAACAAAACGAATTTGATCTAGAAATCGCTCTAAAGGTCATTAACATCTCGTTCCAACAGACACAGAACGTGTCTCATTACATCATCGACTGTGCTTTCAGACTTCAGTACACTTTGAGATTTTGTAAGAAAAGCACCTATTTACTTATAGTGGGAACATGTCTCACTAAAAATATTGAAACTTGGATCAGAATATTTTTTAACGGGATTCCAGATATTTGAGTGTTACACTTAAAATGACATACCCTATATTGAATTATTGTTCACACAATGTACAGTAATAATAACAAAACTAATAATAATTAAGGAAAAAGGAGTAATCGAATAAGTAGGTACATGTAATACAACAAGCATATTTAAATGTACAAAGTCACAGGTAAATTACGAGAGGAAAGACATAAATTTCATAGCAATTTTTTTCCGATTTAATTTTTTTATTATACATTTGGTGTGTATTTTTAAATGAGAGGATGCAAAACAAAAATGTGAAGCTTTCATTTAAAGAGATAAAACGATTCGGTTCTGACACGACAGGGTGCGCCAGAAAGTTTTTATATGCAATTTTTGTTTTATTTCAAAGAAAAGAAATGGGGATTTAGTTTGATGTATGATTTATTGAACATATGCATCATTTGTGGAAGACATTTGCATATCGGCAAGGACTCTGTTGTATTGCATGTCGCACAGCTTTGACGTTTTCATGTGATCTAAATGTTCTTGTTCTGTCTAAAGACTTCTTTTTCAATGCGAAACCTATCTCTCTGAAATTTTGGACCATTTGTAAAATGATATTGTCTGAACCCTTCCACGTGATCAAATCCAGTAGTAAAAAAAATGGCCACTGAATCACCACTTTTGAAAAATGTCTCTACAACAAATGCACGATGCTTATGGATCCACGACTCCATTGTAACTAAACATCCTTCTCTTGGGAAGAAAATGACACCAACATCAACAATCTACCACAAGTTATGACTTACTTGGTAGTAAACATGTTAAACTCGTCCGGTTATTCTGGCGCACCCTGTAGTTAAAATAACTTAAAAATTATTTCTATGCCTTCCTCGTATGGAGAAGATATAGTTTTTTTTGCGGCCCTACATTTCTGCCTGGAATCATACACTCAGGAGGTGACATATTCTTTTTTTTTTTTAAAAAAAAGGAAAATTGTTTTTGAATATGTATATTATAGACTGAGACCGTCTGTTCATTCCACGATCTCACGAACGCCTTGTTCGATTTTGAAGAAACTTATGGATGATTTGATAATTGGTTTCTGGGCCATATGGAGCCTCATAGTGGCCATTTTAATGGAGTAAAATCTACCGTTCACAGACCTAAACTAATATTTAAAAAATAGCCGAAACCCATCGTATGATGAATACGGAAAAATAATCTCGACAATGAGCAAAAAACCTCACACTCCTCTTTTGTGAAAATTTATTTAAATATGTATGTTGTGTAAAGTGCTCTTTTAGATTTTTTATAGAATTTCAAAAAATCACAAAATTTAAAATCTTTCATACAAGAGTTTACCCCCCCCCCCCCCCCNCCATAATCCCCAGCCAACGTCTATGGCACGTTGAATACACCAGTTCCTGTTCGATCACTGAAGTTAAGCAACGACCAGCGAGGTTGTTCCATGTGGGTTCGCACCCTCGTAACGCTGGCTATTTTTCCGGGCCAACCCTGGCTGAGTGAGGTCAATGTGGGTAGCTGGTTTGCAAGTTTCTAGCGAATGGAGAGTGAAACCGCCGTCTCGAATGACCAATATATATTAAAGGGATGTTAAGCCAAAAAAAAGTTTAACCCAACAAATATTTTTCTGTTTAGTTCGAATTACGAAAGTTGAGACACAGGAGAAATACGATTTGTTTACACATGTGAGCAGGAGAGGTAACGTTGTCACACGTAACTTTTCAATACCTGGATGTATGTATTGCTATCATCATTTGCAAAGATGTATTGACAACTACGCTTTCTCAACAACAACACTCATAATTCAAACTTAAATCAGACTAGTAGGAATAGATATTTAACAAATGAAGTAGAAACCAAAATTTTTTGAGCAAAACTTTATTCCTTAACCTGAATATTATGCATTAAAAACGAAAATTTGAAAACGGTGTCCAAAAGTTAAATGTGTTAATAACTGATTCATGGGATCAAAATAATGGAAAAAAATCCCTTAAAAAAGCGTTCGGAAATGCACTCAATTTCAGCTGCAGCGGTTCAAATTTGACCATAAAAAATTAAAAGATCGTCACAATTTGCATGAAACTATTATTTTATATTATTCTCGTCAGATCGACTTTTTCAAATAAGATTCGGAAAATATTATATTTGAAAAATTGGATCCAACGAAAATTATGTAAAAATCTTTTTAAAAATTATAATTTTAACAAAAAATTTTGTCACCAAAAACATTAATTTATAATTATTACTTTCAAATAGTGAAAACTTTTTTGGCTGATAATTGTACACCGTAGGCCCAAATTCTTGGAATTCTGATTTCCCTTCCATCAAACTTTTTAAAGTGTGGAAGTCACTTGGAAGTTGACATCATTACGGGTATACATACTGGGCAGTATACCTGAGTTAATGCTGTAAAAACAATTCAGAAAGCAAATCTTGAATGGCATTACGCCAATAATTAGCTTCCAAGAATAGGTGTATGTATTTTAAACTTGAGCACCAGTCAACACTTATTTAAAGCGATTATCTCATACATGTGATTACCAACAAATACTATGATGCCATTAAAAACTCTCCTCCATGGTCCATGGCTAAGTTATAAACTAAGCCATTCGCTCGGTGGACGCCGGTTACAAATTCGCCCGTGACCGTTTTAAGAAAAAATCGTTCTTCGCTATGCTTCGATGTTATCTTTCATAGCATTCCTTCTTCCTAGTATTCGATGATATAAATAACCATATCCTCTGAGAAGTAGTTGAAAATTCTCCCAACAAATAAAAAAGAAAGAAAAACTCTTGAGTGGAAGGTTACCACTGGCCGAGGTTAATGCCTGAGACAGGGGCGTACACAGGATTTTTTTTTCGGGGGGGGGCTGGGCAAAAACAGCAAAAGCGTTGAACCCATCTAGTTTCACAGAGAGATAATGTAAACAATGTGAGATCATACCACGTTGAATATACCAGTTCCCGTCAGATCACGGAAGTTAAACAACGTCGGGCGTGGTCAGTACTTGGATGGGTGACCACTTGGGAACACCACGTATCGCAGGCCTGGTAGCTGTTATAGGCGCCCGGAATAGATTTCGAAATGCGCTCGCCCTCCCCCAACGATAATCGAATGTTTCTAGATATAAAAGGTGTAGCAAAGCCCTATAAGACCGGCATCTAGGGCGGTCCGCCCCACAGTTCCTACACCTCTGTAGGAACTGAAAAAAAAA
>CM022883.1:9751699-9770376 GCA_012654025.1 Pachypsylla venusta
TTTAAAGTTCTAGCTATTGCCTTTCTCATTTTAAGCAGGATATGGGAAAACCGCTAAAAAGCGGCATTTCAAGTCTCTAATACTTGCCGTTCTTAAGATATTTTGTCTACAGACAGACACACACACGGAACATTGGCTGAAACGGGTTCTGGGGACTCCAAAACGTGTTTTGGCATTTAAATCTCGACATCGAAAATTTCAGCCCATTACAATAGTTTTCTTTTTATAGGATAATAAGGAAAGTAAAAAAAAAAATTGAAAATATGTAGAAAAAAAGTTAAATCAACCTTTGCACTTTGTTATGTAAGTATCCCTGCGTGACATTGAAAAAAAAGCATAGGCTTATATGACATACTTATCCCAAAAAAAAATTTCGGGGGGGGCTACAGCCGGCCAGCCCCCCCCTTGTGTACGCCCATGGCCTGAGACATTTTCTACCACCTAACCCTTAGAGCCCTATTTTTATGTGGTCAAATATTCAAATTAAAAAACAGGTTCCTAAAGATGAGTATTTATGGGTAACTTTGAACGACTGCAAATATAGCTAAAATTGTGTGAATTTCTGAACATCTATCAATAGAACAAAAATCTCCTTTTTGACGCCATGAATCACACCTTAAAATATAACTTCCGCACACCCTGTAGAATGAAACCTTACTAAAGTTTACTAAATATTTATAATTAACTCATTTAATAAAATAAAAGAAAAAATTATCAGTTTCACCAATCAATAGTAACTAAGGACGGTCGTACTTTGGAAGCGACTGATCCAAATCAATGAAGAAGTAAATGGAACTCGTCCACTGTACATGCATAAGACAGGGTGTCTAAAAAAAGGAGCGGAGCTTAATATCTTGAGAAACACGTGTATTTCTAGTGGTTTCCAAAAGTTGGGCAATTTCAGGGGAGGCTTATTGGGGGGGGGGGTCAATATAGAAGTCATAAATGGAACTATACCCTTTGGTAATACATTTTTGGAATGCAGAAGAAAATAAAAGAACTTTGAGATTTATTTGGGATCTGTACTCAAAACAAGGCCGACATAACTCTGCGTCTTTTTGAGATTAAAGTTTCCAAATATGTTTACTTTTACTTCGAGGATGAGAGCTTTTTCTCTTTTCTTCACACCTTTAACAATACTCTAAATTCTAAGAGCTATCTATGGCTAAGTAAAAGTATTCAAAACCTCAATTTCAATTTGGAATAACTCTCGCCTTGTATTGAGTGCAGATCTCAAATGCATCCCAAATTCTTTCATTTTGTTTTACATTTCAATAGTTATATTTAAGATTTTAAAGTTGAACCCTATGGACCTCCCCTGAAAATGCTCTAAATTTGAAAACCACTAGAAAAAGTTTCCCCTTTGGTATTAAGAAACACGTGTTGCAGCGTTTTTCGAAATTCGAAACCGTTCTCAAGATCTTTTTTTTTTAGACACCCTGTATCTTATGCACTTACAGTGGTTGAAATTTCATTAACCTACATTCACTTGAAAACAACAAATGGTTAACGATTATTCAGATCAAATTAATCTTAGTTATCATAAACACAATTTCGAAGTTAAAAAGTTGGGATTCGTTTTAAAAAGTCTCCTGGACTATTAAGATTTTTTTTACAACAGATTGGTAAAAATGATTATAAATAATCATCATAATAGTAATAATAATGATCTAGACATTTAAAATGGCAGCTATAGCAACAGCAGCAACAACAACAAATATTATTCACGCAACGAGCAAACAAATGAATAATATTTTCATACGGTGTTAATTATAAATCCGATCACATGGTACGATACGGACCTTGCATTTTTAAATAACGAATAATTAGCGACGGACCTCCGACAACAATCTCATTAGGTATTTGTGATAAAGGACAATTATCTAAACTCATAATTTGTAAATTAGAACATAACGCTAATTCAAACGGAATATTATTCAAACTTGTGTTATCATTCAAATATAATGTATGAAGATTTTCCAACGTACCTATCTCTTCAGGGATAGTTTGTAAATTATTTTCTCCAACAGATAAGAAAGATAAATTAGACAAATGTCCTATGGCACGTGGTAAAGAAACTAATTGATTAGATTGTAAAATTAATTTAGTTAATTCTTTTAGAAATCCAATTTCGTTAGGTAGACATTCTAATCGATTTTCTTCTAAATCTAATAATTTTAATTTTCTTAAATTACCAATACTTGATGGCAATTTTTTCAAATTATTATTACTTAATATTAATACTTCTAAATTAATCAAATTTTGTATTTCTTCAGATATTTTTGATATTTGATTTGTACCTAAATTTAATTCAACTAAACCTATCCATGTACCTATATCTAATGGAAGAGATGTAAGAAGATTATCTTTCATATTTAATTTTGTTAAATTTTTAGCACGAGAAAATATGCCATATGGAATTTTATCAATTTGATTATGTTCAAAATTTATGCTATGAACTGTCAAAAATTGGGTAGGACCACCTGATGGATATGAAGTAAATTTATTTCGAGATAAAGTTACACTTTTAATATTTGTCAGACTAGATAATAATGCTTCTGGTAAACAACTCAGAGCACATCCTTCAACATTAAATTCATCGAGCGACTTACACTTACTTAACGTATCAGGAACTAAATCTAATCGGTTATATCGAATACTTAATCTTGTCATATGAATCAAATTTCCTAACGTATCAGGTATATTAACAAGTTCGTTATGTTGTAAATCCAAAGTCGATATCATTGTACAATTACCAATTTCTTTTGGTAATATTTCTAAATGGTTATGTGCAACATCAAGAGTTACTAAACATTTTAATTCTCCAATTTCTGGTGGTAATTCTCGAATTTTGTTATCACGCAACGATAACATACTTAAATTGTTTAAATATTGTATGTCAGGATGAACACTTCGAATACGATTGAAACGTAAATATAATGTCTTTAACGAGCTTAGTTTATATACAACCATTGGAATATCGTTTAATTTATTATGTCTTAAATCTAAAACACGTAAATGTTTTAAAGATACTAAAGACTCAGGGAGACTAGTTAGACAATTTTCATTTAATGCTAAACAATTTAGGTTTGTTAAATATCCAATTTGAGAAGGTAAACTTGATAATTTATTTCCATACAGATATAATTCTTCTAAATGCGTAAGTTCTTTCAGACTGGTTGGAAGGTGGGTAATACTAGACTTACTCAAATCGAGATTTGTAATGTTTTCTTCTTTGCATTTTAAAAATTCTTTATCAATATTTAGATCAGCTTGAATAGGTTCTTTCTTTTTAGTTGTAGGTTTTGGTTTATTTGATTCGGGATGTTTTACTGTCACCGTTTTCTTAACATCTACAGAACATTTTTTAACATCTTTTTCTGGCATGTCGTCAAAATAACAATCTTCTGTTATATCATTAGGGTCTGTTAATAAAGCTGAATTATCCTCACGATAAGAAGCCAATCTTTCTGCAACTATACGACTTTCTGAACTTGATCGTGCTTTAGGTTTATTTGATTTCATACTTACAGAACTGAAATTGGATTCTTAAAATTTAAATTTTAACCATAGAAACACCATTGTGATAACGAACGATTATTTAAAAATTCAAATAGATAGTGGAGTAGAGTAATTAATGTAAAAACACGAGTAAAATTTGTTGAATATTAACAGAATAAATAAAAAAATATATATCTCAAGACACTCAAGTTAATTTTGAAAAAATCAAAACCATCAGAAGACAAAAGATACTGAAGATTGTTGTGATCTCTAGAATATAGAATAAAAAGTAAAAAAGCTGAAGAAATGAGGAAAAGGTCCATCGACCTTTGTTTACAAACTCTTCCCTTTTCAAAGATAACAGCTGTTCAGAAAACAAAAAATCCTTGGAGGAAGAGGGTCCGGCTTAGGGGAGAACCGTAGGGTCCTCGAACAAAGGAAAAATCCCACGTTCAAAATATTTTTCCCGTTTGGGGGAAAAAAATTTGCTCAAGCAATAAAGGCATGGCCGTAAAAACGTTTCCTAACCTGTCGAGGGGGGTTAAAATATATCAATAAAGCTAACAACTAACATAAAAAGATAAAAACAAAACAAAAGAGAATTGGAAAATATAAAAATATGGTTGGTGGGATTTTTCCCACGATGTGTCACGCCGCACGCGACAAAAATCCCACAACTACGGTTCTCCCCGGAGTCATACCGAAAATCCTTGGAGGAAAGAAAAAAAATCAGTGAGGATCAGGCGCTCGAGAAAGGATCAGAAGAAAATTCAATTTTATTTCCCACTCTTTTTCCCTCTAAATTTCATTTTAAATGTTCAATATGTACTATAAATGCTTTCCAGGAGTAATTAATGTTTAATTTTTCCGTACAATCAATGGTGTTTTTATCAAATCTTTATTTTTGAAGTAAACCTAAAACATGATTAAAATATTCCTTGAGCCAATTAAAATAGATTACGTTATGAATTAATGTGTTTTTTACTCAAGTTCTTACGGTGATGCCTCGCTTACAACAATCCAGGTATACACTATACATGGATCAATATTTTTGCCAGCGAGGCATGGCCTTATAAACGTAACCTAAGCATACCTAAAGTAAACAAAATCACATTCATTCATCCACAACTAAATTGATTCTAAATTTATGATTCAAGGAAATATTTAAAACAAACAAATTTCTTGCTTCAAAAATGAAGATTCGATAAAAAAAAAAAACACTTTTGTACGTTTTTATTATATCTTATCTTTATGCAATTTAAAATTTAGGAAAAAATGTACTTTTTAGTAGATACAGTTTAAACATTTTATAAATATAAATAAGGGATACACGAGGAAAAAGTTAATGGACAGAACTAGACTTATAAAATGCAAAGCCCAGTTGGTATACTGACTGACTGATAATCAACGTAGCTCCACGATGGCTAAACCTAGAGGTTTGAAATTTGGCACACAGATCCCATTTAGTATATAGGTGCGTAATAAGAAAGGAAAAAATCGAAAGTTCAAGTGGGAGCAAGTTATCGCCAAAAATGACGCTTTTTAGCGGGTCTTTTTGTATTTTTTTTTCAGGGCAAACTAAGGAAATATAGAAAAATTACCGAGAATAGACCCCCCCCCCAAAATAGTATATAAAGACCTCATAAAAAATATAAAATTTGAAATTTTCCGGGTTTTCCCCGATTTATTATCCAAGTTGTATAACTTTACGGTACCTACCTACTTTCACTCATTAACCAAATTCGAATTTCATGAAACTCCGTTTAAAAGTATCTGCTACCCAGGCGACTAAAAACAACCGATTCGGAAACGAAATTCTGCTTTGCTTCTCCGATACATGCATTAGCATTCTTTCTTCTTCTTCATAACAGTAACAATGAAAACTCTTGGAAGTTAGAATGCAGAACTCTTTGACAATCGTCTAAATCTCCATCATGTTTTCTTAAATGAATTTTGAGCTCATTCTCAGTAGTGAAGAGATTGTTACACGTCTCATATGAGAACACCAACTGAGATTTCAGAGATTTTAATGTAGGTGCAATAATTAATATCTACATATTCTTCTGGATGTTTGGACTTAATTTGTCTTCTCAAATTTTTTAATTCCCTAAAGGAAACATTACACACAGAGCACTTCATAATTCAACGAAAAAGTTAAAATTTCAATAAATTGTCTCTTTTTCAATCACTGTTAAAATATACAAATATCTTATCTTTTCATAAAAATAAAAATTCATTCATTCTATAGTGGCATCATCGTATCCGATGGTAGCCAGATGTATGAGACAGCAGCTCTAGATAAGTTGTAATATACTGCTTATGTTTTTAATTGTCATCATACATCCGTTTTTGAAGTCTGATAATTGACATGGGCCCCCAGAACCATGACAATCACTGCAATATAATTACGTCAGTAACACAAGAGTTATAAACATACTCAAAATTATTTTTTGAGTATGTTTGAGTATGAGTACAATAAAATACTCAAAATTATTTATTGTTAAAAATCAAAGGTCACTGCCGAAATGAAATGTAATAAAGTTTAAAAAAATAAATATTATAAAAAACTTTGGTTAAATGAGAAAGGAAGTTAGTAGTCATAATGAAATAATATTTCAAAATTAATTTGTGTATCAACTACTAAAATTTTTAAGAGTTATATACGGAGCGCTTTCGTCTATTACGACATTCTCAACATAACTGGACGATGTCGTAATAGGCGAAAGCGAAAGTGCTCCGTAACCGTAAATCTTAAAAAATTTTAGTACCTAGTTGATACGGAAATTAATTTTGAAATATAAAAAACAACAACACTAGCGATACTAGCGCACTAAAGAAAAACTGTGCTTCTAGACAGATGTCATTCTCAAAGTACTTTTATATTTATCGTGAAAATCAGCGGGAAGCTTTTGAAAAACGAGTTTGTATTATTGTGGTGCTCTATAAATGATCACACAAGGAAGAGAAATATATTTTTATAAATATAAATTTTCTCTACATTTTTTTTACCATTTATCTATGCTATACGCTACCCTCTGCAATTTCTTTGTGTCCCTCTCGCCGAAAAATCTATATCTAGAAAAACTGCTTGATAAGCCATTATTAGCATTAGAAATCAAGATTCTATTCGTAGCAACCGTGGAAGGAACCTATTTTCAAGCTTCAGGTATAGTCTCCCTCATGCGCGGATATAGCCCTCTTGTTTTGAGGGCACAATCGCACAATATACCTAATAGAAAATTTGGAGGGGGAGGGACTCGTTACCTAGAGACCGGGGGTTCGAGCCCTGGGCAGTACTTTTTAATGCAATGTTTATCGAGGTACGAGTACGATAAATAATTTGTTAAAAGCTGTAAAGCTTACCACAAATACCTTTCACATGGGTGATTAGCGATTTTATAAGGGTGATGACAAAAAAAAAAATGCCGTGACGGATTACAGAATTTTTGACGATTTTTTATTTAGGTATTTCTATTTAGTCTCAGGATTGGTAATTATTTAAGGGCCCGTGCCCCCCCCCTCAATGGGATAAAAGACACAGCGGATCACCATTCATTTTTCTTTAAAAAAAATATATATGATTAGGTATAATAAACTGGGGGGTCGTGCCCTCCCCTATATCCGGTCTCCCTAAATCAACAACAGCTTCTCGATTCTCTTCATTATGCGAAGTGTACCCATCATAATCAACGAATGATTTATGCAAAGTGTACCCATCAGAACCAAGCGGTAACCCATTCTAATGTTGACCACATTTAACGTTGTTTAACTTCATGGATTTATTGGGTTGGGTACTCAGTTTTTTCAACATGATACGGAGTTAGCTTGGGAGTTTTGAAGGTCATTTAGGGCACTAGTATCTTTAGCTGTTAATTAAGCAAAGTTTACAAGGTAGGTACCTCCGATTGCGGTGTTTTATATGAGAGCCTATTTTGCTGACCTGACGAAGAAGTTCTGTTTTAACTCCACATGTTTCGATCTAGTACGTCTTTAGTTCCATGATAATTCTCGAACGCTAGGTTTAATTTTAAATAAAACTAACTGGATATCGACATTTGGTGGAGTTAAACATAAGAAAGAGGTCTACAGTTTCCAAAATTACTCGTTGAACCCCAAGTAAAGTACCTACATGATTTTTGAAAATAACTAATGTAAATATCTTTTTTTCCAGACAATATAACTCAAAATGATTGATTCACTAATTTCAATCGACAATTATTTAACATCATTTATGAAACAAAAAGAAACCATCTTGATAAATCTATTGAAATCATTAAAAATAACCATTAATCAATTAGAACATTATTCATACGTTAATAGAGTTCAACTAAATCAAGAATTTAATGAAAAATTTCAAAATGTTCAAATGTTAATATTAGAAAAAATCAATAGAAGGATTGAAAGAGAAATGAAATGTTTAAATAAATTTAAAAATGAATATATTGATTTATATAATATGGAATTTAAAATCAAAATTGAAAAATATATTGATGATTTGGGGAATAGTGAAATAGAGCAAATACAATTAGTAAAACATAAAAAAAATGATTCCAAAAACAGTAAACGCGAAGAAAAAATAATAACCAGTACTGCAACCATTGAAAATCCAAGTTTACATAATTTAAATTTCATTAGAATACAAAGCTTTGAAATTATTATAGAGTTATTGAAAGATATTATCGTATTGGAAAATTTAAATATCATAAAATTAATTAACATGAATTCTTATGATACAGTAGGCAAATTTGATTTAGATAAATTTAGGAAAAGTAATGAAAAGGTAAACATTATAAATCAGTTGGTTCAATGTATAAATCAATCAAAATGTTCCTAGATCTTAAAATTTATCATGAGATCCATGTCAGAGAGGATTCTAACGAGGGCACAAGATTTGAAATACGTGCGATTTTGACTAACATGAACCAACCGACGCGACGGTCCAAAAATGGTTACAGGTTGGTTAAGCAAATAAAAATTGAATATTTGACAACCAGTTTTGACGCCGAAACGACACCGATGTTTTTAAACGAGATTTTCAAACGCATTGTCTTTTCCCGTCATTCAAATAAGAAATATTATTGAAGACTTTGTAGTCATTATGAAATAGGTATACTTTCAAGAATAATTTTGTATCGACTACAAGTTAAATAGTGAACTAAAAATGTCGTAACAGACGAAAGTGCTCGAGACTCATCATTTTAACTTGTAATCGATACAAACTTATTGTAGAAATTATACTTCCCGTTATGATTAATTGGTTAACACGATCTTCCAATTTAATATTTTCTGTGGGGTTATCTGAACTCTCTGATTTTCTCAAGTTTTCTTTCGCCTAATCAATAAAGGCGGAAATTTGAATCTGTACTAAAGAAATACCACCATATTTATTCACAACTCTTTGTTTTTGACAAAAGGGAACGTATTTGCCAGCAAAGATTTGGCGGTCATTTGCCATGATGTGTTTTTCCATACAGAATGCCCAATATAAATCACTGAATATTTTTTATAAATTACTGCAGACAATCATTTTGGTTTATTATTTTCAATAATGAAATTTGGAATCGTCACGGAAAAAAAAATTACCCCCCTCAAAATTTGATATACGTTTCAAGCTTTCAAGGTACGTAGAATGCAAAAATCGGTTTGTCCGCCGTGATGGGCACTTTTGCCACTTAGCGTTGACCGATTTGGATGGTATATAAGTCCCATCTGGGCTCTAGTTGTGCCCCGAAACTTTTGGGTGCAATCGAATACACCCTTGGCGATTTTTGCCACTTTTAAGCGGTTTTCAGTATTGCTGTCTAAAACGAGAATGGTAAGAGCTAGAGATTTGACATTTGTACGTATGTCATATTTGGGGTCTCAGCTAGCTCCGAAACGTTCGGGTTCAATCAAATATACCGCTGGCTGCTTTTATCGCTTTAAAGCGGTTTTCATTAATCCTGTCTAAAAACAGAATGGTAAGGGCCAGAGACTTCAAATTTGGTAGGTATGTCAAATTTAGGGTCTAATTACGCCCCCAATTTGGAATCATCACAAGAACCTCCCTCAATTTTTTGGGGGGGTACCCAATTTTTTTTTTTGCCAGAAAAATAATAAACCTGTGTGTCACATTGGCAGAGTTTTTTTATTATTATCAATTGAAATAAGAGTGAACAAATTGTTGATAGTACCTAAACAATGATTACCAATAATAAATCAATTAAAATATTGAAATGAAATCATTTAATTTAAAGAAAATAGTACATATCTTTTTTTAAAAATATATCCGCTATTTAAAAGTACCGCGTATGGAAGATAAAGGAGAATGTAATCCATGACTCATAGTTCTTGTTGAAGCAGTCGTGGTGATTCTCTCGAAATCAACAATGAAAATAAGTTGATATGTGGTAACCGAAAAGGTTTTGATGGTTCTTTCTTGGGCTTGGAACTAAGATAGATTTATCCCGGTGCATAAAATCGACCATAGTGAGTACAAAAATATCCATTATTTAACATGTATTGTCTCAAAAACTTAAAAAAACGCCATAAGAATGATAAGATATCATTTATTAAAAATAGACTCTTGTCGTGTGAAGTCAAACATCATAGACTTTAGACAAGATCGATATGTTTATCCGCACAGAGCCCGTGCTAACACACGGGCTATATTCGTACGTCGCCGTCGGAGGAGAATAAACATGCTTGATTCAAACATTCCCGTGTTTCAACAACGTGCCGATACCGCATCGTCACCATGTTAAAATTTTCATCTCATATTTTAGTATGTTACGCCGTCTACCCGATCGTCCTTCGATTTATTTTAAATGAAATAATACTGTTTTTTTTTAAAAAAATGGCCTCTTGCCAAACATATTTTGTAACACCCAAACATTAGAGCCTCAAGTCATATAATCGAATAAATGGGGGCAAAAATCATGCCTCAACTGAGGATTAGTATTTAATTGACTAGCCTATCCGTTGTCCCATTCAAATACAATAGCGGTCAACTTCACTAGAAAACCTGCTGAGATATTGATGTATTCTTCTTTGACGAATACTATAACGGTAAAGATTTCTTTTTCTTTTGCATCGTTTTAATTTTCGTTCTTTTTGTTTTATTTAAATCCTCATTAATATTGGGCAAGGATTTTCTTTTCAAAATTAGATTTGCTTTATTTTTGTTTATTTCAGTTTTTCCAATGGATTTCTTAACTTTAGGTGTAGTGATTTTTGTTTCTACCAATTCTTTTATAGTCGATTGGTGTTTTTCCAAGAATTTCAAATGTGGCGTATTTTTAGGTGTGGCAACTTTCTCAGAAGTTTTTACTAACAAAGGTGTGTTATTTTTACTTTTCTCTTTCTCGACAATTGATGGAGATATTCCACTATTGTTCTTCTTTTTTGTTGATTGCGGTTTGGGTGTAATATTTTTTTTCTCTTTGCTAGATTGAGGTGTCTCATTTTTATTTTTTCTTCCTACTTTTTGAGGTGTGCCACTTTTCTCAACAATTGATGGAGTAGTCGCAATGTTTTTTTTCTTCTTCTTTACAGATTCTGATTGAAGTATACTACTTTTATTTTTTTTGCCTGACTGGGGCGTCTCAATTTCCTTTCCTTTTCCTACAGATTCAGGTGTAAAAATTTCCAGTGATTTTTTAGGAGTATTTAGTTTTCTTTTCAAAGACTGATCTAATGTTTCAGTTTTTCCAATGGATTTCTTAACTTTGGGTGTAGTGATTTTTGTTTCTACCAATTCTTTTATAGTCGATTGGTGTTTTTCCAAGAATTTCAAATGTGGCGTATTTTTAGGTGTGGCAACTTTCTCGGAAGTTTTTACTAACAAAGGTGTGTTATTTTTACTTTTCTCTTTCTCGACAATTGATGGAGATATTCCACTATTTTTCTTCTTTTTTGATGATTGCGGTTTGGGTGTAATATTTTTTTTCTCTTTGCTAGATTCAGGTGTCTCATTTTTATTTTTTCTTCCTACTTTTTGAGGTGTGCAACTTTCCTCAACAATTGATGGAGTAGTTGCAATGTTTTTTTTCTTCTTTACTGATTCGGATTGAAGTATACTACTTTTAATTTTTTTGCCTGATTGGGGCGTCTCAATTTCCTTTCCTTTTCCTACAGATTGAGGCGTACCAATTTCCGGTGATTTTTTGGGAGTATTTAGTTTTCTTTTCAAAGACTGATCTAATGTTTTTGGACTCTTTGTTTTTTTCTGCGGACTTTTTTCAAAATTGTCATCAATGTCGGAATTGATATCACTGAATTCATCAATACTTGAATTGTCATCACCATTTAATTCAAAATTATCATCGACGCCTGAACCCATGTCACTAAAATCATCTTCATTCAAACTAATATAATTATCTTCTTCAGCTGTTTCGAAGTCATCATCATCATCATCATCATTATCGTCAATCGTTGATGAGCTATCCTATCGAGGAAAAGGGAGAAAAATTAATAGTTTTCGTTGTTTTAGCGGTGTTGGTATCTAAATCAACTGTTCTCATTTCTTACGAATTATGAGAGACAAGGGAAATCGCTTTGTTTACAAATGGGGATAGGAGAAGGGGCAACATTGCCTATTTTACTTTTCAATGAATGTCAGGCTGTATTGCTGTCATCATCTACAAATGTGTGTTTTGGCGAATATGCTGTTGAACTATAGTAGATTCATTTTTTTTTTTTTTTTTTAAAAAAAAAAAAAAAGTCGATATAAGGTTACTGCAATATTTTTGATAACACTTGGCAGGAATCGTGATGATATGTGGTCCAGGTTATCTCTTTACGTGACCAGCTCCCATGGCTCAGTGGTAATTGCACCAGTCTTGTACTCGGGAGACCCAAGTTCGAATCTTGGCAATGGAAATAATTTGTCACTGTGGTTTCAATGTTTCGGGCCCACTCAGCCTTGTGAAGACAATGAGTAGCATAGTAGTTAAAACGGAAAAAATCAAACTAATTGAATAATAATAGATATTAGAAAAATCCTACAATGCTGCAGTAATCACCCAAGTTGTGACATAATAACACAAAGAAACAACATTTATTTATTAATTATTTTTGTCCCGTTGTGTAGAAACGTGCCACCGCAAGCACGCTGAAAAAAACATTTTTTCCCGAGAATTCGATAAATTATTCACAACATAATCTATAATATCCCCCCCCCCCCAAAATCAATCTTTCCAATTTCGCGGTGAAATACTAACCATTGATTGACGCAAGGGTTTAGCCAATTTCTTCACAATGCTCAGTTTGATCTTCTTTGTTAGATTTTCATCAAACAGATCCTCCACTCGGATTTTCTTCTTCTGTGTCACTTTCTTTTGAATCGGTTCTCCTTCAGATTCATCGCTTTTCTGTTTAATTATTTTCTTTACTTTCACTGATGGAGCCGAACCTGAGGTCTACAACGGGAAAACGATATATGTAATTATTGCTAAATTAAAAAAAAATACATCAACGATTCAATTAAGAGCACATTCGTCGAAATGATGTCATGTGGTCAATCAGTCATTATGTCGCAGTGCAAAATGAATATGTTGCATTTTTTTACTGTCATAAAGTCATCATACTAGTAGTTCTGTGAACTGTAGACCTTACCCACTTAATATGGCCACCATAAATACCCAGTTGGGCAATAGATCTCAAAAAGAAATCAATCAAATCCATAAATCTAATAAATATTAATACCAAGTTTCATTAGAATCAAACCAAGCGTTCGAGGGCTATCGTGAGTTACAAAGGACAATCAAAAAGGTCGTTGAGCTAAAACTAGCCCTCACTTCATTGGGTCAACTATTTTTTTTGGGGGGGGGGCTTGACGCCTCTTTAACATCTATTGGTCATTCGAGACGAGGGTTTTACCCTCCATTCTTACAAACCAGATACCCACAATAAACTCAGCCAGCATGGGCTAGGCGGAAAAATAACCAGCATCGCGAGGGCGCGTGGACACCCACTTCGCTGGTCATTGCTTAAGTAATCTAACGGGAACTGGTGTATTCAATGTGCCATAGACACTGGCTGCGATCAACTATTAATTATCATTAAACAACGATAATTCGTTACCTCTAACCTCTTTCTTGGAGGCTAAAACAGCATCCACCCCCAGACACGCAAAAATCTTTTAAAGAAAAAATCGCCCTGACTGGGATTTGAAATAAACATTCTCGGCTCAAGCGTTCAGACCACGAAGAATGACGACATACCTGAATATCATATTCCACCCCCAAAGATTTCATTTTCTTTTTCATTGCTTCAATTTTATTTTGAACCTTCACTTTGTAATTTTGAACGTCATTTTGAGTCAAGCTTTTCACTCTTCTGCTCCTCTCCAACTCAATTCGAATCGACTTTTTTCTTTTGTCACCAAAAGGAAATACAAACATATAAGGTTTCTGTTTTTCTGGAGGAATGTATTTGGCTGAAAAAATTAAGTTGAGAATACAAATATTTTTACCTCAATATCTATAAACACAGGTTCAATTAGTATCTCGAATAGCGCAAAGAATCAAATCAAATTTTTCACATTACTAATTAGAACATTTTTTTTCACTCGTTTTTACTGGGAAATTATACATCTACGGGTGATGTTTATGCTACAAAAGAGAAACACATGGAGTGTACAAAAATGCAAATTCACCAAACAGAGTTTAGTCCGGTTGCAATTGCATGTAAACAATCAGCCTTCAACATTAATATCTTCACGCGATAGAGGCATCGCGTTATCAGGAGTGACGCCACCGCGAATCACGCAGACCCTGCTGAAGGCGTCTAATTTAATCTCTTCGACCTCCCTAGCTGCCTTACATACATAGGGTCTACCTCAAAAAATGTTCTTCGCGTGGCTCATTTCAAAAATTGCTCCCCGCGTATTAGCTTATTGATTTTCATTTCATATCTATTTTGAAAAAATCAGAAAACGAAAATTAAAATATTTAAAATAATCCTTTAAAAAACCTTATTGTAAGGTGACCTTTAAGGCTCCAACCGGGTGCAATAAGAACATCTGAAAGAGAAAAATAGATCTTGCAATACCTGGCACGAACGACTTGTTCTAATACAGTGGTTAAAGCGGCCAATTGAAAAAACAACTGAGATTACCTTTTAACGTTCTCAAGGTATTAAGCCGTCTCGATACATTATCTTCAGGATTTAGGGGTGTTGTATGAAGTGAGATTATTATCACCGAAATTACATGACTACTTTAGTGTTAATAACGTTATTTATGTCGGCTGGTTGAGACCGCAATGGCAGATTAAAAAATGTAAAATAAAAAAAATAGTTTTATTTTGAATGTACCTTTTAAAATACGTTGGTAGAATAAGTAGTTATTCATTGTTTCAGCTACTATTTTTGCAATAACTTCAAGCTGGAATTCTATAAAAGCATAACCTCTAGATTTGCCACTCTGGAAAATAAAGGTAATAAAGGTCAGAGATTATTTTTGACGTTTTCGACATCTTTCTCATTCTAAGGACGACCTTGAATGCATACCAAGGACAATAAAAAAAAATTGGTCACTTCTTTATCGACCTGTTTCTACCATTTTAAAACATGAATTTATAAAAGAGAGAAAAACTGATTTTATGCGGAACACCGCTACAATGTATTATCGCTAAAATCATTAGAATTTGGTGCTTCATTTTTTCTACACTTGGAACAATAATGCAGGAGTCTCCCGTTGCTTTTGCATAGACAACGTCGTTTACATAATGACCCTGTCCCCACGATGGTTGGGTCTACGTCCAAGGACAACTGGGAGTTTACCAACTCCAACCAAAGACTCTCATTTCCCTAAGCATATCAATTGTCGTTGACTTCCATTGACACGCTTTTGTTTTCTGAAGAGCATCCACCAGGTAATCTGTTCGAGCTGCTATTTTATTTGACTAGAATTAAACAAAATCCTGCCTCTAAACTCATTTATAGCCCTAACTCGTTGCAATTAACAGAAAATCACAATTATATTGTATACAGCGTATGTTTAAAGGACACTTCGACAAATTAATATATTACTAGTCTTTTTGCGGTTGTAAAGCCCCCAGCGTTCCATTGTAATACGGTAAGTTTACGATCGGATCCCTTTACAGTCGACACGCGGAGATCCGAATGGTCGACTATTTTAACTTCAGAGCATTTTCCATTGGAATAGTGAACTGTACTTCAATAATTTCAAGCGCATTGTAGAGTGTCAGGCAACGAGAGAGCAGATACCTTGGCAAAGAAAGGATCAGAGATCTTAGCCACCTCCATGAGAAATCAACTTTTCCATTCCGCTAAACGGTTATTAAAACTTGAAAGCAGTAAAAATTACCAAGCCATAAATACCACAAACAATGAATAATCCAAACAAGAAGAGAGAAGAGATGGAAAGATCTTACTGTAAACCCAAATACAATCCCTGATCTTCCACGTAATGAAGCATTTGTCAAACCAAGACTCATGACGGGCCATACTTGTTTAGCCCAGCACCTGCCCAAAAAAGGCTGTCAAGACTCTCCAATCTGTCCATTATGTACCCAACAAGTAGAAATGAATGATGAAAATATTTTAGATTGCCCATCCCTTTCAGATCAAAGTAATATTACCGGAAAATATTGGGAAGCTGGAAGAAAAATGACATAAGTAGTCGTCAATTTCTAGCATTAGAAATCAACCAACCATATAATACTAGACGCTAAGTAATACTTTTCTATATTGCTATGAACTTTTATATATTTCTTAGATATAATTTCACTTACTGGACTACGGGGCATATAAATTCCAGTAACTTTTCCAAATTGACTGAAGTAAGATGCCATTTGTTCTTCATAAAATCCATGCGGTATAGAAGCCAAATAGACAACTCCTCTTGGGAATTTGTAATAGGACTTCCTTCTAGATTTAAATACCCTCCACAGTTGTTTTTCTTCACCATCTGATAGTTTCCATTTTTGAGAACTTGTAAATTTCATCAACTTTCTGCGTTCTAGTTTATTTTGCTCCCTTTCAGCCTAACAAAGAAGAGAATATAAGAAGTAATCAATGATTGGTCAAACAGACGACATAAATAATATTCAATCTCACATTGCGCTTTTGTTTCTTAGGGTCGTAACTAAGGGGTTGGAAGGCAAACAGGGCGGCTGCCCCAAGCGCGAGGTTTTTGGGGCGTTGAGAGGGGGTGTCAAAATATGTGACTGCCTTGTGTGATGAATAGCGTAGTTACGTCACAATTGGTTCTTGGTTGACTACAGAAGATAGACAATAGCAAATAAGGCAATGGCTAGATAATTGGGCATTATTACATAATCGGACCCTTACAGAACACAAATGGCACTTTTTAAAAAAAGTCAACATCAAGTTTGTTGTTGTTGCGCCAAATCCAAGAATGCGGCCACTTCTTTTGGACAGAGCCACAGGAGCAATTCAATACGCAAGCTGGCCTGAATTCGACTACGCGATGTACCGCTTACTGTGTAATTCTCTAGTCCATTATTTTAGACACTTACATAAGGAATATTATGTGCAAATTAAACGATATGGCGTAGTAAGGGTGACCGCAGACGTTCACTTTCTTATAGCATATCACGCAGTGTTTACAAAAGCAAAAAAAAAAAAAAAAAGANAAAAAAAAAACACAATACATTAATTCTTGTGAGTGTGCTATTCTGCTATTTGCTTATTATTATATTATTATTATATAATTCTTTATTGAATGAACTTTTATCTCAGAAATGGTGAAAGTAATAGAAAATAGGAAAGAGATAGTTTTAAAAGGAGGTAAATAATATATATATAAATAAATATATAAAAAAAAGGTTCATTCAAAGGGCGGGGTTAATTCCTGAGGAATTCTCTTCCACCCAACCCTTTGCTTGATCTGTGGACTCCCATAAAAACATATCTATTTGTTTTTTCCTAGCTTATATAAACATTAAACAATAAGTGATATGCTATAAGATAAGTTAGTAAGCTGCTGTCTGGGAGCACCCTTAGGGGCGTATCACTACAGTTACTGAAATAGAGATAAGAGAAAGACATTGTATACTTAGTAATAGATGTATTGTTATACAACAGCAGCCATAATAAATAAAATTATTACTTGAATGAGAACACTGATATGTTATTATCAAACGTATAGTAAGATGAGTAGTAACCAGAGTTTTTTTTGTCAATGGGTTTGTGTGTGAGGGCCGGTTCAAGAACCAGTACTTTATACAAGGAAAAATAATTTATCGGAACGGGGGGTAGCTTTTTCTAACGGCATAGAGTTCAAGAGGTACCCTTAGAAACATAGGATCAGTTAAGGGTAGACATTGGGTACTCACTTTCTCTGCTTTTCTACGCAGCCTTTTCTCAGTTCTCTTCTGCTTTTCTAACTTCTCCACAATATCTTCTAACTCCATAATTGGGCTTTTGAGTTTAAATTAATTAATTAAACAAAAACAACTGCAATTATTTTGTTATTCCTTATAATGAAAACGGATATACGATAGTACGGCGCAAATACGGAGCACGTGTTCTTGTTTGTATTGAAGATAGCTTTAAATTTTAATTGATATGATAAAATAACAACTGAGAGAAGTTAGATATAAATAATGTTGCATTATAAATAAATATATGGTGTAGATTAGTAAATTTATAACGTTCAAATATTATATGGGCCGCAAAAAGAAACAGAGGAATAAGAAGAAAAACGTTTTCTTTTTTGATGACGTAACTTACTTATTTTTCGTGTCAAATCATTAAATAACCTGGCTCTTTGATAGGTAAGTGTAGACCTTTTATTGAACTATTTTGGAAAGAAATATCTATATATTAGAAAAAGTTGAAAGATACATTTTATTTAAATTCTAAGAAGTTAGACTGACTGTAAAAAGTAATAATTTATGAATGAACCAATAAGTTCATTCCGTCAGCATCATACGCTAACATGAACTGAGTAACTTTCAAGGAGATAAGGAGATTCTTTCCTCCAAGGTAACTTTATTCACATTTTATTTCTCAACTCAGTTAGTTACTAAGTTTAATAAACCAAGGAGACCTTTTGATGGATATGTTATTTTCATGAGATACCACATCAAAAAATATAATCTAAATTAACGTGCAATTTTTTGTGGAGTTATAACCAAACCCCTCTTTCCCAGTGGGCACTTTGGGAAGGTGCCCAGGGCCCCGCCATCTATAGCCCCCCCCCCCCC
>CM022883.1:9770381-9796735 GCA_012654025.1 Pachypsylla venusta
TAGCCCCCCCCCCCCCTCAGATCAATATAAAGTCCCTAGTTCCTGTCAGATCACCAAACGATAACCAATATTTATTAACAAGAAAATTATATAATTCGAAGAAATCGAACCTAAATTAGTTACTACAATACCAATTAGGTACTAGCTTTTACATGCGAGAGTAGAAGCTATTCTACTCTCGCCCAAAAATTAGGCTTTCCGACTTCAGTATGCTTAGATAAATTTTAATATATAATGGTATACTAAGCACATACACATTTTAAAGAAAAATCATCAGAAATCGCATTGAGAATCTTTTTAAGCATGATAATAATTCACTGCAGTGGGGAACGCTCCTTCTCCAAATTAAAAAAGCTTTTACATGCGCGAAGCTATTCTACTCTCGCCCAAAAATTAGGCTTTCCGATTTCAGTATGCTTAGATAAACTTTAATATATAATGGTATACTATCACATACACATTTTAAAGAAAAATCATCAGAAATCGCATTGATTTCTTTTTAAGCATGATGGTATGAAAAATGTACTATTATTAACTCGGCCACTATAAAAAAGTTCTTTTCACGGAAAAATTCTTGTTCTAACTGCAGTGGGGAACGCTCCTTCTCCAAATTAAAAAGAATTAAAAATGAATTAAGAATTGTACTTCTTAATTGTGCTTCAAGAGAGATTAACCAGTTTGTCGCTGATGTCCATAGAATCTGATGTGCTAAAAAGCATAGATTTTGAAGAAGTGATTAACGATTTTGTCCATCTGAAATCTAGAAGGGATAACATAGATTTTTAAGCACTAACCTGTAAATGCTAAAGAAGTTACTTTTGTGGACTATAATACATTCATCTATTCGTTTCATATGATTGTTATTAAAAATAAATATTTAACCTTGTTTATCTACTTTCTTTGTCTATTCTAACAAAATAGTGTTCTGTCAAAGTCATAGGGGCCTATTATGCCCAGGGCCTCCAATAGGTTAAAGTTGGCCCTGGTTATAACTGAGAGGATACCGATTAAAATGTGCTATTATTAACTTGGCCAATATAAAAACAGTTCTTTTCACGGAAAAATTCTTGTTCTTCGATGTGAAAACTTGTATATTCCGCCTTATATTGATTTTGAGCTATATTGGGACATCTGAGCCTAAACAATGCGTGATTATTAAATTTAAGGGGTCTTTAACACCGATGTATACAGCTTATACGAAATGAGGGCGCACGCGATGTAATGAATAATTTTGATATTGGGAATGGTAGAGAAGGCGGTATTGCTCAAAGTTGATGCGCATTAGAAGGTCAACCGACATTCGATCAAGTAAAATATAAATAAAAGTGAGAAATTAGATTTGTTAGAAGCTGAACGTTTGCATGACCTATATTGTTAATAGAATAGATTTTCCATCTCTTTCCCTTTTCATAGTAGTCGTCGAGATTGAGTGAGGTCTACAATTCAATGAACCACTGATGGAAACCTCAGATTACCATAATTACCAGAAGGATTCCTCATGCTTAGATTACCATGACCTCACAGTGTCCCTTAAAATAGACTGAATGCCTAGTCCATTTTAAGTGAATGAGTTTTGCAGTTGACAGAACTGCTATTTCAATTAATGAAATCATCATGATCACTAATTATCATTATTAAATGACCAAATGAAGGTCTCAACCAGAATCTATGCTACTTTGAATACACCAGTTCCCATTAGATCACTGAAGTTAAGTAATTTCCAGCAAAGTTGTACCAAGTGGTTGTCCACATAGGTTCGCGCCCTCGTGTTGCTGGTTATTTTCCAGCCCAACCCAGGCTGGGTGAGGTCAATGTGGGTAGCTGGTTTGCAAGTTTCCAGCGAATGGAGGGTGAAACCCCCGTCGTGAATGGCCAATAGATGTTAAAGAGACGTTAACCCAATTTTTTTTTTTTAAAAAAAGGTTCATTTTTGAAATAAACCAAAAGTGACATGAGTCGTATTTTAATTATTATTATTGAAAATATACAAATATTTTCATAAACCAAATACACCTAACTGTATTTTCTGACAGGTGCTGCAGCCAACAATGAGACTTTGAGCTCAATAGATAATGGTGGGATTTTTTTAATAAAAATAAATTATCAAACACGGTCGTGTGTCGTGTTTCCAGTTTCGAGAGGTTATATTTTAACTTTTTTTCAGTTTTGTTTTGTCTTTTGAATTGAATATTTGTGTTGATTTCTCTTTTAATTTTTTAAACTCTTCTTGTTTTATCAATTAAACTTTTATGTTGTCTTTAATAAAGAACTAATTTAATTCTAAATTAAATGTTAAGATTTTATTTATTACATTATCTTTTTTAATCATTTGACATTACGTTCAGGTATGTTTTGTTCTATTTTTTTATCTATTTAAAAATTCACTCTAAAAGGAATATGATACCCTGATACCGTTATCATTATTTCATAGTTTCTAACTTTGAATGCAAATTTAATGAATGAAGAATACAAAAAATGGTATTCCCAAAGTTTCTGTTGTTATCAGTAATCAATTGATGAAAAAGAAATTTTAAATTAAGTAGAAACAATAATAAATAGTATTATCAATTTTTTTTTCTGTTATCATAGAAAATATTGTTATCTTATCGTAACTTTAATTTTCTAACTTGTATGAATGTAGGCACCACCTATTCGATATCATGTTTATTGTATGAAAATGTGTATTTGTTATCTTTTAGTGGGCATAACAGAATTACAAGCTGTTTTTCAAATTTCTAGTGTACGTTCTGTATACCATGTAGTGATAACTCCACTAGTCGCTATTTAATAGCTCGGTACTCTTTTTGGCATCAATAGGCTTTAGTTACTCATCATCATAGGTTAACAGCCGTGGTTTGGTTTGCAACTCGCCTTGAGTTACTGATACTAACAATCCTTACGGATAATGCAGAGGCTCCTTCTTATTTTCTGCTTGGGCAATGGAAAAAATGTTGTTTCCGACCCTGTCCGTAGTCACCTTTTACGACCGGCATGGATTTGGGTGCCTTGAAAGTATTCTTTTTAAGTCCCCCTATCCACAGGGGACAAAACAATGATAAGATAAAATACCGCCAAATTGAGTTACCATCATACATGATTTTACCAAGTTAAAAGAAAATAATAATCTATCTCAATTTTTTAGCGATTTGGCAATCGAATCGAGCAATCCAGCACGGGTTCAGTTAGACAAAGACATAAATAGTGAAACCAATAAATAGATGGCGGATGAGCCTTTTTCAGGCGACTCCCAGGGATGCTGATACTACCCGTAGAATACAGAGAAGGATTAGTTACAAACTCCGCCATTGCCTCATATGTTTTTTTAGTAGCGGTGTTTCCCTCACAATCCCGTTCATCAAATTTATAGATTCATGTTTTTTTTTTTTTTAAAGAGTAAAACTAGGTTCATATGAATGGGGTATCGATAACATTTTGATGACCCTTGGCTGGAATTAGGATGGTATGCGTTCCAGGTCGTCCCATTTACGTAGAACCTATCATCAAAACTTTCCTTATCTGCTAGTGGTTTAGCTTCATACCGCCCTTGAGAATTTAAAGTATCGAAGGCCTTCTGATTTCATTTTATGTTTTGATTTAGAAGCCGCTTCAGAATGAAAATCTAATGCTATAATTATCTTGTAATGCTTTGATGTCCTTCCGATTTTTTAAAGGTATATATTGCTTACTGAGATTGAGGTCATAATTAATCTGAGAAAAAAATCTACCCCACAACGATACTGAGATAGAGGCCTGTTGTGGCGGACGAAATAACACACATCGTAGGTTTATCAAGAGGGCTCCGGTTTTCCGGGTACGAAAATACAATCGGATTACCGAAAAGTAGACGATTTTTGATTGAACAATCTTCCTCCAGTGGACTAGGTATGAAGAATAAGTTTGATTGAACAATCTTCATCGATTGGACTAGGTATGAAGAATAAGTTCTGATTGAACAATCTTCCTCGAGTGGACTAGGTATGAAGAATAAGTTCTGATTGAACAATCTTCCTCGAGTGGACAAAGTATGAAGAATAAATTCTGATTGAACAATCTTCCTAGAGTGGACTAGGTATGAAGAATAAATTTTCCTCGAGTGGACTAGGTATGAAGAATAAGTTCTGATTGAACAATCTTCCTCGAGTGGACTAGGTATGAAGAATAAGTTCTGATTGAACAATCTTCCTCGAGTGGACTAGGTATGAAGAATAAGTTCTGATTGAACAATCTTCCTCGAGTGGACAAAGTATGAAGAATAAATTCTGATTGAACAATCTTCCTAGAGTGGACTAGGTATGAAGAATAAGTTCTGATTGAACAATCTTCCTCGAGTGGACTAGGTATGAAGAATAAGTTCTGATTGAACAATCTTCCTCGAGTGGACAAAGTATGAAGAATAAATTCTGATTGAACAATCTTCCTCGAGTGGACTAGGTATGAAGAATAAGTTCTGATTGAACAATCTTCCTCGAGTGGACTAGGTATGAAGAATAAGTTCTGATTGAACAATCTTCATCGAGTGGACTAGGTATGAAGAATAAGTTCTGATTGAACAATCTTCCTCGAGTGGACTAGGTATGGAGAATAAGTTCTGATTGAACAATCTTTATAAAACAATCAATAAAACAAAAAACTACCCGAGGGCACGGGTAGCCCCGGTACGAAGAAACAACCATCTTGGATGCCATCAAGCCTGATCCCGGGGGGGGGGAGGGTTTTCCCTTCTCCGCGGCCCTGTTCATAGTGAAGAGGAATCAAAAGCTTTAAAATAGACTCGCACGATTTTTTTTTCTTGTCAAAAAATGTCTATTGTTTCTTATCATTAACTACCTACCTGAGATAAGAAAGTATTTTGGACTATTTGTTCATTGAAAATTGTTCAATAGATAAGGTAAACTCATAGTTTGACTGAACTCAAACTGAGGTAGGTACAGCTGATACCTACCCGTGCAGGCGTGGATTCAGCAGAAGATTGGGGCGGGGGGGGGGAAGAGTAAAAATATAGAAGTTATTCCACGTACTTGGTTTGCATTTTTTTTTTTTTTTCTTCGTTTTAGTTGTGATAGGAGCAATTCTTCTATTCCCTTCCGTGCATCTGCGCTTCCGTGGTTCCGCGCGTCCACGTAGGTTCGCACCCTCGTGAAAAAGAAGGTTAAATTGGAAGGGGTAGATTTTTAAGATTTAATTTTTTAAAAATACCAAATTAAATTTGTATTGCGTGGCACTCTGTATATTAAGATGAAGACATTATGCATGGAATTAAGATCCTTACTTAGAGAGAAACAGATTTCTGACCATGAGCTTGTACCATGAGCAGGTATATTCTGCATTAAACCGGTCACTTCATAGGCTTATCCTAGCATAATCATTTATAATTATGGAAATATATGCATATTTTAACTAAATTTATAAATAAATTATGTACACAATTATACATCTATCCATAGTATACAGGGTATTTGCTAATTTGCGAACTAGTCAAATATCTCGATACATTATCTGTCCATGGTATACAGGGTATTTTCTAATTTGCGAACTAGTCAAATATCTCGATATATTATCTGTCCATGGTATACAGGGTATTTGCTAATTTGCGAACTAGTCAAATATCTCGATACATTATCTATCCATGGTATACGGGGTATTTGCTAATTTGCGAACTGGTCAAATATTTCGATACATTATCTATCCATGGTATACAGGGTATTTGCTAATTTACTAACTAATCAAATATCTTCAGAACGATTTGGAATTTTAAGATTGCTTTGGGGGATGCCAATTAAAATTGAGTTCTTTCATTTCGGTCTCTTAGAATATAGTATTCCTTAAAAGTCACAATAACTAGAAAATTTGCTAACCAATAAGTAGCATGCCAATCTGATTCAGACGAATTTTGTGATTTGAATGACACATTCTTCTTCTATTTTGTGATTTGAATGACACATTCTTATTCTTTTTTGTGATTTGAATGACACATTCTTCTTCTATTTTGTGATTTGAATGACACATTTTTCTTCTATTTTGTGATTTGAATGACACATTCTTATTCTTTTTTGTGATTTGAATGACATATTCTTCTTCTATTTTGTGATTTGAATGACACATTCTTCTTCTTTTTTGTGATTTGAATGACACATTCTTATTCTTTTTTAACTTCACTTTTTCCCAATTCCATTTGTGGTCGACTTTGCCTCCCCTAATTCTACCATGCCGCTTTTCAGTTGCCTTCCTTAATTCTACCATGCCACTTATAGCTGTATCCTTTCCTTGCAGGGCCACCATCGCTTTCATCTCATAATATCAGTGTGTAGTAACTGTAAAATGCTGATGACTTTCCTTCTTTGGTTTGAAGATACTATCAATGTGTAGTGACTGTAATTTGCTGATGACTTTCCATCTTTGATTTGAAGATAATATCAGTGTGTAGTAACTATAAAATGCTGATGACTTTCCTTCTTTGGTTTGAAGATAATATCAATGTGTAGTAACTGTAATTTGCTGATGACTTTCCTTCTTTGGTTTGAAGATAATATCAATGTGTAGTAACTGTAATTTGCTGTTGACTTTCCATCTTTGATTTGAAGATAATGTCAGTGTGTAGTAACTGTAAAATGCTGATGACTTTCCTTCTTTGGTTTGAAGATAATATCAGTGTGTAGTAACTGTAAAATGCTGATGACTTTCCATCTTTGATTTGAAGATAATATCAGTGTGTAGTAACTGTAAAATGCTGATGACTTTCCTTCTTTGGTTTGAACCACATCACAAGGTTAGACTTTTTTGGAGGCTGGATGGCCTTTCCTAACACCAAACCTTCTGTATGTCCACGAGCTTGGGACCGTCACCTAATGAAGCTAGCTTGCTCTCCTCGGTGGCTACGTTGAATGACACATTCTGTTTTAAGCAAATTTTGGTTAGTATTAGATAATTTCTATGTCAGCAGGGAAAAATTGCCAACTTCGCAAAAAAAAAAGAGCGTAAAGTGTGAATCTTTATTTAAACGTAAATTTTCATGATGCCGCGAGGGTTTCAAAAACTGAAGTTGGGGACCTTTGTATCTATGTACCTATGTATGAGGGGTTGTCTGTTACAATACCACAGTCCAAACGGTAGCAGACAACAAAAAATTGATGGGAATGCCCCTCCCCCCCTAAAATCATGATCTACGACCCCAGGAAAATTATCAGAACTATAATATGTCAAGTCGTTTTCGAGTTGCGGCCAAATTTATAATTTATTCACCAAAATCGGATAGTCACGGTCCGATATCTTAAATTTTGTCTCGACATCATATCAACTCAAAGCGAGAAAGTTTTAGGTGACCATTTAGTCCTTATTTTAGGACATTTTCTGCAAAGGTATGGCCAGCCATTCCAAAGTTACAGGTTCGAAACCAGGAACGCGTAAAATAAAATGGATATCTCTGTGGCAGAGTGCGCATCACACTTGGCTTGCACCAAGGAGGTTCCGGGTTCGATTCCTGGGCAGGTCGAAAATTTGAATAAGGTTTTTTCGAATTTTCTACTTGGTCTGGTTGTGTTTGGGGGTAACTCAGCCTCCTGAGGACAATTGAGTAGTTATGGTAATAGCGCCATTGTTAGCATTATAAGGTAAAAATTGTTAAAGTGTAGCTTAGGCTTAGTGATATTGGAGTGAATGTTGAAAATATCTTGTAATGCTATGATGCCCACAAACATTGTGATATAATAACACAAAGAAATATACATTTACATTTTACATTTACAAATAAAATTTAGAAAATACCTACTAATAGTCAGAATGGCCGTGCCTCTAAGGCACCTGGCAAAACGTTTAAATGTTGTGATTTAAAGGTTGCAATATACAGGCTGGGCACAAACCAATACCCCCCCCCCCCAATTTCCACTGTCCTTGAAAAACAAAACTAGCAATACCTAAGAATCGTAGCGAAACACGGACGAAACAGCTAGTTCTGTATAAAATCAATGATGAACGTTTCTTGATGCATCTTAAAATTCCGATTCCTTCCCGAGACATTTGAGTGATTCACAAATTTGAAGAACACACTGTATATATATGTCTTCTATAGGCATTGCCAGGTACCAGACCATAAATTGTTATTACATTAGACTAGAGCGTGCGTGAGTCTACAGTCTAACCTTGTGATGTGTTTCTACATAGGGAAGATAATGATTATTCAAAATCGAAATCTTGGGGTACTGTAGTAGTGTAGTAGTTACACGCTCATGAATAATTAGACATAGTTCATATACTCTCAGAATAGAACTGAAATGTCGACCTGTCGAATTTCTTTACCTGGGGTTTTTTGGGGTGCGATTTAGGGGCTGCCACTCTTTTTTTATGTTGGAGGAAAAAAGGTCGAATTTTTCAAAATAGGGCGGTATTTTAAGATTTTTGTCGGGAAAAATATATCTCAAAACAAATAAAATATTTGTCGCACGCTTTTGGTCCGATTCTGTTTAAATTTGGTATATTCAATTATTAGATTCATAATTGTCAGATTCAGGGCCGTAGCGAGTAAATCCGGGCGCAGAAGAAAATATGCTGCCCCCCCCCATATTTCACCTTCACATGAGCGAATTGAGTGTTTATACCAGTACACTGGGTGCCGAGAGGGGTCTTGGGAGAATTCCCCTCTCGTCAGGCCTGGGGAGATTATTTTTCGGCGTCTATTGTGTCACCTTATGGTCATTATGTCAAATGAGTGAGGTCTTCATTTCACAGAACCAATACATAGTTGACCATAAATAAATTAAATAATGAGACAATATCGATTCAGATTAATTATAGTGGTGGCAAGTTTTCGACACGAATATATCAGAACTTAATCGATCTTCACGAGCATTAACATCTCTCATATTCTGATACCTTCACTTCTATTCTGAACATCGTAGGGTCAACATCGGCCTGACAATGATAGTCTGAGTACTATCGAAAGCTTGCCTAATTAATCTGAATCGATATTGTCTAATTATTTATTTTATTTATTATTATTTTACTATTTTTCTTTAAAAATCTATCTATACTTATAAAACGCAAAGCCCAGTTGGTATACTGATTGATTGACTGACTGATAAATAATCAACGTAGCTCTACGATGGCTAAACGTAGAGACTTGAAATTTGGCATACAGATCCTTTTTAGTATAAAGGTATGTAATAAGGAAAAAAAATCGAAAGTTCAAGCGGAAGCAAGTTACCGTCAAAAATGACGCTTTTTAGCGGGTTTCTTTGCAATTTTTATTTTTAAAGGAGATAACGAAAAATGACCTAGAATGGACCCTCCCAAAATAATATATAAGGACCCAATAAGAAATATAAAAATTGAAATTTTCGGTTTCTGCCCGATTTATCGCTGGTTTTCACCACCGAAAAATGGGAATTGAGAAGTATCACTTCAGGATGAGCGAGAAAGCTGAAATTTAATACGAAGGTGTTCCGCAGTACAAAAAGTAATATCCTCGAGTAAAATTTTGAATGTTCTAATTCGGAACCGTGCTCACTGTGGAGGTAGGTTCCACCAAAAATCCAAACTTGAGAAACTTTAATGTCGTAATCTCAAAAGTGTCGTTGAATTTTGTAACCGTAGCGAAGCACGGACAAACAGCTCGTATTTTTATAGTTTACACTGTCAGTATGCATAAATTGCTTAAATCCAGAAAACTTAAAAACGATTCCTTATTTAAATTATTATTGACAACCACCATGTTCACCTCATTCACACCTCCCTTACATCTTGTTGTTTTATAATGTGTGTTGTGATCTTTTCGTCTACGACCCCAAGATATGTCTGTATTTAATCGCTTTTATTTTAAGTAGAACAGTCAAATATCTTCGGATTTTGTATGATATATATAAAAAAATATTCCTACCGAAGTTTCATGATATCGAGGAAGATGTCAGAGTGTGATCTCAGCGAATCCTTTATTGTGTTAACATTTGGGGGATCATTTTAGGGTCAACTTGCGCTGTACTCTCAGATTCCCAACCTTTTTGGTTGCATCCCCCTTTCAGATCATGAAGAATCTCACAAACAAGATTACGAAGAATGGAAAGAAAATCTTGGTTTGATGTGACCCCCAGCAATATTCAGTCAATCGTGATTCCTGGCTTTATTCTCCAGTAGCCAGATTCACTAAGTAGGTGAATGAAAATTGTAATAGCAATTTAACTATTTAGCAACACTAGGATAAATATTCAAATAATTCAGCCAAGAACCATTCAATCAGCTCCTCTTGAATCCCGTCCGGCACAGAATTACCATCAATAGTTAGTGATGATCTACAGAGCTTTGATTGTCAGGTGGCACCTGAAACATCAGTAATTTCTACTAAGTTCAACTTAGAGTGAACTGAGTTGCTGAATGAAGTTTGATATTGGCACTGCATTAACATCAATAGCTGAATGAAGTTTGATATTGGCAAAATATTAACATCAATAGTTAGTGACGATCTACAGAGCTTTGATTGTCAGGTGGCACCTGCAACATCAGTAATTTCTACTAAGTTCATCTTGGAGTGAACTGAGTTGCTGAATGAAGTTTGATATTGGCACAGTATTATCATCAATAGTTAGTGACGATCTACAGAGCTATGATTATTAATTTGGTACCTGAAACATCAATAATTTCTACTAAGTTCATCTTGGAGTGAACTGAGTTGCTGAATGAAGTTTGATATTTTTCCACTGGCCAAATATTTCGGTGTCTTCTTCAGTGTCAATCAACTCATTTAGACGACAATTTTAAAATTTGTCCATCATCAGGATGTTCCTTAGCCAGGCTATGTTCTGTTCGCGCCCCTTCTGAATTGTCTTGGCGTCCCCCGGTTGAGAACCTCCGGTCTAGGGTATTGTTGGGACTATAATAGCATTTTGTATCTGCGACCTATAATAGTAGTTATTTTTTGCCCCTTTGTTATTCTAAAAGAGATCGATATCCCTTGATGAAGTTTAGGATCCTGGTAGGTCTGATTGTTTCCACTTCTTTAGTTGTTATAATCATCATTTTATGAGTCGCGGGTCCACATTTACAGATTATATGTTGTGCTGTCCCCTGTTCTTCTTTTAAATGGAGTCTAGTGTGGTCAATGTATTAAATGGAAGATCCTTGTTATCTAATAAACTCAAATGAAAGTAAAATATGTCTATAAAATTTGAAATGTGCCGCCCATAGGCTACAGACTCGCTCATAAACTCTCTTTCTTTTTATACAGTGTGTAGCACTTTTCGAACGATTTTTGTTACCGTCTACTCTTGGATACGATACTTAGATTTTAGAAGGCTTTGACATTTTCAAAAAAGGCCAAATTAGGGGTGAACACGATCTATGTCTACTTTTGGATACGATACCTAGATTTTAGGAGGATTTGTCATTTTCAAAAAAGGCCAAATCAGGGGTGAACACGATCTAGGCCTACTATTGGATACAATACCTAGATTTTAGGAGGATTTGACATTTTCAAAAAGGCCAAATCAGGGGTGAACACGATCTAGGCCTACTATTGGATACAATACCTAGATTTTAGGAGGATTTGACATTTTCAAAACTGTCAAATCAGGGGTGAACACGATCTATGTCTACTTTTGGATACGATACCTAGATTTTGGGAGGATTTGACATTTTCAAAACTGTCAAATCAGGGGTGAACATGATCTAGGCCTTCTTTTGGATACAATACGATTTTGGCATGCCTATGCTAGTGCACGTGTATTCCCAAAGAGTGACACTACGGTTTAATTTAAATTTTCAATCTTTTGTTCAACCACATTAATTTGTCGGTCTGTGAGTTGATAAATACAAGTAATGTTACTAATTTCATGCCGCCTGGCCATAATTTGGTGAATTTCACCGAAGTAAATCTGGTTAATATTATGGTTGCAAGTGACGTTCTCTTTTCACTGTTACACCCTGTATAGTAAATAAGGAAGTTACAGTGAGATTGAGCAACAAGATGAGTGCAACAAGAAAATGGTTACAATCATAGTCTGACCTTGTGATCAGCGGTATATATTCAATTTATGGTGATTGGAAAACAACAATAACAAACTGGGTACGATTGGAGTTGCGGAGGTGGGAAAATTATCTTCGACTCCAAATTGTCATATTATCAAATTTCGACTCCTGTCATAAATTAGGAAATCTTTAATTCTATACAACCTTTAACTTACTTACTGCTTTAAAATAAATCAAGACAAAACACTTTTAAATAAATTAAAACGACCTGTGGTCTTAACTGCGCAGTGAGTAAATTTTTGAACAACATGTTAATTGTAAGTGTTAAAAAATATTAACTTTTATACAAATTAAAGCAAAACACTATTTATCTTCCATCCTTTGGACTCGACTAGATTGATGATGAATTGAATGATTCGAATCTAGTTTCTTCATAAATAATTATAAATAGTGTTTTTGGTACCTAAGTGTTTTGTTTTAATTTATTTAAAAGTTCATTTTTTTTAATACTTATAATCAACATTTTATTCAAAGATTTACTTACTGCGCAGTTAAGACCACGGGGACCGTAACCCTTATCCACCAGCACTCTCCAATCTTCTCTGGTTCTCCCAATTTCGATCTTCATTTTTTGGTTTCATTTTCATTGAATCAGTTCTGTACTCTATCAGCCCACATTTCCCTCGTCCACCCAAGGGAAAGGTGTTCTGTTGTTATGGAAAGGTGTTCTGTTGTTATGGAAAGGTGTTCTGTTGTTATGGAAAGGTGTTCTGTTGTTATGGAAAGGTTTTCTGTTGTTATGAAAAAGTTTTCTGTTGTTATGAATAATTCGCTTTTGGTCAGATCTTTAGCCCGTTCTCGTAAAATTTCCCCAGTCCTGCTTTTGATTTTTTTTCAGGAGTCGTCGTAGTCATTAATTTTTTTTTTTGGGGGGGGGGGGAATTATTTTTGTATCTCACATTTTTGACTATTCAATTAGGATACATAAATAGATATGGTTTGTTTACTTTTTTTTAACGGCACCATAGGGATTTTGGTTTATTGACCTGAACAAAGTCCCAGTAGGTTATTTTAAGGGAGTGATCGTGTTGTTTAGGATAATTTTTCTCAAGAGATACAAAAAATCAGCCCGATCGAACAAACGGTTCAGGACTTAGGACCGGTTAAATGCCTTATTTTCTGGTGTACAACTATCTGCATAATATCATTTTACGTTTACGTCAAAAAATCACTAGATGAGACATTTAACCGGTTCTAAATTCTCAACCGTTTGTTCGATCAGACTGAGTTAGATTTTTGGATTTCCTGAGAAAAACACAATCTTAATATTACCTCCGGGGAATTTGTGCAGGCCCAAAAAAAGAAACTCCAATGTTCATTTCTCAAGAAAACTAGCCTTTCATTTGGTCAATTAGTACTTTTTGTTTGGTCAATTCGTACTATTTCAACATAGCTGCATGTCAGATGATTTGGGAACACCCTGCTGTAGGTATGTACAGGGTGGTCACAAATTTATGATCACCCGATTTTTCTCGAAACCAGTTCAAATTTTCGAAAGTTTCGAAAGCGGTTATTTTGGTACTTTTAATTTTATACAGGGTGTCCACAAGTTCCTAAAAACAGTGACAACTTTCGATTTTTAAATGCGAACCCCCTATTTGTCATATTTACGTATTTGTTATGAAATTCTATATACTTTTGTCGTGTCACTCTCTTTTTCCCGATTTTTCATTATATAGGGTGGTCAAAAGTACAAGTGTGACATATCAAATGAAATTAATTTTTTTGTCTGAACAAGATGCTTCTATTAGATAAGCCCCCGGACCACGCTGGACAAAACTTCATGGTGATTCAGAAGTTTTGTCCCCTGTGGATAGGGGGCTTAAAAAGAATACTTCCAAGGCACCCAAGTCCATACGAGTCGTAAAAGACAATCAAGGGCAGGGTCGGATACGATATTTTTTTCATTACCCATTCAGAAAGCAAGAAGAAGCTATTGCATTATCCGTAAGGATTCTTTAGTATCAACAACTCATGACGAGTTGTTGTAAACCAGCCCAATGGCTAACTAATGATGATGATGATCTTTATCTATTTAGGTGAGGTCAACAATTCACAAAAATATTAATTTACTAATTTTTGGTCCGAAATCGATCAACATTGTACATGATTTATGCAACATGTTTACACATCACATGTATATATTTTCATGATATGAGACGATATTCTGTTCTTTCTGTACTACAATAGCGAACATGTGGATATGTGCGAAGCCATAAAATTTGTAATATACTTCAAAAATTTTATATTTCGTGATATTATATCTCCGATATATTATCTACTATCTATGTATGTTATACATTAATTTGAACTCAAGCAAAATTCAAGTTTTTTTTAAAAAAAATCTGGTGTGAACATCACACGACATTCCTTATCTATGAAAAAGATCTTCAATATATCTACTATCTATGCATGTTATACATTTGAACTCATGGAAAATTCAAGTTTTTTTTTAAAAAAAAAAAATCTGGTGTGAACATCACACGACATTCCTTATCTTGAGTTTCAGCCATTGGTCCACACGCGTGTGTTTTAACAATTCATCTCAAAAATTGATAAGTTCCCAGAGCCCACATATCTTGAGTTTCAGCCATTGGTCCACACGCGTGTGTTTTAACAATTCATCTCAAAAATTGATAAAGCCCCAGAGCCCACATATTGTCAGAGGGAAGCTTGGCTCCCTCTCCCAAACCTAATAAACCTTAGCAAAACTTGAGTTTCAGCCATTGGTCCGGTCCGTGTGTCTGAGCAGCCTTCTTACTAGATTATTTTGAACGAGTTGTTCTCTGAAGTTCAGTGACCCCAATAATAGATACTCAATGACTCTCTCCATTTCAGTAGAGTATTGCAATCAAAATTTATTTATTTGAGAGTCTGTTTCTGTTTTCTCAACTTGCCCATATAGTGTACATGATACGGATTCTCTGTAGAATCCTGCGAGGTGCAAATGTTTTAAGTGACTAAAGTGATTTAGTATTTTAGTCGAAGAAAATCAGAAGTTAGAGGTCTTAAGAAATTATGACAATTGGGTAATGGGGGTACTACCCTGAAGTCTCCTGAGATGTGGAAATCTTTTATGAGAGTTCGATGTCCTGCAGTTTGCTCTGTGAACCGTAGCATGCTACCTTTGGGATAGAATTTTTCTGTTACTAATTGCTGGTTCAGAATCAATGGATGGGATTTCTGGTGCTCTCTTGTTTGCCACCAGGTGCCCATTTAATGATAAATTACAACAAATTAAACACTTTTTAAACGCTTAAACACAATTAAACATTTTGTTAATATGCTACTTGACATAGTATCCCGTTTTGAGAAGATAAATTACAAGTTAATATTACCTGTCTTGTACTCATAATTTGTATTGATAAATTAAATATATATTTTACCGTCAGTGATAATCCTGTGACTCTCAGACCGCGATAATCAATAATCACCACTGCTACTTGGTCAGATTCCATACATTTCAGAAATCACAGATACGAGCAGTGTAATAGCCGTTAGTTATGCTTGATGACTTTTGATCATTTCATTTGCGCTTTGCGCATCTTCTTGTTGTGCATTCCAACACGTGGTTTTGTTTATGTTTTTGTTTCTTATTAGGCCGTAAAAATGATTCCTATAACTTCTTAAGACATGAGCGTAAAAACGTTTCCTAACCTCTCTGGTTGGAGGGGGGTAGTACAATCGTAAGGAATAGTACAAAATGACATAATAGCAGATCTTGAAGTATCTACTCAGGCGTTTGTACTATTCCCCCCCAGCCAGAGAGAGAGGTTAGGAAACGTCCATGTCTCGCCCAATACAAAACATCAATCTAAACCAAAGGTTCCCAAACTTTTCTTTCTCATAGACCTTTTCAAAATTTTCCTGTTTCCGGTGGTCCCCCAGCAGTTACATTTCTACCATAGTCTCAAAAATTTACAAAAAATGTAAAACTTAGATCCCGATTAGACCATCAATTAACAATTTTCGAAAAAAAGTGAGAATTGATTGGTTAATTAATTAATTGATTGTGCTGTGAGTGGATGTCAAAAAAGTTGGTCAATCAAAAAAGTAATTTCATGTAACTTTACTTTTTTGACATCTACTCACAGCACAATAAACCAATCAATTCTCACTTATTTTATTTAGAAAACTCCCCGTTTGATGTGTTGGAAATAAAAAGAAAAATGGTACATATTTTCTTGTGTTGTATTTATTTAAATATGTAATTATCATTGTATTTCATTGTCATATGCAAGATTGCAAGCACACCTATCAATGTAGGTGACATTGATAGGTGAAGTCAAGCCAACATTTTAGTTTTTCACTATCGAAACCAGATAAATTTTCGTGGACCCCCGCTTACTAATTGTGAACCACCATTTTTTGGTCACGCCAACGTAGGCTTCCGTTAAGTCTCCAGGGGTCCACCTGGACCACTTTGGGAATCACTGATCTCAACTTATTATTATCAGAACTCACCAAACACCAACTAATGACAATCAGTATTTACACTGTTCGTGTGACTTCTGAAACTCACCAAGTGATTATTGATAATGAAAGTTAACTATTGATAGTCACAGGTTTATCAAAATTCACCGGAACATACCTAAAAACTTTCATCAAATTCGAACAAGGCGTTCGAAAGATATCGTGGAACAAACAAAAGTTTTGAGAAAAATCGTGCAGTTCAATCTGGACCTCACATCCTTCAGTCAACTAATTTGTATTTTATAGTTCCAAGGTCTAATTATGTCTTAGTAATCCACTTCAGATACTATTGCACTTAAATGCCAACCTTTTTCAGATTTTTAAATAACAACCTTCGTGTTGCAAAGGTCAGGGATACACAAAAGCTTGTTATTTTGTGTTTCCAATAAGTTAATTACGAATATTTTAAAATACTCGATTTTGACAAAGATTGACACATAGACAGTCTCCGCCCGAGTGCAGCGCCGTCATGTTTGAAATATGGCACTCTGTAAAATGCAGGTCAAAAGAAATATGTGAAAGCGTCAGTACAGTACTGGCTCTGTGAATTGTTACCCCTTAATTTATGTTTCTTTACAGCACCATCAAATTTGGCACGCCCAGGGACGTAACAAGGCTAGTCAGCACCCGGGGCAATCACCCATTTTGGCGCCCCTCGAAAAATCGGCTACGATTTATTTGGTATCCCAAAAACCTCGGGCCTAGGGAAGCTGCCCGGTCGCCCCCCCCCAATTTACGTCCATGGGCGCGCCCTTGTCACCAAAAGTTTTTTTTCTCCTTTCATTATTACGTTTTTATCTGGTTTGGTTCTAACTTTGATCGGGATGGGGGAATGTAGTTTCTATTGTAATGTGTCAGAGGTTAGCCCATTAGGGACTGAATACTATTCAGCCAAATAAACATATAATTAGGTTGTTATGGAGTCCCGGGTGCCCATTAGGGACTGAATACTATTCAGCCAAATAAACATATAATAAGGCTGTTATGGGGTCACGGGTTGCCGATTATGGACTGAATACTATTCCGCCAAATAAACATATAATTAGGCCGTTATGAGATCCCGGGTGCCTATTAGGGACTGAATACTATTCAGCCAAATAAACATATAATAAGGCTGTTATGAGGTCCCGGGCGTCCCATTAGGGACTGAATACTATTCAGCCAAATAAACATATAATAAGGCTGTTATGGGGTCACGGGTGCCCATTAGGGACTGAATACTATTCAGCCAAATAAACATATAATAAGGCTGTTATGGGGTCACGGGTGGCCGATTATGGACTGAATACTATTCAGCCAAATAAACATATAATTAGGCCGTTATGAGATCCCGGGTGCCTATTAGGGACTGAATACTATTCAGCCAAATAAACATATAATAAGGCTGTTATGAGGTCCCGGACGTCCCATTAGGGACTGAATACTATTGAGCTAAATAAACATATAATTAGGCCGTTATGAGGTCGCGGGCGTCCCATTAGGGTCTGAATACTATTGAGCTAAATAAACATATAATTAGGCCGTTATGAGTTCCCGGGCGTCCCATTAGGGACTGAATACTATTGAGCTAAATAAACATATAATTAGGCCGTTATGAGGTCCCGGGCGTCCCATTAGGGACTGAATACTATTGAGCTAAATAAACATATACCACGAACGAATGTCTATACCAGAGTTATCCTGGAACCTGGAACAAACAGACCTCTCAAGAAAAATATTTTAGTTGACTAATTTATAACAGTTTAAAGTTTTTTTGAAGGATTATTTAAAATATTTTAACTTTCGTGTTCTGACATTTTGCAAAATAGATTCCATTTCATTTCATATTCATTTTGAAGACGAACATTAAAATCATTCTTCAAATAAAAAACTTTATAAATTCATCAACACATTAAGACAAAACATATTGTCTAATGTATAACATTTTAATATGCATTGCAATATATCTACTTCTAATTATAGTAAATAGTAATGTATCCTAAAGATAAGCAGAAATTAGTAAAACTGTCTGGCGACACTATTTATTTGTAAAAATCTGGTGTGAACATCACACGACTTACCTTATCAAAAAATATACTTTTTTTATATTAAAAAAAAAGTATTGTAATGGGCTGAAATTTTTGATGTCGAGTTTTCAATGCCAAAACACATTCTGAAGTCCCCAGAGCGGAAGTACAATTATATATTGCACTTATTGATATATTAAACTTCAACATAAGATGTATTTTTCAAATTCTTATATGAATTGACTTCAAATTTCATGTTATTAAACTCTTTCCTTTCTGGTTTTAGGCAGAACCGCCAAAAAGCGGCTTCAACCTCTAATTAGCGACCAACAATTTATTACACTTCAACCTAAGTTGAATCTTTTTTTTAATAGAACTTTAAGTTTAAAGTTCTATTACCGTCATTTTAAGCAGGATATGCGAAAACCGCTAAAAAGCGGCATAAAACCGCCAAAGGTGTATTCGATTTCCACCAAAAGCTTATTTTGCTGTTCATGGCATACAACTGACATGCATACCAAATTTCAAGTCTCTAACACTTGCCGATCTTGAGATAACTTGTTCACAGACACACGGGCCAATGGCTGAAACTCTAGATTTGGGCTCTGGGGACCCCAAAACGTGTTTTGGCATTGAAAACTCGACATCGAAAATTTCAGCCCTTTCCAATACTTTCCTTTTCATAGGATAAGGAAAGTAAAAAGAAAACAGTCTAAATTTATAAGGTAGATTCAGAGTGAGACTAACCTTTCAATGAATTAATAATACAAGTTGTTCTCTAGACTTTACCGCCATGAGACCCCTGGGTGGCCTCATAGTGGTCCACTAGTTGACTAGACAGGTAATTCTATTAACATAATTAAAATGTCCATACGAAGCGTTATCTAAATCGAACCACGCGTCCGAGAGTTAAACTGGAATGAACAGACAAACAGACGACAGAAGAATTTTAGTGGAAATAAAACATAACCTGATTTCGATTGGTCAATGGTTTTAGGAAAGTAGGAAAATCGAACACATTTTGCCCGTACTTTGAGCCATCCCACGATGTCTTATTTCACTATAAATTACGACTAGAAAATATATATTGATCCTTTGAAGTCGACAACGAAAAGGCGTGCCCACAATGGCCATTTCTGTGTACCGGACTATCATATCGAACTAATTCGATAACATCATATCGAACTATTTCGATAGCATCATATTGAACTATTTTGATAAATCATATCGAACTATTTCGATAACATCATATCGAACAATTTCGATAACATCATATCGAACTATTTCCATAACATCATATCGAACTATTTTGATAAATCATATCGAACTATTTCGATAACATCATATCGAACTATTTTGATAAATCATATCGAACAATTTCGATAACATCATATCGAACTATTTCCATAACATCATATCGAACTATTTTGATAAATCATATCGAACTATTTCGATAACATCATATCGAACTATTTTGATAACATCATATCGAACTATTTTGATAAATCATATCGAACTATTTTGATAACATCATATCGAACTATTTCCGTCAAGTCAATTGTTTTTAATTTAAACATTAACGATTCATTTTGAATAAAAAGAGGGGAAAAAATCCCCACACCCTAAAAATTAAGATATTTTTAACCACCCCGGTGTCGGCGTTTGTGTCCTATTTTTTTGAAGAAAAAAACGCCCTTGTTTCAGTCTAAATTTTTGAAAAGGAAACTTTGAACACAATTGAAGTTTCCTTTATGAACTGAAATATTATTATAATTTCTACTGGAGCAGTCTACTTTCAGCGTATCCTTTGAACACAATTGAAGTTTCCTTTATGAACTGAAATATTATTATAATTTCTACTGGAGCAGTCTACTTTCAACGTATCCTTTGAACACAATTGAAGTTTCCTTTATGAACTGAAATATTATTATAATTTCTACTGGAGCAGTCTACTTTCAACGTATCCTTTGAACACAATTGAAGTTTCCTTTATGAACTGAAATATTATTATAATTTCTACTGGAGCAGTCTACTTTCAACGTATCCTTTGAACACAATTGAAGTTTCCTTTATGAACTGAAATATTATTATAATTTCTACTGGAGCAGTCTACTTTCAACGTATCCTTTGAACACAATTGAAGTTTCCTTTATGAACTGAAATATTATTATAATTTCTACTGGAGCAGTCTACTTTCAACGTATCCTTTGAACACAATTGAAGTTTCCTTTATGAACTGAAATATTATTATAATTTCTACTGGAGCAGTCTACTTTCAACGTATCCTTTGAACACAATTGAAGTTTCCTTTATGAACTGAAATATTATTATAATTTCTACTGGAGCAGTCTACTTTCAACGTATCCTTTGAACACAATTGAAGTTTCCTTTATGAACTGAAATATTATTATAATTTCTACTGGAGCAGTCTACTTTCAACGTATCCTTTGAACACAATTGAAGTTTCCTTTATGAACTGAAATATTATTATAATTTCTACTGGAGCAGTCTACTTTCAACGTATCCTTTGAACACAATTGAAGTTTCCTTTATGAACTGAAATATTATTATAATTTCTACTGGAGCAGTCTACTTTCAACGTATCCTTTGAACACAATTGAAGTTTCCTTTATGAACTGAAATATTATTATAATTTCTACTGGAGCAGTCTACTTTCAACGTATCCTTTGAACACAATTGAAGTTTCCTTTATGAACTGAAATATTATTATAATTTCTACTGGAGCAGTCTACTTTCAACGTATCCTTTGAACACAATTGAAGTTTCCTTTATGAACTGAAATATTATTATAATTTCTACTGGAGCAGTCTACTTTCAACGTATCCTTTGAACACAATTGAAGTTTCCTTTATGAACTGAAATATTATTATAATTTCTACTGGAGCAGTCTACTTTCAACGTATCCTTTGAACACAATTGAAGTTTCCTTTATGAACTGAAATATTATTATAATTTCTACTGGAGCAGTCTACTTTCAACGTATCCTTTGAACACAATTGAAGTTTCCTTTATGAACTGAAATATTATTATAATTTCTACTGGAGCAGTCTACTTTCAACGTATCCTTTGAACACAATTGAAGTTTCCTTTATGAACTGAAATATTATTATAATTTCTACTGGAGCAGTCTACTTTCAACGTATCCTTTGAACACAATTGAAGTTTCCTTTATGAACTGAAATATTATTATAATTTCTACTGGAGCAGTCTACTTTCAACGTATCCTTTGAACACAATTGAAGTTTCCTTTATGAACTGAAATATTATTATAATTTCTACTGGAGCAGTCTACTTTCAACGTATCCTTTGAACACAATTGAAGTTTCCTTTATGAACTGAAATATTATTATAATTTCTACTGGAGCAGTCTACTTTCAACGTATCCTTTGAACACAATTGAAGTTTCCTTTATGAACTGAAATATTATTATAATTTCTACTGGAGCAGTCTACTTTCAACGTATCCTTTGAACACAATTGAAGTTTCCTTTATGAACTGAAATATTATTATAATTTCTACTGGAGCAGTCTACTTTCAACGTATCCTTTGAACACAATTGAAGTTTCCTTTATGAACTGAAATATTATTATAATTTCTACTGGAGCAGTCTACTTTCAACGTATCCTTTGAACACAATTGAAGTTTCCTTTATGAACTGAAATATTATTATAATTTCTACTGGAGCAGTCTACTTTCAACGTATCCTTTGAACACAATTGAAGTTTCCTTTATGAACTGAAATATTATTATAATTTCTACTGGAGCAGTCTACTTTCAACGTATCCTTTGAACACAATTGAAGTTTCCTTTATGAACTGAAATATTATTATAATTTCTACTGGAGCAGTCTACTTTCAACGTATCCTTTGAACACAATTGAAGTTTCCTTTATGAACTGAAATATTATTATAATTTCTACTGGAGCAGTCTACTTTCAACGTATCCTTTGAACACAATTGAAGTTTCCTTTATGAACTGAAATATTATTATAATTTCTACTGGAGCAGTCTACTTTCAACGTATCCTTTGAACACAATTGAAGTTTCCTTTATGAACTGAAATATTATTATAATTTCTACTGGAGCAGTCTACTTTCAACGTATCCTTTGAACACAATTGAAGTTTCCTTTATGAACTGAAATATTATTATAATTTCTACTGGAGCAGTCTACTTTCAACGTATCCTTTGAACACAATTGAAGTTTCCTTTATGAACTGAAATATTATTATAATTTCTACTGGAGCAGTCTACTTTCAACGTATCCTTTGAACACAATTGAAGTTTCCTTTATGAACTGAAATATTATTATAATTTCTACTGGAGCAGTCTACNGTCTCTCTGGCTCTCTAGTTCGTTCAGTTCATTTAGTTCAGTCAGTCGCTCACTATACAAAATTTCTAACGGATATCTATTATATTTATTGTTCTCTGTTGATCGTGTTTCTCGTCTCTATGGCTCTCTAGTTCGTTCAGTTCATTTAGTTCAGTCAGTCGCTCACTATACAAAATTTCTAACGGATATCTATTATATTTATTGTTTTCTGTTGATCGTGTTTCCCGTCTCTCTGTTCGTGTGTTTGTCTGAGTGTGCACAATTTTATATCAATTTTGTCAGCGAAGTATAACTGGAATAAAAAAAATATGTATTTTACTGATAAACCCAATTCTACTGATTAGAAAGAAACAAAGAGTAATAGTAAATATATACAGTGGGTTGCAGAAAGACTTGTGTCTGACATTATAGATGATGAGTCAAATGTGAGGAGTCATATGAGTTTTTTAACAGAACATAAGAAACACGAAAAAAAGGTCTCATTTTGACCTCCCGAATCGATGGTGAGCTGATGTAAAAAAGATCCTGTGACACCCAATATATTAAACGTGCCTTTAGCTAAAACGAGAGCTGTGGAATAGAAGAGACAACCCATATTAGATACATGGCTATGATGGCCGGACGACTTTTTTTTAAAGGCATGGCCGTTTTGTGTGATTGATATTTTCAAATTTAAAGTTTCGAAAGAATGATCCCAATGGGGAACTACGTGAAAAATTAAAACCGATCTTGCTGAACGGGCGGGCACTTCCAGTATCACCTTAATGTGTACCAATCATTCGTGTCAAATGTGTCTCTTTTTTTTTTTTTACTTAACGTCTCTCTAACATATATTGGTCATTCGGGACGAAGATTTTACCCTCCATTCGCTGGACACTTGCAAACCATCTAATACCCTCATTGATCTCACCCAGCCTGGGCAGGGACGGAAAAATAGACAGCATCACGGGAGCGCGAACCTTCATGGACACCCACATGGTGCAACCTCGCTGGACGTTGCTTAACTTCATTGATCCAACGGGAACTGGTGTATTCAACATGCTGATCAAAAGTGTTTTTGATCAGCATTTTTGATTCTGGATAAATGATCTTAAAATGAAGAGGTGTTCTCCCTATTCCTAAATTCAGGCTTGAAAATCTTGATAGATCGGGTTAACGATTTTGGCCTCTGCTTGATTCGTGATGGTATGCGTTCCAGGTCGTCCGGGTACATCGTCACGATGGCCGCTATGTGCTCACAGATCCATTTATGAGACTATAAATTGATGAATTCACTCATCATGAATTTAGTCATTCCCATGTACTCGTAGATATTTTAATTGAATCATCATCCTACATGGGCATTGCTATGACCGAGCTAACTTCCGTCTCGTCATGCCGCTTCACTGTAATATTCAGACTGATGCCATTGTACTGTACAGAGAGTACAGTTTTTGTGGCAATAGTTTCCCCAAAAAAGGAAATAAGGGAATATTAAGAAGAGGGAGCATTAAGGAAAGAACCATTCTATAGCATTACAATTGTCAAGGTTTGACCTGATTTAAAACATCATCAATTTACTGTATCAATGTTGTGTTTACATTTTCAGTTCCGATTCAGTGTCGAACACACGGCAACACATTTTATTATACAGGGTGTATCAAAAGGTTATGCGAAAAAAGAAACCACGTACAGTAGAGCTCAAATGAAGGATACTTTGCTTAATAAACCCCGATGCAGAAATAGCCCCCAAAGTAGCTATGGTCACCCAAAGTTGGCACTTAAAAATTGAAAAATAATTATTAAAAATCGAATTATTTTGCGATTGACTTCATTTTTTGCATGACGTCTCCGATTGTTATCATGCTTCTTTGGTGAGTATTTGGCACTTTTTCCCCTCCCAGGGGCGGAGTTATGGGGGGTCATGAAATTATTTTTTATTAAGCTAAAATAAAAAAGTTTATTAAGCAAAGTGGCCTTTATTTGAGCTCTACTGTTGGTTTATTTTTTTTGCATAACCTTTTGATACACCATGCATTATTTGATTGAAACAATCGAGAAAAATTCAACCAAACAAAAAAATCCGAGAAAAATTCAAAATTCCTTAATTTTAAGACAATTATTTTCCAATGAGGAGCCCTAGATTATTTTATTTTTCAATCGAATCTGAATGAATGAAAGGAACGCGCCCACGTTGAACGCGTTCCCGACGGTGATATGTCAAAAACCCTGCGAAAAACTTGCTTCAACAACAGCTGTCGGAAATTTAGTCCTCTACAACTTGCCATTCAAATGTGCCATTTATTTTTAATATAATGGCTCAAAAGTTGAACAATCTGCGCCACTATCCGATTTTCGCTCACTTTTTGCTTATAAATAATCAGCAATAAATAATGTTTTGTCAACAATATTGTTCACATAAATATTGTAGATAATTAAATTCTCTACAAATTTTATATTCGCCTTTTTTGTTGAGAAATGCGAAATAAGCGCGCAAATCGGCAAAAACATGAAATCATCAGCAAGACTGTCGCCTCTTCATCTTGTTCGCATATAGCACTAAATTGCGTCAAAAGTTTACTCCCTTAAATTGTTTTTGTTAAAACTTCGATTTTCGTCTCTGGGTACCAGGCTACTTATGCCAAAGCTGATTTTTATTTGCTTACTGTTACGTATCCTAATACATGAGCCACTCGCACTGTCTCCAAAAATAAAAATGACTTAGCGAAAGTCAAAGAAAGAAAGTCAAAATGTATGCTATGAACGCACCTTTTGAACTTCTCTAACAATCCCTTTAGTTGCATCCACGCGACAAATTTTGGCATTTGCGATTTTTTTTTTTCAAACAAAAGCCACAATATGGGCACACCATAAAACATATAAAAGTGAATGATTCCTTTTTTTATTTGATTTAAAAAATAAACAAATAATTAACAATATTGGAAGAATGCATTATACAAATTTAAAATATTTTTTTTTGATACTTTTAAAGTTTGGGGAAGTGTATTTACAAATATGTCTTGAAGGGGTGGGGGGTGATCCTGAATCTTTGGAATCATCACGAAAAAAGTACCAACCCTCAATTTTTTTTGTCTGTAGGCATATTTTTTTTTTTTTTTTAAAAAAATAATAATAATAACCCGCCTCAAAATGTATATTTTACGTCTTAAGATAAGTACAAAGAATTCAAAAGAAAATCCATTTGTCTGCCTTCAGTCACGTTTTTCCCACTTAGTGTTGACCTATTTTAATGTTTCACATACATACTATTTATAGAGTTTTCTGTTGGTAAACGAGAAACACAGAGAAAAACTAATGGGAATATTTTATGAACATAATAATTGTCGTCCTTGTACCGAGAAGTATTTACAAAATTACTATAGAGACCTGTTTAAAATGGGCGTCATAGAATATTTTATGAACATAATAAGTGTCGTCCATGTACCGAGAAGTATTTACAAAATTACTATAGAGACCTGTTTAAAATGGGCGTCATAGAATATTTTATGAACATAATAAGTGTCGTCCATGTA
>CM022883.1:9819994-9891576 GCA_012654025.1 Pachypsylla venusta
TGTTTCACCTTTGGGCAATGTACATTGCGGATGGGAAAAATCGTAATCAGTCGATGTTTTAATGCTCGTATTACACAATTTTGTCATGATGCCAAATTTTGTATTTTTTTTTACTTCTATCAGTACCAAACCGTGTGATCGACAAATATGTTTGATCTAATTCGCTATTTGATCGTATTTGATCAAACACAAAAGTGACCAAAGTTTGTCTAAATGATCTGATATCTGACATGGTTTAAACGCATGGAAATCACGATTGTCATCGTTTGATCGTTTTTGGAAACTATTTCATTAATTACCTTTAAAAAATATTTCTGAGACGTCTGTGTTTGCGCGAGTCCTCAATTATCGAAAATACACAAGTGAAGAAAAACTAAATTAATATTCGATCAGAATTGGAAAAATAGAAAATTTTAAAATTATATTTATTACAGATTATATTTATCTNGAGCTATGTCCTCAAGGCCATAGACAGCGCGAAGAGCTCTTTTTTGGAGGATAAATATTTCCTGAGATTGATGAGAATTGATGATAAATATCTGGTTGCTATGGTATAATACATAACAAATAAAATTTTATTTGAAAGTCTCATCAAAATAATATAGAGACACAAATATATACCGTACACACAAATCTAACAAATATTTATCAAATAAATAGTGCCAAAATTGGGAATCATGACAAATAGTGTGATACGACCTTAAGCCTAACAATGATGAACAAATATCATTAATTTATTTAAAAAGCATGTTGATAGAATTTACTAATTAGTAATATAGCACCATTGGGTTTATTGGGCCTGATGGAGACTCTTTTAATGGCCTTTATTGTAATTCATAGAATATTATATAATTTTGTAATTCACAGAATATTATAAGAATGCGAAAGGTGTCATAGCAAGTGCCATATTTTGGAGAAAAATGTAGGTTTCTCCAAAAGTGACAAGGGGGGGGGTCGAATCCGAATTTGAATATTATCAACCGATTTGTCATGGCCTTTTTACTATCCTCAGGAACAATCTAAAAATTTTGAGTTATTCTCGATCCCCTGAACAGAACAGACAGACTATTCATATACGATTTCTAACTGTGTGACGTCTACCAGTAAAATAATTCCTCGTTATTTTTTCCTATATAATCTCGTGCCTGCGTGAAATACATAATTTAAATCTCTGATTCATCTCTCGTGAAACACATAGGAATCCCTGGTTCACCTTTCCTTATCTCGCGAACATGCGTGAATTATACAGAAATCCCTGGTTAAATATTCATAATCTCGCGCCTGCGTGAAATACATAATTTAAATATCTGGTTCATCTCCCGTATAACACATAGAAATCCCTGTTTCACTCTTCCTATTTTTCCTTATCTCGCGCATGCGTGAATTACACAGAAATCCCTGGTTAAATATTCATAATCTCGCGCCTGCGTGAAATACATAATTTAAATCTCTGGTTCATCTCCCGTGTAACACATAGAAATCCCTGTTTCACTCTTCCTATTTTTCCCAATCTCGCGCATGCGTGAATTACACAGAAATCCCTGATTAATTATTCATAATCTTGCGCCTGCATGAAATAGATAATTTAAATCTCTGGTTCATCTCCCGTGAAACACATAAAAATTCCTTGTTGTTTTTTCCTATCTTTCCCCAGCTCGCGCATGCGTGAATTACACAGAAATCCCTGGTTCAATATTCATAATCTCGGGCATGTGTGAAATACATAATTTAAATCTCTGGTTCTTCTGTTAAAAAGAAGTGAGCTAGGGACTATTCAAAGTTGGTACTTGAAAATCGAAAATCAATTATTAAAAATCAAATTTTTGTCCGATTGACTTCATTTTTTGCATGGCGTCTCCGATTGTTGTTATGCTCCTTTGGTGTATATTTGGCGCTTATTCCGTTAATTTGAAGTATGTCACCATGTCTAAAATTGTATTTGCTACATAAAAGACGGGGATAATGTCTGTTTAAAACAAAGGGTTCACCCTGTAAAATCACAAAAAGTCTGCAGGTAGTTGAGCCTGAACCCTTTGAACATGATAAGGGTACCGTGAGTTCTCATTTAAAATGCGAAAAACCACATTGCCAAGTTCCGATCTTTTTTGTAGCAAAAACAATTTTAGACATGGTGACATAATTAAAGTTAACGGAATACTACACGCCAAAAAGTTCTGATAGTTTTAATTTCTATGCCCCCCGCAAATAAGTCCACCCCCTGATTAGGGAAAAAGCGCCAAATACTCACCTAAGAAGCATAATTACGATCGGAGACGCTATGCAAAAAATGAACTCAATCGGATAAGAATTCGATTTTAATAATTGTTTTTCGATTTGTAGGTACCATCTTTGAATGGTCCTAGTAGCTCCGTTAGAGTCCATTTCTGACCCCTATATTATGGAGCTAACCCATGCTTATTAGACCCAGAGAACCTAGAGTTTCAATATTTGCACTCATTTCAGGGACACCCTGTATAATCACGTGTTTCTAACCTTATTTTCTTGGTATAGAACTGGTTTCATTTGTCCTTATTAAAATTCCTGGCTCGTTTCCCTTCCAGCATGTTTGTTGTTTTTCACTTAAATTTTTGTTTTGATTTGGTTTGAGTTGCATTTTGGATTTTTTTCCCGTTCTGTTTTATGTCCTCAACAGAGTTTCTCGTTTCCACAGCAAGAAGGAAGTTCCGTGGGAAGTGATTCATTGACGAAAGCTTTAATATCAGAAGAGACTCAAACTCAAGCCTCCAGAGGAAGACTAGGGTAAGGTTATCCGTAAAATAAATATTTTCAAATTTCAGAATTGATTGGCATCGTGGCAAAATCATTTTTATCAAAAATTAAATCAATTAATGCTGTTTTTTTTTGTTTTATTATGTCACAACTTTGTTTCTTACTTGGCATTGTAGGATTTTCCCAATATTAATCACTATCCAAGCCAGCGTTTATGGCACGTTGAATACACCAGTTTCCGTTAGATCACTGAAGCTAAGCAACCTCCGGTGAGGTTGTTCCATATGGGTGTCGAAGTGGGTTCGCACCCTCGTTATGCTGGCTATTTTATGGGCCCAATCCAGGTTGGGTGAGGTCAATATGGGTAGCTGGTTTTCCAGTTTCCAGCGATTGGAGGGTAAAACCTCCCTCTCGAATGACCAATAGATGTTAAAGAGATGTTAAGCCAAATTTTATCTACAATGCTGGTACCATGTCGCTTTGCACATTTATTTCCATACATAGCTACGCATTTTTCTCAGGAGGATGTGTGGGCCCCCAAACATCCAAACCACAGTGACTAATTATAGCCCCTGCCAGGGTTCGAACTCAGGTCTCCCCAGTGCAAGACTAGTTCAGTGACCACCGTCAGACTTTTTCTCGTAGTTAATTAGCAAACCTCGGAAGTCAATATAGTCAAAAAGTTAATATATGTTTCATGTGCTAGCACGTATGTACATTCTACACAATGTTTGGTTGAGAGTTTCTTACACCAAATTTTGTCAGCAATTGGACTTATTTCCACTGAGAAGGACGCGTTTTTTTTTTCTTCCTCCTGTAAAATTTACGAAAAGTGACTTGAAAAAGTTTGTTAATTAGCCTGGCAAATTGGCTCCTGAGAGACTATTCCAACATGACGTAAGCACACGACAAATCCTCTTGAGATACTTTGTGGACACATGGACCAATGGCTGAAACTCGAGATTTGGGCACTGTTTTGACGTTGAAAACTCGACATCGAGAATTTCAACCCATTACAATACATTCCTATAAAGAAAGTAAAAATATTGATTGTTTTTTTTAGGTTTGTTGCAGGCGTCGTACCGAGAGAAAGAGTTCCAGCATTTGAACGAATGTTGTGGAGGATCAGCAGAGGAAATGTATTTCTTAGACAAGCCGAACTAGATCAACCTCTTGAAGACCCTGCAACGGTAAACTTATTTCTTAAAAAAAAATATCCCCATCTAGTACATGGGTTTATTATTTTAATTTAGAAATGGTATTTAGGATGTTTGTAGTCATTATGAAATATAAATTTCAATAAAATATTGTGTATCAACTACAAATAATAAGGCGAGTCACGAGTGCTTTCGTCTGTTACGACATTCTCAAGTTGANCCCCCCCCCCCCTTTTTTCGGTAATCTCATATCAATCTGTCTACCATTTTATGTTATCATGCATCTATAAATGGGAAGAACGGTTGATTTCGTGAGAAAAACCATCGCTACTGCAACAACAAACCAGCTACCCACATTGACCTCATCCTGGGTTGAGCCACATCACGAAAAGAGAACCTACGTGATGAGCTATTAATCGCTGGACCTTGCTTAACCTAAGTGATCCTGTGGGAACTGGTGTATTGAACATGCTAATATTAACCTAAGTGATCCTGTGGGAACTGGTGTATTGAACATGCTAATATTAACCTAAGTGATCCTGTGGGAACTGGTGTATTGAACGTGCTAATATTAACCTAAGTGATCCTGTGGGAACTGGTTTATTGAACGTGCTAATATTAACCTAAGTGATCCTGTGGGAACTGGTGTATTGAACGTGCTAATATTAACCTAAGTGATCCTGTGGGAACTGGTGTATTGGACGTGCCATTGATGATGAATTTGCTAATATTAATTTCAAATCTATAAGTAACATGTTGGTGTTAAAAAAAAATAACTTTTAAATAAATGAAAACAAAACACCAAAAACACTATTTATAATTGATGATAAACGTGCTAATATTTATGTAGAAACTAGTTTCGAATCATTCGATTCACCTTCATTCCTTCGACTGATGCTGAATCGAATTATTCGAAACTAATTTCTACATAAATAATTATAAATAGTAATGAGGTAAAGAAAATACTATATCTTCACTTGAAGATATAGTATTTTCTTTTGACATAGTACCCAGTTCAACAAATTTATTATAGTGTTTTCGGTGTTTCGTTTTAATTTATAAAGTTAATATTTTTTTTTCTTTCTCCTATGGAAGACTAGCTGTTTCGCCCGTGTTTCGCCACAATTTTTATATTGAAATTTATGTTTTTCAAGGACCATGAAAATGGAGGAGGGAAAAATAGGTTAGTCCCCACTCTATTGTAGCCTTTGAAACCATAGATTTCTTGTTTATATGTTTTGTCAAGTATTTTGTTTCGTATTCTATGTGCTAACATAAGGACCCCCTAAAACATTCTCACTTTGAGTTGATAGATTGTCGCCACAAAATTTATTATATCGGACCGTGACTTACCCATTTAGTTCAATAAATTGTAAATTTGGTCGTAACTCGAAAACGGTTAGACCTTTTTTTAGTTCTGAAAGTTTTCTTTCGGTCGTAGGCCCTGTTTTGGGAGGGGGTCCATTCCCAGTCATTTTTCGCTATCTGCTACCTTTTGGACTGTGGTATCAGAACAGACAGCCCTTACAACACACACACACACACAAATGTTTTATTTATTTTATTATGTTTCAATATCATCTACCATCATCATCATCATCATCATCAATCACATAATCATCATTATCACCATCATAATAATCTGCTTCGTCTTTTAAATATCATTTTTATTATAAATTCAACATCACCATCATCATCTACCAACCAGTAATAATCATCATCATTATGTTGTTATTTGTGATGATGATGGTTCAATCAATAATCATCATTCATTACTCTCATCTTCCACTGACTGAATTATATTTAATTAAGTCTTTAAAAAAAGTATACAGGGTTATCAAAAAGTTATGCAAAATAAGAAACCACGTATAGTAGAGCTCAAATAAAGGCCACTTTGCTTAATAAACCCTTAAAAGCTTAATAAAAATGACCCCCATAACTCCTTCCCCCATCGGGAAAAAAGTGCCAAATACTCACCAAAGAAGCATGATAACAATCGGAGACGTCATGCAAAAAATGAAGTCAATCGCAAAATAATTCGATTTTTAATAATTATTTTTCGATTTTTAAGTGCTAACTTTGGGTGGTCCTAGCTACCTTGGGGTCCATTTCCATATATGGGATTATTAAGCAAAGCAGCCTTTATTTGAGCTCTACTATACGTGGTTTCTTTTTTTGCATAACCTTTTCATTCTAACGTATTCGTATTGAAGATTTGTTTTGTTCATGATGCTGTCTATTCATCAAGTATGAATTGCTAACGTGACAACTATTTCTTTCTTTTTTTACAGGGGAATGAAATTTACAAAACTGTGTTTGTAGCATTCTTTCAAGGAGAACAATTGAAGTCTCGAGTGAAGAAAGTTTGCTCGGGGTTTCACGCTTCTTTCTATCCATGCCCTTCGTCACATCAAGAGAGAAATGATATGGTGCAAGGTGTAAAGACAAGACTAGAAGATTTAAATATGGTAGGTTATTGTTTATGGTGCAAGGTGTAAAGACAAGACTAGAAGATTTAAATATGGTAGGTTATTGCTTATGGTGCAAGGTGTAAAGACAAGACTAGAAGATGTAGGTTTTACAAATTGTTGAGCAACGTCCCAAAACAATCTATAATAATAAAACTAAATATATCTAACGATAGATGTATCTTTATTTGTAGCCAGCGTCTCTCGATTACTGACGTTAAGCAACGTCCAGCGAGGTTGTACCATGTGGGTTCGTGCTCTCGTGATGCTGGCTATTTTTCCGGCCTAACCCAGACTCTGTGAGGTAAATGTGGGTAGCTGGTTTACAAGTTTTCAGCGAATGGAGGGTGAAACCCCCGTATCGAATGACCAATAGATGTTAAAAGAAACGTTAAGCCAAGAGGAGTGCATTTGGAGTGAACGAGTTGAAATCAGCCGTTCCCTGGTCGAAAAAATGGGGATTGTTGTCGTCAGAACAAGCGATCGCTTGAGAAGTCCAAATACATATATTTGTATCCATGTCCAAATACATATATTTGTATCCCAAGTCCAAACACATATATTTGTATCCATGTTCAAATACGCAAATATTATTTTGCAGTTATTGACATGGTTCTGAGAGACCATTTCAATTATCAAGCTCCAATATTGAATGTATGATGACAACTGAAAACTTCAGCAAGCTGCAGTTTCATACATTTGACCACCATCGATATCGACGATGTCACAATGGTTTGATCAAATGAACGTTTGATTTTGATTTCAGGTGCTAAATCAAACTCGAGATCATAGACAGCGGGTTTTGGTGAGTGTTGCCAAAGAACTTCATAACTGGAGTGTTATGGTGAGAAAAATGAAAGCAATCTATCATACGTTGAATTCATTCAATATGGATGTGACGAAGAAATGTCTGATTGGAGAATGTTGGGTACCTGTCAATCATTTAACTTTTGTTAGAATCACCTTGGCTGAAGGCAGTGTAAGTAGCCACACAAAAAATATATTTAGCTAATTTATTGTTTGAAGTATTAATTTAAATATTTTAATTTTCGACTTCTGATCTTTTCATTTCATATCTATTTTGAAAAAGTCAGAAAACGAAAATTAAAATATCTATAATAATAAAACTCAGTGTAATGATATATGTGCATGTATCACTAATTGTTTACCCAATACGGTAAGAGATATAAAAAATTTATGGGAATGGACCCCCCCCCCCCCCCANAATGCCCCCCCCCCCCTCCAAAGCCATAACCTGGAACTTCAGGAACACTAACAGAATTCACAAATGTCGAACCGTTTTCTAGTTACTATACTATGTCAAGTAAAACCATAATAAGGCAGATAAAATACTACATCTTCACTTGACTATAAAACTTATAAAGATATTAATTACAACTGACTAGTTTCATGCTCTCCTGAGTACATCATCAGAGCTAAGTTGATCGAAAACTCATGATGTGCTCAGGAGAGCATAAAACTAGTAGTCGATACAAAATTAATTAGAAATTCTCATATAAAACTAGTTAGCTGTAAATAGCATCCTTTTATTTTTGTAGTCAAGTGAAGATATAGTATTTTATCTGCCTTATTCCTTTTTAGCTGACAAAAAAAAGAAAAAAGAAACACGTTGAATGCAGATCTACGTTTTCTGGTTGGTCACTTTTTGGGTAATAATGTGCCATCTAATTATTCCTTATTTTAGGACAAAAATACATTAAAAATTCAAAACAAAATAAATGAATCCGGTAACCTGGGTTTACATTGGATTTGAATGGTTACTTCTGCCAGCGTCTATGGCACATTGAATACTCCAGATCCCGTTAGATCACTAAAGTTAAGCAACGTCCAGCGAGGTTGTACCATGTGAGTGTTTATCCGGTCTAAATCAGGCTGGGTAAAGTCAATATAGCTAGCTGGTTTGCAAGTTTCCAGCGAATAGAGGGTAAACACTCGAGACGGGACCTCAAATGACCAATAGATGTTAAGGAGACGTTAAGCCACATCATTCGTCCGAGAATTCCATGACATTATTTCTAATCTAAAGTTTTTCTTTTCTGTCTTTTTCAGAAAGCTGTCGGCAGTTCGATTCCATCATTCCTTAACGTTATTGATACCAATGAACTGCCTCCTACTTTTAATTCGACCAATCGGTTTACTCAGGGCTTCCAAAATTTAATTGATTCCTATGGTATTGCAAGCTATAGGGAAATTAATCCTGGTACGTAAGTCTTAGGAGCAGTTTGGAAATATTAAACAATTGAGGCGATCATGAGGCCCCTGGTTGCCTAATAGGATCCAAAAAATAATCAGCTAGTCCCATTAACGTAATAATATAATTATAATCATTTTTTATAAAGACCGAATAGGATTGAAGAGTCCCTTTACACCGGGAAGTTTGTTGTGGGTTCGCGCCCTCGTTATTCTGTCTTTTTTTCCGGCCCAACCCAGGCTGGCTGAGGTCAATGTGGGTAGTTGGTTTGCAATTTTTCAGCGAACGAAGGGTAAAATCCCCGTCTTGAATGACCAATAGATGTTGAAGAGACGTTAAGCCAAATTAAAAAAAAAAATATGTGATAAATATCTCAAATTCATGAGGATGAAATTCCAGACTTGGCTGGGTTTGAACCCAAGCCCTACTGTTTACCAGCCAGAGCGTCTTACCACTGCACCACCAACCCACTTCTATCGTAATCGTCCTCACGATGACCGGTTCTACGCACCAGGACAACCTAGCACGACAGATGGTATTGTCGTGAACGAAATTGTGGAATCACCGGCAACGCCCGACAAATTAAAAACTCTGCCAATGTAACATATGGGTTTATTATTTTACAGGCTTAAAAAATACCCCCCCCCCCAAAAAAAAATCTGGGGCGTAATTAGACCCTAAATTTGACCCTTTTTAGACATGCTCTTTATAGACAGGATTAATGAAAACCCCTAAAAAGCTGTGAAAACCACCAGTGGTATATTTGATTGCACCCAAAAGTTTCGAAGCTTACTGAGACCCAAAATATGGCATTAATGGAAACCGCTAAAAAGCGGTAGAAACCGCTAAAAAAGCGGTAGAAACCGCTAAAAAGTGGTAGAAACCGATAGCGGTATATTTAATTGCACCCAAAAGTTTCGGAGCTTACTCAGACCCTAAATATGACATACATACCAAATTTCAAATCTCTAGCTCTTACCATCCTCTTTTTAGACAGCAATACTGAAAACCGCTAAAAAGCGGTAAAAACCGCCGAGAGTGTATTCCGTTGCACCCAAAAGTTTCGGGACAAACTCAGAGCCCAGATGGGACCCATATACCAATTTTCATCCAAATCGGTCAACGCCAGTAGCAAAAGGGCCCATCACGGCGGACGGCGGAAAGCGGATTTTTTTTATTCGATTTTTGAATTCTACGTACCTTGAAACGTGCATTTTTTTTTTTTTTTTTTTTTTNTTTTTTTTTTTTTTTTGTGACGATTCCAAAGGTCGGATACGGATGGCAAACGGTTTTTAACAAACAAAAAAATTTAAGCATTGTAAAATTTCAACACTAAAAAGAATAGGAAACAAATAATGTTTTTTTTTTTAATGTTAAATCAAAAGTAAATAAAATTCAGTCCAACAATTTATATAAGAAATTTCTTTCATAAATTGTAAAAATAAATAAATAATGAACCGTTAATTAAAATCTATATTTCTTTGTGTTATTATATCACAATTTTTGTGGGCATCATAGCACAAGGTATTATCAGCAATCACTAAGCATAAGCTACACTTTAACAGGTTTTACCTTATAATTCTACCACTTGGCGCTATTACCATATCTACTCAATTGTCCTCAGGAGGCTGAGTTACCCCCAATCATAACCAGACCAAGTAGAAAATCAAATTTTTGACCAGTCCAGGAGATATCTAAAATTGTCTTCTTCTCGGCCATTTCGATATCTTAGACACAATCATTACATTCCCCTTTGGGGATTGGGCCATCTTCGGCCAATAATATCTAAAATTCTTTGTTTTTTGTCAGCTTTATACTCAAATCATTACATTCCCCTTTGATGATTCGGTCATCCTCGGACAATGATATCTAAAATTGCCTTTTTTGTTCTGTGTCAGCTTTATACTCAAATCATTACATTCCCCTTTGGTGATTTGGTCATCCTCGGCCAATGATATCTAAAATTGTCTTCTTTTTTCTGTGTCAGCTTTATACTCAAATCATTACATTCCCCTTTGGTGATTTGGTCATCCTCGGCCAATGATATCTAAAATTGTCTTCTTTGTTCTGTGTCAGCTTTATACTCAAATCATTACATTCCCCTTTGGGGATTGGGCCATTCTCGGCCAATGATATCTAAAATTGTCTTCTTTATTCTGTGTCAGCTTTATACTCAAATCATTACATTCCCCTTTGGTGATTCGGTCATCCTCGGCCAATGATATCTAAAATTGCCTTCTTTGTTCTGTGTCAGCTTTATACTCAAATCATTACATTCCCCTTTGATGATTCGGTCATCCTCGGCCAATGATATCTAAAACTGCCTTCTTTGTTCTCTTTCAGCTTTGTACACAATCATTACATTCCCCTTTCTGTTTGGTATAATGTTTGGCGATGCCGGCCATGGCATTATTCTAACTTTATTTGGTGCTTTTATGATAATTTGGGAACAACAATTCTTGAAGAAAAAAAGTAATAACGAAGTAAGTAGACGGGTCAGAAAAGACAAGACATGATACGGCTGCCGGCCCAGTTTTGTCCACTTCTGCGCATGACGTCATACTAGCCATTTGAGCGTCGTACGAGCCGTTTACATATAATCACCTGTTTCTAATATCTCACTTTCATTTATTTATTTTTATTTTATTTAGTAGTTCTATGAACTATAGAACTCACTCATTCAAAATGGGCCGAAAAACTAATTGCCATTTATCCGCGCGCGTCTATATGAACAATTCGTCTCAAGAATGATAGGTAAGTGCCGGAGACTTGAAATTTGGTATGTATGCCAAATAAATATCTACAGGATGCTATACTTTTCATTAAAGTCAAAGATTTGAGAAAAAAGATAACGCCCCTTCCAAATACTGGTCACAAAAGATCGAAATAATGGTCGCAGTGATATTTGCCATCGGTCCCAATAGAGACCTGCAACCAGTGTAATAACTAAATAAAGGTCGCATTGATATTTGCAATCTGTCTCAATAGAGACCTGCAACCAGTGTAATAACTAAATAAAGGTTGCAGTGATATTTGCAATCGGTCCCAATAGAGACCTGCAACAAGTGTAATAACTAAATAAAGGTTGCATTGATATTTGCAATCGGTCTCAATAGAGACCAGCAACCAGTGTAATAACTAAATAAAGGTCGCAGTGATATTTGCAGTCGGTCTCAATAGAGATCTGCAACCAGTGTAATAACTAAATAAAGGTAGCATTGATATTTGCAATCGGTCTCAATAGAGACCTGCAACCAGTGTAATAATAATAGAAAAAAATGACAAAGAAAGTCGTGTGATGTTCACAGCAGATTTTTTTTTTTTTTTTTAGATTTGGAATATCTTTTTTGGCGGTCGTTACATTATTTTGCTGATGGGTTTGTTTTCCATCTATACTGGCCTCATTTACAACGATGTGTTCTCTAAATCTATGCAAATATTTGGCTCAAGTTGGAAAATTAATTATAATCTTAGTACAGTGATGGAAAATAGGGATCTTGTATTAGATCCTGCGACAGATGATTATGCTCAAATTCCTTATCCTTTTGGACTTGATCCTGTTTGGCAGGTAAGTCGTGTCTGTGAACTTCATTTTAGGACTTCATTTGGGTGTGACATACTAAATTGAAGATTCCAAACAGCTCAGCTAAAATGCCTACTGAATGAAGTTATTGGTATAAATGAACTCTTACTCTACAGCTACGGTGTTATTTTAGTTTCATTTTATTGTTCATGTGTCACTCAGGATTTTCTAGGTAAAAAAATTGAGAAATATTCAAAATAGAAAAAAATCAACTGAATAGTTGATTGTAGAATTTATTGGAGCAGCCTCAGTAGCTCAGTTGGTTGAGGCGGTGAATTCGTAACCAGGAGGCGTTTGGTTCGAATCCAACTCCATCCCCCTTTTCGACACAAGATTAGAAATAGAATCTTTAGAAGAGGGTGCCTATTTAAAATATATATATATATGTATATATTTTTAAAAAATATCGAATATGAAAAAAATCTATAGTAGACCTTGTTTGTAATGCCCGAATAAGATTCAAGGGCACTTTTACACCGGGAATTTTTGGGTTCTATTATTATGTGGTCAATATCTCAAATTCATGAAGAAAAAATCCAACAGGATAGGATATATTGGACCGTTTTACTTTAAATGACTCACCCTGTATGTATACAGCGCCGTAGCACGACCAACTGGCACGGAGAAAATTTTACGGACCATGGTATATATTTTCTCTATAAAAAATCCTGGAGTCACGTTCCGACCCCCTTGAAAGGTCTGGAACCTAGGGAAATCACCCCGTCCCTTCAGCCCTATCGTTAAGCATATATATAAAATCGTTGATGATGTATGATTTTTTGGACCCAGATCTGTGATGAGACTGATTTTTTTTTTTCAGATTGCTGAAAACAAGATTGTGTTTTTAAATTCCTACAAAATGAAACTGTCAATTATCTTCGGTGTGGTCCATATGATTTTTGGTGTCACTCTGAGCGTTGTCAACCACGTGCATTTCCGCAAACCCATGAACATTCTTCTTGAGTTTTTACCCCAGTTGATATTTTTAGTTTTGTTATTTTTCTATATGGTTATTCTTATGTTCATGAAATGGTTGCTGTACGCACCCAAAAATCGTAAGTGCATACTCCAATATACCAAAACTAAACAAAATTTGGTAAACATTTGTTTCATCACAGCAAATAATCACCATCAGAAAGAATGAGCATAATTGCTGTGAGACGATATGGGGTCTTCTTGCGGTTTGCATTGCTGTATTGATGATTTTTGGCCAAACATTTTTGAGTGTTTGGGTTGCCCTGGTGCCTACAACCAACATTAAGTATGAGGTAATTAAGTTAACTGGAATTCGCCAAGAGATATCATCAGCAAGGAACTTCTTCCCGTGGGCTCTTCAAATGTATACAGTATGTTCCAGAAGTTTTTACCAATCTTAATATATAAATCAGAAATGTATGTACCTATGTATGAGGGGTTGTCTGTTACAATACCACAGCCCAAACAGTAGCAGATAGCGAAAAAATTATGGGAATGGAGTTACGAGTTACGGCCAAATTTCCAATTTCTTCTCCCCAAAATCGGACAGTCACGGTCCGATATCTTAAATTTTGTCGCGATAACATATCAACTCACAGCGAGAGAGTTTTAGGTGTCTCTTTAGACCTTATTTTAAGACTTGCAAAGATAGGGCCAGCCATTCCAGAGTTACGAGTTCGAAACCGGGAACGGGTTTTTAGTATTTTCTAAATAAAATTTAGAAAATACTAAAAATTTAGAATGGCCGCTCCCCTAAGGCGCCTGGCGAAACGTTTAAATCTTGTTTTTTAAAGATTGCAACATAATAATAATACTGCTTATTTATACTGCTCGAATGAGACTAACGAGTCCCTTTACCCCAGCAGTAAGCTTGTACTATTATTGTGGTCAATATCNCCCTCCCCCCCAATTTCCATTGTCCTTGAAAAACAAAAATAGCAATATAAGAATCGTAGCGAAGCACGGGCGAAACAGCTAGTTGCTTATATTTTTTGAACGCATGTTACACGTTCTGAAAGTTTTTTAAAATTAGAAAGAAAAGCTCGTGGTCTATGTCAGCTGGATTTTCACGTCAAAAAATATTTGCTAATGTAAATTTCTCGAGAAATTTAAATACGAAGGAGCACATTTTATTTCATATTACTTATTATTTTAATTTTTTGAAATTTCGTTTTATGGGTGCAGTAAATTTCTTTTATTCGACATAACCCTTCTCGTACCGTGCATCCGATTTTGAGATTTTTTTTAGTTTCATACCTATAAGTTATGCAAAGCCATCTATAAACATGGTAATAGAAGTTGACCTAACGAAATCAACGAATGATAAAATTTTGACCTGATAATGATTTATTTGTTTTAGCATTGCTCACGAGTCCGCGATGTGCACCATCCGTACTCATTCTGTTCATCAATATGATGCTGTTCAAACATTCCCAACCTTTCGAGGGGTGTGACGAGTACATGTATGAGGGTCAGGTGAGTTAAACGAGGAAGACATGGTATATTCTTGCGGAGTAAATATTGACGACATGTTCCTGGGGATGCGAATAGAGTATCGATACTTTTTTTTCCTATACCGAGTTTTTTAAATAATAATATATTTCTTTGAGTTTCATGCGTTGCTATGCTGCTCTAAGTAAAGACATTGCTATTCATTTCAGTTTCATATATTACCTATAACTTGTTGCTATGCTGCTCTGAGTAAAGACATTGCTATTCATTTCTGTTTCATATATTACCTATAACTTGTTGTTATGCTGCTCTGAGTAAAGACATTGCTATTCATTTCAGTTTCATATATTACCTATAACTTGTTGCTATGCTGCTCTGAGTAAAGACATTGCTATTAATTTCAGTTTCATACATTACCTATAACTTGTTGCTATGCTGCTCTGAGTAAAGACATTGCTATTCATTTCTGTTTCATATATTACCTATAACTTGTTGCTATGCTGCTCTGAGTAAAGACATTGCTATTCATTTCTGTTTCATATATTAACTATAACTTGTTGCTATGCTGCTCTGAGTAAAGACATTTCTATTCATTTCTGTTTCATATATTACCTATAACTTGTTGCTATGCTGCTCTGAGTAAAGACATTGCTATTCATTTCTGTTTCATATATTACCTATAACTTGTTGCTATGCTGCTCTAAGTAAACACATTGCTCTTCATTTCTGTTTCATATATTACCTATAACTTGTTGCTATGCTGCTCTGAGTAAAGACATTGCTATTCATTTCTGTTTCATATATTACCTATAACTTGTTGCTATGCTGCTCTAAGTAAACGCATTGCTATTCATTTTTGTTTCATATATTACCTATAACTTGTTGCTATGCTGCTCTGAGTAAAGACATTACTATTCATTTCTATTTCATATATTACCTATAACTTGTTGCTATGCCGCTCTGAGTAAAGACATTACTATTCATTTCTGCCTCATATATTACCTATAACTTGCTTCCACTTGAACTTTTGATTTTTTTTCCTTTCCTTAGTACGGACCTACATACTAAAAGGAATCTGTGTGCCAAATTTCAAATCTCTGCGTTTAGCCATTTTGGAGCTACGTTGATTACGAGTCAGTCAGTATACCAACTGGGATTTGAGTTTTATAATATAAGCATAGATTTAAAATAATAATAAAGTAATTTCATAGCAGAGAACATTTGTTTTAGCTCTTGAGAATTCTCTTAATTAAGGCCACTTGAAAATTGTAAATCTAGTCTCCCTCTCATTAGTGCAGTAGGATTAGCAGATCCGGTGGTCTTGAATTTGGAGGTCGGTTGTTCAAAAATTGAGGAGTGACAAAACACAGTAACACAAATGTCATTCAAATAATTCAAATTGACTTTCGATTAATAAAGAAATTAAAATTGAGGAGTGACAAAACATAGCACACAAATATCATTCAAATTTGCTTTTGATTAATAAATAAATTAAAATTGGTTGGATTTAATTTTTTTTTTGAAAAATCTCAACCAGTTGGTTGTTACTTATTGGAGTAAGGCATATGAATATTCAGATATCGATACAAGTAAGAATACCATTCTTCTGATAATACTTATGAGTACTAATATCAATATTTCGCTTTTCATACCACAACCCTACGACGTTTGACGTTTCATGTGTTTACATAAAGATTCCTTATTTATTCTTCGTTACTCTAAAAATCTGGTGTGAACATCACACGACTTTCCTTACCTACAGGGTGTTTGGCTATAAATGGGACCCCTGAATATGGTGGGTAGCTGAGATCAAATGGAGTAGACACACACACGGACCAATGGCTGAAACTCGAGATTTGGGCTCTGGGGACCCCAAAACGTATTTCGGCATTGAAAACTCGACATCGAAAATTTCAGCCCATTACAATACTTTCCTTTATATAGGATAAGGAAAGTAAAAGATAAATAAAACGGAGAAGTTAGGATATAATGCGTTTTGTATTATATCCTAAATTCTCAATTTCTCTCCATCTAACAGCATTAAATTTTTCGTTGCATTATTTTCATAAATACCCCTCTCCCCTCATAATTTTGATTTATCACATTCTTTTACTTTCAGCATAAAATGCAACTCATTCTGATGCTCGTTTCCCTTTCGTGTATTCCCGTTCTCTTGTTCGGAAAACCAATCTATCTAATATTTTTTGCCAGTAAAAACAAACATAAACATCAGCAAGTTGTCAATGGTGATTTACAAGCAGGAATGGAATTAAGGGGAAACGGTGATGAAGTAAGTATTGTTTTAAACCTCAGTCTTTCTGAAAATGGGCCATATCAACCACCAGCGGATGGCGGAGAAAATTTGTTGGGCGGTATTGACCGATTAAAATTTTCATTGGACATTGGAGGCAGCGGAAATTAGTGTTATAATTCAGAGATAGAAGATACATTTTAGGTAGGTGTCATCGCCGTGGCCGAGTTGTGGGTTCAAATCCCGCCTGGAGCGAAAATTTTCTAATCGAATTTTCTCGGTTTCCGGAATGGCATGGCTTTAAAAAACAGTGCCCTGAAGTTATGCGAAAGCGGTTCCGGGACATAATTTTTTTAAACCCTTTTTTTTCTTAAATGGGAAAAAAGGTAGGTACCCAATATTGCCAAATATTTTTGAAATGGACGTAAAAATGATACAATTCTAGATAACAAGCAAGGTTAGAGAATTCCTAACTACAACAAAGCGCAAATGTCGTATCTTGTTTGCATTTGCTACAGATAGAGAGAGAGAGAGAGAGAGAGAGTGTTAATCACCGTCTCCTACAACGAGAGTTCTAGGAGTCTGGGGAGTGATCAAGAATCAGAAAATCTTTGAAAAAAGGGGATACATTAAAACTATTCAGCGAGGCATGGCTGCACCGGTGATTTTTGAACAATCAAAATCTCCAAAAATCAAGGGATTGTAACCAAATTAAATATAAATTGCCGTTCAGAAATTCTTGAATTTTTTTTAAAAAAAAATCGTAACTTTGGGTGCGTTTCCAACCGTTAAAAATCGCATTTGGAATTTTTCGATATAGAATGTACCATTTGTAATCCTCTTATTTGACGCATAGAACATGTGGGTTCAAGAAACGCACTTTTTTGTTACAACCCCTTATTTGACACATAGAACTTATGGGTTCAAGAAAAGCACTTTTTTGTTTCAACCTCTTATTTGACACGTAGAACATGTGGGATTGCAAGAAACGAACTTTTTTGTTACAACCTCTTATTTGACACATAGAACATGTGGGATTGTGGGTTCAAAAAACGCACTTTTTTGTTATAAACTGTAGTTTTTTCCCCCCCTAAAGAAGTAGGTCCATCAGAAGGGTAAGTCCACTAACGTATCCTTCTGATGGATCTACTTCTTTGATAAGCACGGAAAATAGTCGATATGCTCTTTTCGATGAGACACTAACTGACCCATTGACCCATCATCGATCGCTAACTCAATGTTTGTCGTTAAATTTTTAGATTTTACCTCAAACTCCTGCTGCTCCGGTTGAGGAGCATGAAGAGCCAGCTGAAATTCTTATCCACCAGGGTATTCACACGATCGAGTATGTGCTCAGTACCATATCTCACACTGCGTCTTACTTAAGACTTTGGGCGTTGAGTTTAGCCCATGCTCGTAAGTTACCTTTTTTTTTCTTTTCACTAATATCTGCAATGTGCCACGAAGGTGTCTGTCGGTTTTACACTAGTTGTAGGAGAAGTTTTAGTGTTTTGCACCCAGCGTTCAAAGTAGGACGCCTGCCGCACGAACATAAGGTTCGAGGTAGGTCTTGGCGCTGGGCTGTTTCACATAACCTCAGATTCCGCCATTGGCTGGGGGTTGGCAGTGACGAATTTCCGCTGTAGTCCATTAACCAACTGAGCGGCGGACCACCGATATGTGAGATTATTTATTGGTTGGTTCTTCGCACCGGGTTTACTCGTTCCCTAGGGTACGGCCAAAGACCACCAACAGCGCTCCGACTATAACTCGCTGAGTTTTTCTTCCGTTGGAGCTGCTCATCCCAGTCGTGCAGCCCCAGATACTTCTCCCCCGCATGTTGTTGCGGGGAGTAGACACGGAGCCCACCGGTGGCTAATTCCTGGACGCCCTGAGGAGCCAGAATAAGGCGCTGGCTCTACATCCTATGTTGAACGCAATGCGGTTCGTCCGGTCGTTTGCTGACCGGGGGCAAGAGGGGTTGAGGAGCGTGCTCCTGGAGGTCGACCTGGGGTTGCTTCTCTTCCTCTTCAAACTCGGAAAGTTGGCGATCGGGTGTACCCGGTGCACAGTGGGGGATGGATCCCGTCTCACGCTGTGTTACCGGTGCTGCGAGTATGGGCACCCACACGGTGCGTGTAAGGCGGCGTTCCGGTGCGCCTGGTGTGCGGCCGACGGCCATGAAATGAGGAGCTGCCCGGTAAAGGCAGCTGGGGCCGTGCCCACTTGCATCTCGTGCAAGAGGGCCAGTCAAAAGCACACGGGGCATTCGGCCGCCTCCGTCACGTGCCCAATGCACATGCGGAAGTTGGTGGTTTTTCTGCGTACTGCGAACTATGGCTGAAAGCCCTCACGAGTACCGGCTGGCGGTCGCGCAGGCGAATCTGCAGGGTTCTCGAGTCGCCACATTAGAGGTGGCGGCTGCGGCCCACGCGTTGCGGCTGGACTTTGTGTGCTAGACGCGAATCGGAGTGTGGATGTGGATGTTCGGCGTATTCCGGGTGTCCAGGCAGCAGAAACTCGTGTCATCCTGAGTGATGTCGAGCGGGAGACCAATTTGATCAATGCGGCTATAGTCATCCCCAACCGTAACTTGGGTTGCATGGCTCTTGGGCACCTCTGTTGTGAGTACTTTGCCGTGGCGGAAGTGACTGTCCTTCGGAATGTGGTGAGTAGGGCTCTCCCCCCCTGCGAGTTGTTCTGGAACGGCTGACGTCGTTTTGCCTGAGGTGCAAGGATTTGGTGATTCTGTCGGCGACGGAAACCTTTCGGGCTTTGTTGAGCGGAGTTCCGATGTCGGTGGACTTGGTTGGGGGCTCCTATTGGTGGACTCAGTCGGGTTGACCCAGGTAAGGTTGGCGGCACGGCGGGACTTCGTTCCCTGCCACGCTGTCCGGTCAGGGTGGATCCGGGGTGTGGGAAGCGGTTGCGGCAGCGGGCTGTAGTTAGAGTCTCCTCCCGCAAGAACTGGTATATAAATCCTTGCTGAACCCTGAAGTATCTGATCGCTGTCCTCTATGTATGCTGGCTGCGCATGATGTAAATCATTGATTCAACTGTCCGTCAAACCCAACCAATCTAGAGCCGTCAGCATTATGGACAGATCCTGTTGGAGTGGCCGCCTTCCTTGTCCCGGATGCACAGTGAGAGTCGTTGAGAACGTTAACAGCAATAACATGTATTGGTTCACACGTTTGTTCACTTGAGAGGTTAGATTGGAACGGATAACTAGGCCCTTGGAAAGAAGATAGGGGAAATAGAATTTGGGTAAAGAGATTATCAGGAGGTGGAGAGGAACTTTCGATCAAAAGAGTTTACCCGACAGGTATCAAATTCTGAACACTACTAATTGTAGACCTCACTCACTTATAATGGCCCAATAACTAATTAGCTAATTCTACCATATCTTGTCTTAACTAAATTTCGTCAGATCGGACAATGCGTTCTAAAGTGAGCGTAGTGCAAAAAATCGTGGTGTTAAAAGTAGATCTCACTTCATTCGGTTATACATTTTGTTTTTGATCGAATTATCGTCAGTAATAAATTATTTTCATTAATGAACCTTTTGGGTCACAAAAAAAGAAAAAATGTATAACCGAATGAAGTGAGATCTACCTTAAAATTTTAATATTTCCCCTTAAAATTTTAATTTCCCCTTAAAATTTTAATATTTTACGTTTCAAGGTACGTAGAATCCAAAAAATCGAATTGTGCCCCGAAAATCTAGACCCCAACCGGCCCTACATACCAAATTTCGTCAAAATCGTTAAGTGGCAAAAGTGCCGGTGGTCAGTGAACAGGTTATGGAGGGTGCCCAACGAATGGACTTTTATTCGATTTTTGGATTCTGCATACCTTGAAACGTAAAATATGGATTTTTTTAGTGAGTAAAATAATAAACCCATGTGTCGCATTGGCAGAGTTTTTACTTTTTTACTTTGTTCCACAGAATTGTCTGAGGTGTTGTGGAATATGGTCCTCAAGTTGGGAATGCAAAGTGAAACTCATTTTGGGGCCATAATGCTGTATTTATCTTTTGGTTTGTGGGCCACGTTCACATTGGCCATTCTTGTTATGATGGAAGGACTGTCCGCATTTCTTCATACTTTACGTTTACATTGGTAAGTAGGTAATATAGAAGGGAAGACCCATCGCCTAGCATAAGCGGCATCTTTGCCAATTATCGTTAACTCTAAGAAATTTGTTAAACTTTATAATCCAGTCAACGAATGGGGTTTGCAGTGCGTTGGTGGAAAGGAAGGAAATGCTTCAGAAATTTGTATGAAGTTGTTAGAATTAGTACCCTGTGGATAGGGGGACTTAAAAAGAATAATTCCAATGTACACAAGTCTATGCCAGTCGTAAAAGACGACTAAGTGCAGGGTCGGAAACGATATATTTTCCATTACCATGCAGGAAGCAAGGAGAAGCTACTGCATTATATCCTTCCTATATGCCCCGTGGATAGAGGGATTCCGACCCTGCCCTCAATCACCTTTTACGACTGGCATGGACTTGGGTGCCTTGGAAATATTCCTTTTAATTCCCCCTATTCACTCCATAGAAAAATAATTTCCAAAATAATTTTGTATCGACTATTGGTTTTATTATAGAATCACTCTACTGAACTGAGGCCTGATTAGCCTGATGATAGGCTGGCTATGTATGATGGAGGGTGTCTGGCATAATTCAATGATGTTAGTGGGGGTCTATTTTTATTTTATTTTTCTTTGTACGTTTGTTCCCATAGTTATTTACATAAACTTGTAGTCGATACAAAATTATTTTAGAAACATATATTTCGATATGACTACAAACATGCTGAATATAATTTCTTATTTGAAAAATTACAAAGATAAACATACTAAAAACCTGGAGGTGAGCGGAATGCAGAGGGCGTAAAGAAGGTCACCTTTTTAACGTTTTCGATTACATCTGGTCTTATCGGAAAAAGTATTCTTATTAAATTTGGATCTCTTTAAATTTTCAACAAGTTTGTATTTAAAAGGTCTTACTGTAATAATTCATCCAAGTATGTATGCACCCTGTCTGTCTTATCAGATTCACTTTGTAATCTTATTGAAGTTGTCAAGACCATCTTAATCAATTGTGTTCTATTTTTTGTGTTAACAGGGTAGAATTTATGTCTAAATTTTACACAGGTACGGGCTATCCATTCCAGCCATTCTCATTTAAGCATGTATTAGAAAATGAAGAAGGTCCTACAACAGAGGATTGACATTTGACCAATGAACCGCCCGAGCAAATACGGGAAAGAAAAAAACGTTACAGTAGTGTTATCAATCATTCTAATCATCTTCATTTTGTTTGATTATAGTTGAAAATTATCGCCCCTTCCTTACCGGGAGGAGCAGGCGCTCGAGAAAGGATCAGAATTTTTTTCTGTCTCCCAAAGAAGAAAAAAAATCATCATTTTCCCTTTAATTTTTATTTTAAATCAGGAATAATTCAAGTGCTTCGATTCTCGATACAAAGGTGGTTTGATTTTTGAAGCGAGAGAAACCTGGGCTTTGTTTTAAAGTTATCTTTGGGATTAAGGCATAAATGAATATGAATGTTACTAACTTTAGGTATGGTTAGGTTACGTTCATTATGGCCATGCCTGGCTGATAAGAATACTGATTCATATATAGTAAGATTACACTGTACCTTTCACCCTTTTTATTATATCTGATTTTTACTTTAATGTATTTTAAAATTTAGGTAATGTTTTCTTACATTTCTCGAACAGTTTAAACATTTTAAGAATTACGTGGGAAAAGTAAATGGAGAGCTACTAAATGTGACTAAAAATAAAAATTCTCTTAAATGTGAGATTTTTTGCTGATCCTTTCTCAAGCGTCTGGTGGGAACTTCCGTGCCGCCTCCTCTCATTTGATCCCTTATTGTTGTGGTATTCCTATTAAAATCAACTGTTCTCCCCATTTATAGAACCCGGTTTGGAAAAAATGGTAGACACAGGTTGATATGAGTTTGATGGCTCTTGACTGAAACTATGATGGTATGCATTTCAGGTTCATAAAACCGACCATCTTAAGGACCCCATTTGGTTTATTATTATAACTAACTAGCTGTTTCGCCAGTGCTTCGCAACGATTCTGATATTGGTATTCTTGTTTTTCAAGAACAATGGAATTTGGGGGGGGGGGATTATGGGTTTGTGTCAACCCTGGATATTGCAACCTTTAAAAACCAAGATTTAAACGTTTCGCCAAGCGCCTTAGAGACACGGCCATTCTGACTTTTTAATATTTTCTAAATTTTATTTATTTTACTCGTTCGGACCTATATCGGACCTGGACTGTCCTATTTTGGTGAAGAAATTAGAAATTTTGGTTCTGATAATTTTCCTGGGGTCCTACGTAGACCATGATTTTGGGGAGTCCATTCGTGCAAATTTTCATCTATCTCTTACCGTTTGGGTTCTGGTATTGTAACAGACAACCCCTACCACATTCAAATTTCTGATTTATATATATATATTTTTTAAAAAAACAAAAGTTATGCCCCGGAAACCGCTTTCGCATTACTTCAGGGCATTCCTTTTAACAGCCATGCCATTCCGAAAACGAGAAAATCGATCAGAAAATGTTCGATCCGTGCGGGATTCGAACCCACAGCCTCCGTCCGGACTCTTAACAACTCGGCCACGGAGATCTGATTTATATATTAAGATGAACTTTTGGTAATTTGATGCGGAAAAAACTTTCCCTTGAAATATCAGGTTTTACATTTAAAGTTACTTAGAATTAAAATTTCGAACAAAACAATTTCATAGCCTTAAGCCCTTAAGTGTCAGTTTTAACACCTTACGGCAACCGCAATGAATGATATTTGATATGCAAGACTCATTTGGGGTCTAGTAAGTTCTACGTGGAAAATTCAAATATAATGGGATTTTTATTACTAATTTATTTTTTATTACTACTAAGTAACGCAATTACCTCATAATGATATCACTTATCGCTATTGTCCTCGGGAGACTGAGTTACTCCCAAATATAATTATTATACCAAGTAGAAAATTTGAAAAAGGTTTTAAATTTTTGACCCGAAAATTTGAAAAAGGTTTTAAATTTTCGACCCGAAAATTTGAAAAAGGTTTTACATTTTCGCAAGCTGAATTGTGATGCACACTACTACAGAGTTGCTTTTTTTTTTTTTTTTTTTTTTTTTTTTTTTTTTTTTTTTTTNTTTTTTTTTTTTTTTGTACGCCTACAATATGTGCCAAAAAATGTTGGGGAAATTAAGAAAGGAGATGGCAAGGTTTCATCAATTTTGTACGTTTTTTCTTCATCATAATTATGTACGTGTACGGTATTTTTTTAATTTTTTATCGTCATTAATTTAAAATTCTGTACGGTATGCCTTACTGTTAATTTGTTATGTCTGAAATATTTCTATTTTTTTTTTTTATTTATTATTAAATGTTTAGGCAATCACATTTTGTTTTACATATCGGAAACAAGTTGAGTTCTTTGTTTAGTATGCAATTTTATGAAGGTATCGCAATTTTCTTTAAAAGAAAATATCGAATGGAATGCTTATTATTGTTATTTTTTAGTTTTAGTCAAAATATTACGGGAGGGAGGGGGGATTATCACTTTATGAGGTCCATCCAATAACAGTTCGTTCACATTAAGTTCACATTTTTTTTGACGGGTGTCTTTTTACAGGATTTTTTGTTTTTTTTTATCGAAATGATAACAAACACGCTATTGCTGAAAAAAAAACTATGAATGTGACGCTATATTGTCTGATGAGTGAAGAAAAAAATAGGTCGCAAAATGTGTTACGTGGTGTGGAAATACGTAAAGTAATGAGACTTATTTTTTTCTTTATTTAAATATATTTACATTTTAACATTGTCGTCTTCAAAGCAGTTGCCTTGGGAAGCCACACAGTGACGTTGACGGTCTTTCCACTACTCAGCGCTGGGTTGAACCACGTGACTAAAGGGTTCAAACTTGCACTGAAGGCGTTTTTTTTTTTTTTTTAAAAAAAAAAAAAAAAGTTGTGCCCCGGAAGTGCTTTCGCATTACTACTAGCTTTTTACAGCCATGCCATTCCCGAAACGAGAAAATTCGATCAGAAAATACGAGGTTTGAGACACGAGAGAATTGTGTTTTGTTTACAAATATGTTTAGAAGGAGAGGCAACGTTGTTATTTTTCTATACATTACAGGACGTATTGCTATCATCTTCGTCCAAGGCGCTATCACAACTCTTGTAATTCAAATTATAGTTTGATTAATCTGTACGTATGAGTTACTACACCCAAATCCCTAAGTAGTCCGAAGTATTCAAGTCCCGAATTCAAGCGAAGTAGTTTTTATTTCGTATGACGCCCTACTGTACTTTTTTTTTGTGAGACCACACTGTAAACATTTAATTCATTAGACGACTTCATTCGAAGTGCAGTGAAAACTGCATCTCGTAATGCAATATGAAAAATGAATAATTTTAAATAAACTTCCCAAGTGAACGACATTTATTATCCTAATCGAGTGGCCCTCTGAATAGTTCCCTAAATTATCCCTACGATGATTGTGTCTGCGTCCCAGGCGAATAATTCTAACTAAAGACCAAAAAAAATCCAAATAAATCCTTGTCGCAGTGTTTCGTACTGAGTAGCGGGATTTGAACAAAGCCCAGGAGACATGCTTATCTATCAATACCGACAACAAGAGGATGGTGAATTGGTGATTTGACATAACTTGGTTACTGCAACATTTATGTTACTTTTTTCCCACTTAAACATTCTTGGAATAAAAATAGAAACGATTTTATTTTTGTTTTAAAAAGACAGCCATTTTCGGTCTGCCTTTGAAACATCGTGAGCTTATTATGTATTTTGCTTTAATAATTTCTCTGTTAAAACGTTATTTTTTTCTTTTAGTATTAAATAAATGAAATAGTATTTCATTTATTTTTTATTTGAATTTATAATTTATTTATCATGATATTTAAAATATTTCTTTAATATTTAATTTATCTATTATGATATTTTAACTTTTTATTTGATTATATAATTTGTCTATCATGATATTTAAATTATTTATTTTAATATTTAATTTATTTATTATAATATTTAATTGTTGGTTATTTGATAATTTTTGTTATTTGTTTTATTACATAGACTTGATAATTATTTGCTTTTGTTAAGAATAAGGTTGGTGTTATTAAATTGAAAATGAGGGTTGAATATTTGGACACTTGGTGCCGGATAAGTCATTCGGACAAGCGCAAATACAAGTTATTTATTTATTCGAAAACTTCACCATATTCTTTTAAGTACGTGTTCTAGGGCCTAATTTAAGACTGTTCTTTTCTCATGTCCGAAAATGTTTCTGCTCTGCTCTGGGTACTCCCCAAGTGATAAAATAATACAATCTAAAAAAATATAAATCTCACTGGCTTATATTTTTATTTTATTTTTAATTAATTAACTACGTAAGAAGTCAGCTCTCATCCCAGAAGTTTTATTTAATAATGCCGTTCTAAATTGTTTATATTCTATTTCTTGAAACTATTGACGATTCTAAATATGAGATTGTTTTTTTTTCTTTCTTTATTTATCTTCTAATTTCTGATAAAAGAGTTAGCCGCACATTTGTTCTCATCCTTCGAATTGTAGTGTTGACAGAAACCCATTCGGAGATCCGAACAAGTGTGTGTGTAGTCACATTTAAAACCATGTTATCAACTTAAACTACAATTTCTACGGGGCGAACTAGTGTTTGTTTATCCTTGACAGGTTTCCCATAAGACCTGTAAAGTATATGTCATTTGAATTATATGCACAAACATCCTGGAAATGACATAAAATTTTGGAAATATTACTAAAAACGTCTTGAAAAAATGGAATTTGGGAAATAATGCTCAGAGGTTCATAAAATAAAAAAGGAAACTAGTATTAGAAATCCCTATTTTATACTTAACCTTTAATATTGTTTCCTGGAAAATGACCTCCTTAAGACTTGGGAATATCTCAGAATGACAAAGAATTTGGGGTTTTATGAGAATATTGCTAGAAAAGTAGTTAATTTTTTTTTTAATTCTAAGTATACTTTTTACCTTATTTTTTTGTTCCTTATTTTCTGTGACCCATGTTTAATACTATCTTTAATTGCAAATTTCTGTACGAGGAGAGTAGAAGTTTAAATACAATGTGCTGAGATTCAAATACTTTCACAATATTGATTTTTAATAAAATTCAATCGGTAATTTCAAAAACAACATAGGCGATTTTTGTTTACGTTTTGTTCAATTCTAATCAATTTTTATTCAAATTGCAGAAAGGAAATGAATTATTTATTGTTAGCCGATTTTTGTTTAGATTTTTTTAAATAAATTATTATTTATTCTAATTGGAAAAATGAAATTATCTTTTGTTTATACTTTTTAAAATAATTTAGAAATAACCGACGAATAATTCAAATTGTTTGGTGGAGAGATTCATCGCTAAGAGATTAGTAAACATTAAATTATAGGTTTTTTAAAAATATTTGTCGCTAAGAAAATTTAATATTGTTAATTTTTTTTATAAAAAAAATAAAAATTCTGGAAAAAAAGGTTCAAAAATTGGAATTTTGTAAACAAATGAAACAAAAACTCTTTCTGGTTTGCTGTGTGTTTTAATTAATTAAATCACACACTGCACAGTGCGTGTTTTAATTAAGTTCCTAATTTTTAAGTATTTGTTCTTCAACGTGATTATTTGCGCTCTGCAGTCTCTTATCGCGATTACTGTTGAAATAATTATTTGAAAATTCTGTTAATCAGTGCCTTTTAAATTTAGTCTAAACATTTGCTGATTTTTTTTTTTTTTTTTTTTTTTTTTTTTTTTTTTTTTTTTTTTTNTTTTTTTTTTTTTTTTTTACTCTGCTGATTTTGTATTGCATTTTGTCTTCTGTATCAATTATTTAAATTTTTGTTCATTTCAAATAATATGCTAAGAACTTATATCATGGTAGTTTTTGCGTTGAGACACAGGAGTTTCAAAAAATGTGGAAAGCAGGGGAGGTAACATTGCCGATGTTAAATTTCTATACGTAGTAGAACCTATTACTATCATTGATATTTGTCATCTGCCGGTGTCTCAACTCTCTTCACTCCAACTATATTATGTTCATGTATCGGTTAAGAAAGTCTGTGTCCAATCAACGAGAAAATTTAATTCCAAGTTAATCTAGAAACTTTAGTTTCCGCAATCATTTCTTAAAAATAATAAATAAATCTGGGACCTTTATTTTATAATATTTTTTTCGTATACTAAATTTATTTTTCTATAATATAATTATTAAAAAACAAAAACAAATATATACCTACCTTTAATGCCGTTTTTTAAATGTTTCTTTATTTCTTTTTCACTTCTTACTCTTTGACAAGCTCATACTACGATGAGTGAAGGTCGCCCTTTGGAGCCTCTTAAAATACCCTTTTATATATGACTGAAACTTTCGGCGCACATTTAAATGAGGACCTACATAAGTACCGAATTTCATTAAAATCGGTAATCGCTATGCGGCAAAAGTGACGCTTACGGCGGACAGTGCGCGACGCACGCAAGACGACAAATTTTTTAATTCGAATCTTAGATTTTAAGTATCTTGAAATAATATATCATTTTGGGGTAAATATTTTTTCAGTATTTTTTTACCTTTTATATTATGGGAGAGATGTATGTATTTATTTATTGTGTGCTTAGTTCTTTTGCGACACATTACAATAAAAATGAATCCTAATTCTACATATAAATCAGAATTAGATGAGGAAGTCCTCAATTCTGATAATGAGTCCCTGATTTTCATAATTATTCCCACAAGGACAGAATTTTAACAACAAAATCTCAAAAAAGACAGAATATTTAATAGAAAAAAAATCCCAAAAAGTCCAGAATATTAAAAAAAAAAAAATCAAAAAGTACAGAATATATGGGTATAAAAAGATTATTAGATTAATAAATAATGGTTTACAAAAAGAGGAATAGGTCATGACGGATACATCAAGTGTGGATGGTGCCAGTAATATGAGCTTTTCTTTTAGATGTGCTTTAAATTCATGTTCAGGTAGGGTTCTAATATTGTCGTCAATAGTGTTATAGATTTTCACACCTGTGCCAAGTATAGACTTCTAAAAAATATTTATTCGAGATGGTATCAGATGATTCGATATTCTGGTGTTGTAACTATGAGCAGTAGTGGGTAGTAAGCCAGAGTTCCTCTGTAGAATACATAGGGATTCTAATATTAGCTGCTCATAAAAAGTTAGATTTTTTTTTTATTTGTGAATATTTCACGGCAGGATTCAATATCACTCATACCATCTTGTATGACCAATAGATGTTAAAGAGACGTTAAGCTAAATTAAAAAAAAAAAAAAAAAAAAAAAAAAAAAAAAAAAATNAAAAAAAAAAAAAAAAAAAAAAAAAAAAAACTAATTGTAAAAGAAATATGTAAAAGAAATATGCCATAAGCTTGAGCTGAAAATCATCAAAAAGCGATGCCATAGCTCATGATGGAATGAAAATATGAGAAATATGTTAGACGGGCAGAATCTTCGCCGATTTGTGATTTGATAGATTTAATTGCAATTATGGCAGAACATAGACGAGATTAATATGTTCAATTATGAAGAGACCATTTTAAATTATTAGAAAGATGAATACCGAGAAATTTGGTGGAGGAGACTGGTTCAATGAATGTTTGTTGGACGGGGATTTTTTGAAGATTGTTGACAGAGGAATGATTAAAGAGGAGATATACAGTTTTTGAAGTATTGAGACACAATCTATTGGAGTTGAACCAGCAACTGAGAGAAGACATTGTATGGGAAGCATTAGCAAAAAGTTAATCTTTTGTTTTGCCTTCAATAAGGACATTGACGTCATCACAGTAAAGAGCGAATCTAGCATTATGAGCAGCATATATGATGTCATTGATGTGATGTGAGAATAGAACAGGGCCTAAAATTGATCCTTAAGATACGTTCCTGCTCTCTCGGATAGAGTTTTGACACACTGAGATCGACTATGAAAAACCACAAGTCCTACGATAATAAAAATCTATAGCTATCATCAATAAAGATCTCGTCATCTTTAAACACTTATCACAAGAACCATCAAAGAAGTTTAAGGAGACTTCGTATGAGTGGTGAAAGGTTAAAATTAATGTTTACAAGTTATGAGTGATCATAACACAAACAACGACAAATATAAGGGACTGTTTAGCATCCCAACAGGCAGTCAAGAGAGGTGTCACGAGATCACAGGCTGGTTATAAGTTATTCTGTAAGCCCACTAGAGAGTTCCTCATTCCATCATCTTCTATATTGGCTGGATTTGATTCAAAGGACCAGACCACAAGTCCTACGATAATATCTACAGAATTTTATTTTGAGAGGAACTTTCAATTGCTCAGGACACAATATATATTTCAATAAGAAAGCAAGGACACGAACTGTTCCCGGAGCAAATTTGATTTTTCTTCTAAAATTTGCTGGGAGCGGAAATTCATTTGGATCTGTCGTCCTAATACGCTCGTATTAGCGGTAAGTAAACGTGTACTTAGTCTCGCATAGTCGTTTCCAAAGAATGAACAACTTTAAACATTTAAAATTATTTTTTCTTGGGTAAAAGGGAAATATTCGCCAGCTTGTACGAGTACTTTTCTGCTGCATCGTGCGTGTGTTTCATATCCTTAACTTTTGAGATACTTTGTAAGTCGAAACAAAACAAATAATTGATTTGAAATAGTTTCTCACATCCTTCGCCTAGGTAAACTTTTTTTAAAGTCTTTTGAGATATTTTGTAAGTCAAACAAAACAAATAATTGAAATAGTTTCTCACATTTTTATTCAAAATTATAATCCAGAAGGTGCGAACGGCTGTTTGATTTATCGTTTAAAGTTCAATTTCCGACACGACACATTACCGACATAAAGTTTATCACTACCAACGATACTTTTTAGGCCCGATCCTACCACGACGTGTTTTCAGGGAGTTTCATCTCATGGTGTGTGGTGAATGCCTTGAGATAAATCTGGACTGACAGATCACGAGAATCGGAATTAAAAAACCTTTCCGACGGCCTCAAGGTTTGCCCGGATCAAAATTCCTCAAGATAAATCTTAACGTGTGTGCGTGTTTCAGTCCATTTTGTCAGTTTTTATTTGGAGTAGTGAAATAAGGAGTTGTGTTTTTTTAAGTAGAATGGCGTCAGCTCGGGAACTTTTGGAGGAGTTTATACATATTTATGAATGAGAACCATGCCTTTGAAAATAAAGGGCAAAGACTACCACAATAGAAATAAGAAGGAAGTAGCGTACAGAAAATTGTTGGACAAGTTTCAACTAAATCAGCCAAACGCGACAAAAGATGATGTTGTGAAGTTATTATGAAAATCTTTTGGGAAGAGCTTCAATTCCGAAAGTAGATTCGTGTGAGAATATGTATCTCTCCTCAAAAACCATTCCTTGCACCAAATACTCCTATTGTATTTTTTTTTCTTCGAGTTTTCAAAAAATTTGATACACATAGCAAACCCACAGTTGCTAAACATCGTTGTCACACATTATTTAAAAAAAAAATGAAAAAAAAAAATTACGAAACCAAGTTTCGGTGCTCGCAATGCTCACTTTATAATTAGAAATTGAAGAAGAAGAAGAAAAAAAAAGAATCACGAAACCAAGTTTCAGTGCTCGCAATGCTCACAAAAATTTAACTGAAGAAAAAAACACCGTGTGTGTCCGGGGCTTCAGTTGAGGAATTCCTCAAGGAATTTAACTTGAGGAAAATCTCATGTGTGGCTACCTTAATACTGTGTCAAGCTGTGTTAATACAATACCCAAACCCGAGTGTTTCAAAACTCGGCTTTTGGTAGGACCGGACCTTAGACGACGTACACATCAGAGCAACGCTATCAATTACTATCGGCCGATATTTATCGTGTTGCTTTGGTGTATAACCTACCTACCTACCTTACTGTGTCGTGTCGGAAGCTATCGGACTAGTGTAAACAGCACTTAAAATAATAATTTAACGCTCATTGTATTTGACTTGGCGGGCGGAGCGTTGCGTGGTTCCTCAATCCTAGTAACTGTGTTAGTAAAAAAAAAAAAATCGTATTTAATTTGTCAGAAAATATTTTTCAATATAAAATACGGCCAACATTATATTATTACAAACAGAGTTGCCAAACTATTTTTCATGTCGGTTTGTTTACTTGTATTTTTCGATGTTTCGACTTGAAAGAAAAAAAAGTAAAAATCGTGCCATTTAACAAGTTTTGGGTGTATTTCTCGATCTCGAGTGCGTTTCATTTAAATAAAAGACATAATTTTCTATTTTTTATTCTTCGGATATCTGATTTCCTATCTTGACGTGTAAATATGTCGAAAATTCTTCATTAGTAAGTATAGTTTTACTTTTTTCTTATTTATATTTTCACATTGATACGAATGAAGTTTCTTTGTTTATCCAAGTGGAAGTCTGGCTCAGACGATGTTCTCAATGAAATAATCAATTTTGTAGTTAATAACTCCATTAGAAAGATTGAAGTAGCAATTACTTGTATTTTCTCATTAAATGAGTTTTTATTACTTGATTAAGGATCTGATATTTGATTCTTATCAGATCATATTTGTCAGCGATTGGTCATTGGTTCCATCAGCCAATTGTAAAACTAGTACAAAAGTTCATAGTAAATCATGAAATGCAAACTATCTCATTATTCGCATCACAAATTCATAATCGAAGGCGTATTTATTGAATTTTATAATCTTATGTTATAGGGCGCCGTTGTTCTAGAAGCATAGAATACGGAGTCCCAATATACATGATTATGTCATGCGTTGAAAATTGTATTTTGGCAATCCATGTATGACTTACCTTATTTCATATTGAATTAAAATAAACATGTATATACAAAAGTAAAACTTTTCGCATGAGAAAGCAAGACAAAAAACAGGACATGTCAATTTATGGTAAAATGTAGTTATTCAGGAATTTGACATACATATGCAATACAGTGTTTTGTAATTAGTAGTAAAAATCTGACCACTGCTGGCAATAGCCATACTTTTCAGAACAGGAGGGTTTTTACTTCAGCTTCTTTTGATTTCATTAAATATGTGTAGAATTGTTCACAATCCATCTCACTTAAGTGTTATACTTCAGAGGGATGGATTCTGTATACTGTTGCATACAGGCGATTTGACACTTTAAAAAGTTTTTTGTATGAATTTGAATAAAGAGTACATTTTAAATAATTTTCAAAAGCAGGCAGGACGCAGGACAAACATGCAAAAAGTAGTGCATGTTCCGCCAAAGCCGGACGTCCTACTTGTGCGTGATACCCTAACAGTGCTACTTTGACCGGTGAAAAAATTTAATTAATTATTTGCGAGCTTTCAATACAGACTATCATTGTAAGGCCCGATCTGTAGAATGTAGTTTCATTTTATTATTTTAATGAATTTTCATTGTATGAAAATCATAAAATTCAATATTATTATATTACTAGTAAACGAGTTTCCGTATATTTTTCTATATGGTACACATTGAGGATTATTTGTGAAATTGAAAATCTTACTCACATTAAAATTTGAATACACGAATAAAACAACCCCTGAAAGGTATTCGTGAAAATAAGAAATTTCTTAATAAATTCAGAAAAACATTGCTGAGAGTGGAGGAAACTTTGTTCGGCTCGAAAAACGAAATAATTTCCACTTGTATATAAATTTTTTAAATTCCATAATTATTTTGTCTCTTCGAATGTCAACTCTGAACTAAATCTGTGAATTTGTGTGTAGACACCAAAACATAAATCTGGTGAATTTGCGTGTAGACACCAAAACAGGCTATTTTTTTTTTAAATTTACTTGTAAATATGTGAAGGTATATGTTTTTTTGTTTAATTACATCTTTATTTTGATTTAGGTTGGTGAAACAATTATTTTTTAAGCATGATGAATATTCAGGAGACACTAAAGTATTTATTTTTTCTTTTCGTTTTTCTGCAGCTCTGAAGGAATCGTTACCAAGCAAAATTTATTTGAAAATCTTAATGAGGTCAACCCAGAAACAAATGAATTGAAAAATCCCCCCAAACCGGTAGCTAAGAAGTCCAAACCCAAAAAGAAGAAGAAGCCTAAGGCGAAAGCAACTAAAAGGTAAATTGTCTATTCCGGCAGAACAAAACAAATTAACTCTTAACACCCCTCTCTTTTTTATTATATATATATATATATTTCTGTCTAAATTGACGGGATATCTCCCATTATACAAAATTAAATCAGAATATTAATAATCTAATAAAAATTATCTATATATGAAAAAAATAAAATTAACAAACTCTAAGTGTAAGCGATATGAAAAAAACAGTGATCAAACATCACTCATATTCGAAGAATTTATCCAGATGTTCTAGCAAACTATTAGCAAAAAATCAAGAAAATCAAGCTAGTGTCCATGGTGCGTTGTATACCCCAGTTCCCCTAAAATTACTTAAGAAATGTGCTGCGAGGTTTTATTTGGCGGGTGTACACTTAGCCATCGTGATGCTGGCAATCCTCGACCCAACCCAAGCTGGGTGAGGTCAAAGTGGGTATGTCAATGTCAAGGTTGTTTTGTAAGTTTCTAGCGGATGGGGTGTAAAATCTGCATTTTGAATGACAATAAACCTTAAGGGGACGTTAAGCAAAAGGAGAGAGAGAGAGAGAAGAAAAAGCAAAACATTATTTTTGGATAGCAGGGGTTCTTTGGACGTGGCGACGGAAAGGGAGTAGAAATTTGACTTTTGATTTTTTTCTCCAACCAGTTTGCAATGCGAAAACTCCCAAGAGGCTAATACTCCTGAAGTTGAAGATGTGTCAGATACAACGGTACCAGAGGTTTCTGTTGAGGATGAAAAAGTACGAACAAGTGCCTTAACCAATGGAGAAGGACAGTCTGCTGAAATTGACACTGCCAATATTGAGGAAGCTGAGAGAGACAACGATGTGACCGAAGATAAAACGTAAGGAACGTTCTTTAGTTCATTATTGAAGAGCTTCTTCTTTCACTAAACCTTTTCTCGTGTACGAGTATTTATGGGATCGCCGGGTTTGAATTAGTTCCTTTATTTTTTTCCTTTTTGTCCTCAAATCTTTCTACAATTTTTCGTTCTCCTGTTTTAGCATGCTTTTTTATAACTGGATGACATTCCTAATATCAACCATAATCGTAGAGATTTTGTCACGCTATTATTTGCTTCGACGTCCGGATAAAGTGGACCACTCACATTCAGTTTGAAGGTACAATTATTATTGCCTGCGGCGTGGCACAGCTGATCTGGCTCGACACGGCCTCGTGTGTCAAGGTCGTGTCGAAGAACGACTCATATATTTTTGTATGACTATATTTTTGTTTGCAAACCTTTTTATATGTGACGGAGAGTAATGAAAATTTTTTAGGACCATTTAGACCCATAATGGGACCTATATAACAAAGGACCCCGCACAAAAGTTAGGAAATGTGTCCTTTTATGCCCTTTAATCACATTCGTTTCACGATAAATGGTAAAAGTTCCTCTTACGGGGGACGGCGGATTTTTATCTTGGAACATAAAACAGTAAATTAACGAGAAGAGAAAATGAATTACTTTTTTTGTGGCCGAAATTTCATAATTGAAAATATCTTTACAGTGTACCAGATGAAAACGGCGAAACAGAAGAAAGTCCATCATTTGCTCAAACCAATCAAGACTCCACCGAAACTGACAAGAGTTTACAGAATGATGATCAGCCAGTCCCAGTTAGTACCCAGCCATATGTTTCTTCAGACTCTCAGAGATTTCGACATCCTACGATTTATATTGTAAATAGTCAATTTAAAAAAAGTAGAGGACGTGGGGGAACTCGTAGAGGCGGTGGGACTGGAGGACGCGAAAGTGAACAGAATAATGGAGACTCCACCACTGACACTGGTTACCGAGGTCGAAATAATGAATTTGGAAGAAACAATGATTTGAATAGTACGGGAAAAGATGGAGAACCGACGTCACACTACAGAGGTAGAGGTCGAGGCAGAGATGGATTTGATCATCGTGGAGGTAATTTTTATTATTATTTTATCATAATAATAAATATATTTACCACAGATCATACATAACGAGGAAAAAATGTATGAAATGAAATCGCTAGACACTTTTGAAATGAATTAGGGTCTTAGCTTTCGCACCGCGAATTTGAATGTACAGTGCTGGATCTTACAGACTTTTAGGGGAAAACATCAACCTAGCGTTAATAATAATTATTATTTGGCTACCTAAACCAAACGTTATTCTTGATTGCAAGGGTCGAAATGAAACAATAAAAAAAATCAACTCAAAGGTCAAAATAAATGAGCGATGCACGGAAAATATAGACCAAAGGCATTTCTATGAACCCAGCACTGAAATTTTTTAAGTAAAAATGTAAACAAAGATGGGAGCCTAAAACGATTTTTAAGTGGCGATAAAATCCATTTAAAAAATGAGAACACTATAAAACACCATAATTAGATATGAACAATCAATTACATACGAAAAAATAATATATTTACCTAACTTAGTAATAAACGAAAAAAATAAAAATGTGTCCATCGAGGAAAAAAAATCATGTCCGCTATTCCAAAGAGGTGTTAAGACCCTAATCTTACAAAAAGTGTCTAACGATTTTTGTACGGAGCTGAGATCTTACATTTCTTCTTCAAAGATATTTACGGGCATAGTCTTTTTTACAAATGGTAAGAGAAAATAGTAAATAATAAACAGGAACCATTTAATTGCAAAATGAATAAATTAATTACAAACTACGGTGAGAAGTAAAAACCAGTCGTTATTATTGGCCGCACTCAACATTCTATTAAGTGGCGAGTAGAATATTTAATGTAGAATATATAATGGTCCCCTGTGGATAGGGGGACATAAAAACATAAAAAAAATACTTCCAAGGCACTCAAGTCCATGCCATTCGTAAAAGGCGACCAAGGGCTGGGTCAGAATCAATATCTCTTCCATTCCCATACAGAAAGAAAGAAGAAGCTACTGCATTATCTGTAAGGATTCTCAAGTACAACAACTCATGGCGAGTTGTTGCAAACCAGCCTCACGGCTGTTAACCTATGATGATGAATATATAACGAATACAGGCCCTATAGTGCGTTCCTTTGCCAAAATAATTATTTTTTATAGAGTAAAATTTTTGGGCGGGGATTTACTTCAAACGGTCTGAAACCCGTCTGTTTTTTTTCTCAAAAGATAAAATCACGGTCTCATACTTTGGATACCATAGAAATCTTTGTCACCTAGTAATGTGTTGATATCATTTCACAGACGATTGGTTCTACCTATCAAGACCACTCGGTTTTTTTTTCTGATCGAAGATCGCATAACTATCGTTCCGATGACAACATCCCCCTGTTTATTGTTAATATAAAGCGGCTGAATTCAAATGGTTTACTCCCAGTCCTGTTGCTTATATGTTGTATTCATTCAATCATAACTTTCGTTCCGATGACAACATCCTTCTGTTTATTGTTACTCTAAAGCGGCTGAATTCAACTGCTTTACTCCCATTCCTGCTACTTTTAATCATATCTTTATTACAAGTAGAGCTGGGATTAATCGAACAATATAAAATTATTGCCTAAATGCAGATCACAATAAAACCATGAATACAGACCCTATAAGAACTCAATGTAATTTTCGGGAGTGATCCTGTGGAAACTGTGTCACTCTTTAGTCTGAAAGCAGCGTGAATGACAGAGTGTGCATCACCCTCGGCTTGCACCAGGGAGGCACCGGGTTCGATTTCTGGTCGGGTCGATGTTTGAAAAAGATTTTTTCGAATTTTCTACTTGATCTGGTTATGCTTGGTGGTAACTCAGCCTCCTGAGGACAGTTGCGTATCTATGCTAATAGCGACAGGTGGTAGCATTATAAGGTAATTTTTAAGTGTAGCTTAGGTTTAGTGTATTAGATTATTGAAAATACCTTGTAATGCTATGATGCCCACAAAAATTGATAATAACACTAAAAAAAAAAAAAAAAAAAAAAAAAAAAAAAAAAAAAAAAAAAAACACTTCGTCAATATCATGGAAACATAAACCACATAAAAAAAAATCTAATAATATTTTTAAAAAATCATTTCAGGTGGAAGAGGGGAATTTTACAACAAACTCAATAATGACAAAACTAATAGTGGCACTGGTAGAGATACAACGCGTAATCCAACCCATAATATTCGATCAACAACAGAAGAAAAAACCAATAAATCCGATCGTAATAAAGCAAACACAATGAATACTAATGATAAAATAAAAGAAGATAAACCAATTCAAAACAAAGAAAAATCTAACAAAAAAGACAAACAGTCATCTCCACCAAAACAAAAAGTTGTAACATCTAACAATGAAATCGATCCAAAGATAAAATTAACCCAAGAAGATAGGACAAAAAAAGATAAGGTGCAATCAAATGTAAAGAAAACTCAACCTAATAATGAAATAGGAGATAAACCAGACAACGGACCAAGTAATATCGACAAACGTTCACGTCATAAGCGAGACAAAGTCCACTATCAAAAATTGAATGAAACTGATTTGGAGACGAGTAAAACCAATAATAAGACTAACAATGAAACTGATGTTAATTTGGTGGAAAGGAATGGTCCACGAGGTTCTTCGACATCTACCGCTGCTCCTGGTGGTGGAGGAAAATCAACGAAATATGAGTCAGATTATAGAGTACGATCAAGTCGGTCAAGTAATAGAGATGACTATCATAGGAATGGTGGAGGATATAGAAAAGATTCGTATCGAGAGAGAGGAGGTTATTCTACACAGAGAGATAGAGATGGTGATTATCAAGGACCTCGCAAGTAAGTTGTTGTTGAGAGCACAATTTGTGTGATCTTAACATAGTGATCACACTTTGTGTAATCTTAACTCAACACTATGTTTCTAAGATCACACTTTGTGTGATGTTAGAAACATAGTGATCACACTTTGTGTGATTATGACCAAACCATAACCAAAACTTTGTGGAAAGTTGTAAATTTCACTGTATCTTGGTTCGTATCCTCGCTATGACAGATTTTTTGATATTTGACTAGAAGAAAACAGATTGAATTATTTTGGCCAAAATCAATTCTACAGCCACAGGAAAAGGCGCATACAAAGTTACGGACATCAGCTAGTTAACTACAAATTTTCGCGACCTAGGGGCATGGCCGTTTATTTTAGTTCCACTCGATTCTCCTTACAAAAATAGAAGATCGGTCAGTCATATCTTGGATACGAGAGGAAAATTTCATTTCATTGAATTTTACAAAATAAAACTTACAGATCTGTGAATATGTAAAAGTTGAACTGGCTCGAATCAACATACAGGGTGGTTCTGAATTTGTAAACCACTCGTATATCTCGGGAACGGCTTGGAATTTTAAAATAGATAGAATAAACTGGTTTCTTTATGGATTTTAACAATCCAAACAATTTTTTGGCGTGTTCAAAACTTGCAAAAAAAGAAAATTGCAATGTTGCGTATTTCGAAATTGGGAACCCCTCAATTTTTCTTTCATTTTTGAAAGCCGCATATAATTTTAAGTTGAAATTATATGCTGATTTCAATTTTACTGATTTTTGCAAAAATCAACTCTTTTAGTAGTACTCGAAAGAAGTGTGACATATCAATTTGCATTAATTTTTCATAAAAAATTAAAGGTGATGTTATCGGGCTAACATTGTAATGATTGTAATATTCTTGATTTTCATTTTTCGTTCCATATCTCCGCTAGGAACAAACGGTTCCTAGCGGAAGTGTGTGTCCCATAATTAAACCCTGTATAATTATGGGGCACACAATTTTATTTCTATCATTTTTAATATCTCTTTTTTTTTCAAAAGGAAAGTTTAGTTATCGTTTTAAGCAAGCAAAGGGCGCAAGTTACGGATATTAGCCAGTTTATTATATTTATTTTCAGATATTATGATGGTTATGGTGAAAGTTACCGAAGAAGTTATCAAGATAGTCGTCGAGGTGGAGGAGGTGGACGCTCTGATAGATATTCTAGAAATGACCATCCTCGCAGCAGTGAACATCCATCAAGAAATAGGAAATATGATGACCAACACAAGTCTGTCAGAAATAATAACGAAAATCAGTCGTACATTAGCAATGATCAGAATGTAAGAAATAAAACCATCGTTGATCGGCCAGTTGGTCAACAAAATGGTCACGCTAGTTCCGATGAAGAATTTTTCAAACAAAGGCATTTATCCAATGGTGAGTTGATGGTTTTATTATTTTCAGTAAGAGACATTTGGGACCGCAACAAAAAACAATCTGCCAATATGCATATTATCTATTCTTCAACTGCTGTTGACACTGGCTGTAATAATATTTCCTTATAAGAATTATTTATAGAAAAAGTATCACTTTTTGTTACGAAAACACTTCTAGGACCATTATTTAGATCCAAAATGAGTCGAACGCAAAAAAACGAATGGATTTCATTTAACTTTTGCATTAAACGTGAAACTGAGTACGTTTGTTTGGTTGTATAAACGTAAAATATCTAATTTTGAGAGTGCCTGTATATTTTTTTGTTCTAAAATTTCCTTAGAGTGTTAGGTTTGAATTCTATACATATTATAAATTAAACTCACTTTTCGCGTCTGTCTGTCTGTTCACGATAAACTCAAAAACTACCGAACGGATTTTAATGCTGTCCTCACCAATCGACCGAGTGACTCCCGAGGAAGGTTTTACCGTAAAAAAAAATCACAAATATCCGGCCGATTTTTTTTTTTTTTTTCACGAAATTTTCTGAATTTTGGCCAATATTTTAAGATTTGTCGCGACAAAAATTCAACTCAAAGTGGGAAAGTTTTAGGTTACATCCTAATCCTTCATTTAGGACATATTTTGCAAAATCGTGACTAGAGACATTCCAGGGTTATAAATCCGAATCCGGGATCGGCCAAAATAAAATTTAGACAATACTAATTGGTTAGCCAGAACGGTAAGAGATACAGGGTGTTTCAAAAGGTTATGCAAAAAAAGAAACCACGTATAGTAGAGCTCAAATAAAGGCCACCTTGCTTAATAAACCTCTATACGGAAATGGACCTCAAGGTAGCTAGGGCCACCCAAAGTTGGCACTTAAAAATCGCTTGAACAGTAATGGAAAATGATTTATGAATTGAAAAACCTGAAAACACGTGTTGAAGCTTGCATCTTCAGGAAATCCATCAAGTCCGAGATCCAGATTGGGCATTTTTTTTTTTTTTTAATTTTTATTTGCAATGAACTGCCGTCAGATTAATACTTCATATTTACAATCGTTATAGGCTCAGTTTTTGTGATTTTAAAAAGTCAACGGTTGGTTTTAGACAAGAGCTATTCCGGTCTTTTTTGTAGCAAAACAAGTTTTAGAAGACATGGCATACCTTAAAACACCAAAAAAATACGCATCAAAAAGTTTCAGGCATTTTCATTTCATGACCCCCCCCCATACTCCGCCCCTGATCGGGGAAAAAGGGAAAAGTGCACCAAAGAAGCATGATACCAATCGGGGACGTCACGCAAAAAATGAAGTCAATCGCAAAATAATTGGAAATAAAAAACTACCTTGGGGTCCATTTCCATATAGGGGATTATTAAGCAAAGTGGTCTTTATTTGAGCTCTATTATACGTGGTTTCTTTTTTTGCATAATCTTTTGAAACACCCTGCAGAACAATTGATGGGAATGGAGCCCCCATACCAAAGACTGGGATTCCAGAAAAATGATCAAGAGTTCAAAACTCTCCAACCGTTTTCTATTTATGGTCGATTTTCCAATTTTTGTAGTGAAATTAAAATTTTGGCACAATTTTGTCCGATTTAAATATTTTTCTGTACAAAAGCTTTTAGTGCCGATATAATTTAATAGAATTGAACACCAAGTTTGTTGGGTAGGACGTGTTGGGAGTAGTGGGTTAGGTTCCAAAAAAAAAAAAAAAAATGCGTGTTGAAGTCTGCGTTGGGTTAGGCTATGTCTGTCAACACGCATCCCCATGTTCTACATAGGTACTATCATTTTTTCTCTTATCTTCTCAAAACGAAGTTCGGGTACTCAGCAACTAGTGCCATATAATTTTTTTTTTAAATGTGTATCCAACTACAAATATAAAAAAGAGTCACGGGCGCTTTCGTTCCTTATGACCATCGTCTAGTGAAATGATTGGAAGGTTTATATTTATAGTTTGATACACGTTTTTTTTCTTTTTTTAAAAAAATTATATTTTACAATGACTACAAAGATCCTAAATATTTTACCTAAATTGAAAACAATACCGTTTGAGCTGGGAATGCTGGGATCAATCAAACAATATAAAACGATTGTCTCAAATGCAGATCACAATAAGACCTCCTATTTGAATGCAGACCTTACCAACCAAGAACGTAATATAAAATTCTGGAGCGATCCTTTTGGACTTTGGCTCTCTATGGTCAAAATTGAATGTGAATATCGTCGGAAAAACCTCCTAAAAATTCAGTATTTATTAAAAAATATGTGGAATCCAAAAAAGTTAACTCGGATTTTCCTGAGTGAATTTTGTACGCCTCACAGGCGGGGCGTGTACATTGATATTCATTTTTTTTTTTTTTTTTTTTATTGCAAATAATACTTGATTATTTTTCTATTTTAAGGTGACAAATTCCAGAAAAAAGATTTGAAAAATGGTTATAGAGATAAATCAAATGAGAAAAAAGATAAATCTAATCAGAATGAGACAACTGGTTCTCCTCTAGTGAATGGAACAGCGGCGGATACGCGAGATCCAATAGGCAATATGAAGAAGTGGAGTGACGAAAGTTGGCTAGATGAACCTCAGGTAGTGGAAAAGAAATTGTCATCGTATCAAGAACAAACCAATAGGGTCAAGGTAAGCAAATCTCCGTGGCCTAATCAGCATGACATGACCGCTTGATCTGAGAGTGTTAGGTTTGAATTCCATACAGGGTGGATTGTTTTCATAACTAGGGAGCGCGGGTGTAAAAATAAACTCTCGGGTGGAAGGATATTACCAGACAAGTGTACATGCCAGAGTCATTTTCTACTCTTAAAGTTTTATTTTCATATAGTAAAATTAACGAGGAAAAAATCCTGCCTCAGGTTGGGATTTAATCCACGCCCTCTTGTTTACCAGATGAGCTCTTGACACAATCTTCAAAATCCTGCGGCCGTATCATAAATAAACCTCAACCTTCTAGTGAAAATCATAAAACAATATTGCACTTCCAGTGAAAATCATAAATCTATATTGCTTTTCCAGTGAAAATCATAACTCTATATTGCACTACCAGTAAAAATCATAAATCTATATTGCACTACCAGTGTAAATCATAAATCTATATTGCACTACCAGTGAAAATCATAAATCTATATTGCACTACCAGTGTAAATCATAAATCTATATTGCACTACCAGTGAAAATCATAAATCTATATTGCACTTCCAGTGAAAATCATAAATCATAGACGATGAATTATCAAATGATTCGAAACAAGTTTCTTTATAAATAAATAGTGTTTTGTTTTAATTTATTTTTTAAAGGAAATGAAATATTTACTGAAATATTTAAAAAAATAACACTTATAATTAACATAAAAAATTATATTAGGGATGTTTGTACTGAAATATAAATTCTAAAATAATTTTGAGTGTCACGAGCGCACTAGAAGATGTCGTAACAGGCGAAAGCGCTCGTGACACTGAATAATAAAACTTGGTACTCGATACAAAATTATTTTAGAAATTTATACTTATAATTAACATGTTATTTAAATGCTTTTCTTCTACCCAAATTAAATATTCATGGTTGCCAGCGTCTATGGCACGTTGAATACACCAGTTCCCGTTCGATCACTGAAGTTAAGCAACGTCCAGCGAGGTTCTTCCATGTGGGTGTCCACGTGGGTTCGCGCCCTCGTGATGCTGGCTATTTTCCCGGCCCAAACCCAGGCTAGGTGAGGTCAATGTGGGTAGCTGGTTTGCAAGTTTCCAGCGAATGGAGGGTAAAATCCCCGTCTCGAATGTATAAATGTTAAAGGGAAGTTAAACTAAACTAAAAAAAAAAGAGTGAACAACTTTATACTCCTTGAAGTAAGGAGACAATAGACGTTAAACCAAATTAAAATATATATATATATAATTCATGGAGTCATGAGATCCCAATATTTTTCACTAACAATGCGGTTATTTTTCTTGAGATTTTAATTATATTAATAAAGATTCAAAGACAGCCTCAGTAGCTCAGTTGGTTGAGGCGGTGGATTCGTAACCAGGAGACTGTTGGTTCGAATCTAACTCCATACTTGCAAACTGGTCACAATAGATCTAAATAAAGGTCGCAGTGATTGTAATTGAAGTTTCAACAGAGACCTGCAACCAGTTTAATTATAATAAACCAAGAGTCAAATTGTTTGCGCAATGATTATAATAATAATAATAGTTGTAGCAGCGACAAGACACATATTTAGTATCTGATGTTATGTTGTAGCAGCTACAAGACACAGCCATACTTTAGTATTTGATGTTATGTTCAATTACAATAACAGCCTCAGTAGCTCAATTTAGTTGAGGCGTTGGTTTCGTAACCAGGAGGCTGTTGGTTCGAATCCAACTCCATCCCCCCTCTTCGACACAAGATTGGAAATAGAATATTTAGAAGAGGGTGCCTATTCAATATATATATATATATATTATTTTTATTAAAAAAAAAAATGACTTTCGGTTTCAGGTAATTCACGAAGTGATAGATGCATCACCACCTGTCAGTTCTAACAAACAGAGTTTTGCTGAAATTAATGGAGACTTGTTATCTGCCCCTAAAGAATATTCTCTCGCCGTTACTGTCTCGGAAGAATTTAAAATGCCAATGGGATTAGCCGCTCAATTCAGGTACATGCAGTTTTGAACTCAGTGATAATATAACGCAGTCTTGGAGAGCTATCCGATTAGCAATCCTCCTGGTCTAGTGGCTATCACACTGTCACCTGAGGCACGGCCAAAGACCATCAACAAACACCGTTCCGAATACAACTCACTGCGTTTTTCTTCAGTTTTGAGCTGTTCATCCCAGCCGTGCTGCTCCAAATATTTCTTCAAAGAGCTGGTATTAAATCCTTGCTGAACCCTGAAGTATCTGATCGCTGTCCTCTTATGTATGTATGCTGGATGGTCATGATGTAAACCATTTATTCAACTGACCATCAAACCCGACCAATCTAGAGCCGTCAGCATTATGGACAGATCCTGTTGGAGTGGCCGCCTTCCTTGGACTGGAGACACAGTGAGGGTTGTTGAGAACCTTAACAAAAACAGTCATTGCATTTGGGGGCCCCGGGTTAAATTCCCCGGTTGGGACGGTAATATCACAAGTTACTGATTGTGATTTCGGGGAGCACTCAGCCTCGTGAGGACAATTGAGTAGTTACATTTTTATCTGTAGCGTCCAAAGGCGGCATTAAAAGATTAGGTTTGGTAGTAGATTTAAGAGATTATTAGTGTATGAAGCTTTTATTAACGCCTTGATGTTGTTAAAAGTTTGTTGGACTTTACCACAAAGAAACTGTACATTTACATGCATATTTTCAGACATCTGATTGCGGAGAAGAAAAAAGGATGGCAAACTGATTTTTTTGGTTCGATGTTTATACAGTGTGTTAACGTTCTGGTTTTACCATAGGAATTAATATGGGATTTTCTTTTTATGGTCTAGAAATTTTCCCAGTAAGTACTGAAATTTGAGTGACATATGCTTTTCATGTATTTTTCATCAGAAAATCGAATGAAACATTTTGAAGACAATCTGACCGACGGTTATGGTTTTAAACCCGGTTTTGGGATCATTAGATATACACAGTGAACAACTTATTTTCTTCATATATTTGTTTGCCTTTGGCTAATGAATTCAATAACTTCCAGGATTCATCAGTAACTTAAACAAAGTCTAAGCCACTCTCTACCCAGAAGTTTCAAGTTCGATTCCTAATGTAAGAAGATTTTTAATAACTAATTAAAACAAACATTTTCATTTTCTTAATAGTTAAATTACATACCGGAACTACTTTATTTCTTGAACGTTAGGAAGAAAAAACAACAGAAGCCCTGATGTTAGTTTCATTTCTTCGCATGTTATTAAAAAACTAGAAGTAAGATTTGTTAAATTTTGAGTCACAAAAAAACTATTATTTATAGGTCGCTGTGAAAAAAACTGAACATATGACATGCAGCAGGGCTATTGGATTCTAAAACCATAACCGTTGCGTTGGTCAAATTCTTTTGAAAATGCTCTCATTTGATTTCCTAATGAAAAGTAAGAAGAAAAGCATATGTCTTTCAAATTTAGTACCTTCTGGGAATATTTCTGGACCATAAAAAGGAAATCCCATGTTATTTCCTATGGTACAACTAGAAACACACTGCATATGCCCCAGTTTTAAATATTGAGGGGGGGGGGGGAGTTATGTCAATTTGGTGATCAAATTTTGGTGTTAGCTACTATCAGTAATAAGGGGCTTCGCACTAGAAAAAAATCATGTGCAATGTTTGACTTTTTATTTAAAAAATAATCCGCTATTTTTGCTTATTTCAGACAAGAGTTTCGAAGACTCGACATTCTGCTGGATCAAAATTGTAAAACAGGCGAAGTTGCTGTTCTTCAAGAAGAATCCCGTTGTATTTTTTATTTAATCACAAGAAAAGTACATAATCATCGTTCTACATTGAAAATTATTAATCAATGTTTGATTAACTTGAGACAGAAATGTGAAGATCTTGGCGTCACACATTTAGCGTTACCACAGTTGGGAGATTCTAAAGATAAATTGGACTCGGAAGATGTAAAACAAATGATTGGGACGGTATTTGATAAGTCAAATATCAGTGTTCTTATTTATAATCAGAAACAGGTAAGTTGATCAGTCAGCGTCTATGGCACGTTGAATACACCAGTTCCCGTTAGATCACTGAAGTTAAGCAACGTACAGCGAGGTTATACCATGTGGATGTCCACGTGGGTTTGCGCCCTCGTGATGCTGGCTATTTTTCCCGTCCAAGTAAGGCCGGGTGAGGTCAATGTGGGTGGCTGGTTTGCAAGTTTCCAGCAAATGGAGGGTAAAACCCTCATATCGAATGATTAATAGATGTTAAAGAAACGTTAAGCCAAGTGGTAAGTTGATTAATTTCAGAAATCCCGAGAACCCGGATAATCTCATCAACTCATTTCCATGACCATTCGTTTAAAACCAAATCCATATTTTTTCGAATAGGTGAGACACGGGTGCCTTTACAAACAGGTGGCCAAGAGAGGGAGGAGAGCGAGTTGTCGTTTTTACAATTCAATACATGACGGGACTTATTGCTATTATCATGTAGAGTCTTTTGTTTACGGCTCGCAATTCGAACCATAGAAATTTTGAGATCACTTGATTTTTAGAGGAACATCGCTACATTAACTTTTAGGGAACAATGACAACATGTTGGTGTTGAATGGCAGTTATTTTGTTGTGTCAATGTTTTGTTTACAATTCAGTGTCAAATCGATGGCGATAAGATGTCCTGAAATGTTCTAGGTGATTGATCGAAAATTTCAAAACGATCTTTAAATTGAAGACAGTTTTTTGACTGAACGTTTAGGGTCATTTGAGACGGTTATGATTGAAAACTCATACAGGAACTGGCCATTTACGGCGAGTCGCTGAATGGTAGTTATTTTCAAATTTTAACACGATGTATATTTTTTTTAATTACTGACAGTATGTCGAAGCTGAAGTCCGCCATTTTCTTTTATCAATTTAAGGTCACGCGACATTCGACAAGAGGTCTAAAAAATGCTGTTTCTTTGTGTTATTATGTCACAACTTTGGTGCTCACTGCATCATTGCAGGATTTTCTAATATCAATCATTATCAAATTACTTTGAATTTTTAAATTTTACCTACAATTCTGGCACCTGATCGCTATGCGCATTTATCTCCATTGTCCTAACGAGGCTGAGTGGGCCCCGAAAACATCCAAACCACAGTGACAAATTTTCTCCCCTGCCAGGATTCGAACCCGGGTCTCCCGAGTGCAAGACTAGTGCAGTGACCATTGAGCCATGGGAGCTGGTACAAGAGGTCTATAACCTGTGATCGCTATGCGCATTTATCTCCATTGTCCTAACGAGGCTGAGTGAGCCCCGAAAACATCCAAACCACAGTGACAAATTTTCGTCCCTGCCAGGATTCGAACCCGGGTCTCCCGAGTGCAAGACTAGTGCAGTGACCATTGAGCCATGGGAGCTGGTACAAGAGGTCTATAACCATGAGCTATTTGTTACATGTTACCTCCACAAAATCTTTATATTCCACATAAAGATTTAGAGGAGGTTAGATCAATATTGGTGAAAACAATACAACGCTTAAAAGAAAACAATAATATCTTCGTCTTGTTTTGCAGGATTATGCTGAAAATAAATTGAAAATGAAATCAAACGGCGCAAAGGTGGTCTTTGAACAAAAGCGTATCTCAGAGATTGAAGAGTATACGTCTATTGTAGTGTTCAGTACACAAGATGGCTATGTCAATGACTCGATGAAGAATTTGAATTCAAAATTCAGTTTCCTTTCAGATTTTCAAAAACAACTACCTAAAACTAATGTCGGTAAGTCTCAAATACCATTCTATGGTTTATTTAAAGTGAATATTTTGATCGCCTGGGTGATTTTTTTATGATCAAAACATGTGAAGAAACTTTTCAGAATTCACTTTTTTTGTACGGTGTCCTCTGAATATTCCATTCCCTGGAAAGTAAAACAGGATTCTAGAATAGGACAACAGAACAGCAATCAAGTTTATATCTTGCCCGTATCCTTTTCAAATGAAATATTATTCACGTTGTTAGAGAGCATTCACACTGTGCCGGGACTTGGCAGTGCTGTGACCGGCAAGTGATCGACCCGGCAGTGCTGGACCGACAAGTGATCCACCCGGCAAAATTATAAATATTCTACCAAGCATTTGAAGGAACATGTCCATACTAGACTGGCACGTGACAGTCTGATTTGCAAAGATATTTTTTAATTTTCATGGCCGTTATTTTCTCTGTTAAATTCACCCTTTCCCAATTCTATTTGGGGTTTGCTCTCCTTAATTCTACTATGCCACAACCTTTTGTTCGTTGCAGTGGCGTACCCAGGGTGGGGCCGGGGGGGCGGTCGCCCCGGGCGCAATGATTTAGTGGGGCGGCAAAACGATCTTCGCGTTTCCGTAAGATAAAGAAATAATGCAAAAAAAAAAATATTACTGAAAAATCAAGTTTTTCATTCATAGAAAGATTATGTCAACATTGGATCTCAATTTTTGATGAAAAATTAATCTTTTATCTGATTTATATAATCTCGAAACTTTACAAACTTGAAATCCATCACAACTGAAAAACTCAAATGTTAACTTTTCTCGTTTTAATCGCTGCAAATGTACATATTATTTCCTCGTGATCCAACATTGCAAAATTTTCTTTGTCCATTGAAACAATTGCAACATTTGTTAATCTACTTAAGACTCATGTTTGATCTCAAGTAAGATTTAATTACTTGACATCAAGTAATATTTAATTACGCGGCGGCGGCGAATCATTCTTTGCCCCGGGCGCTCAATGATCTAGGTACGCCACTGGTTCGGTGCTTACTCTCTTTGGATGTAACTCTTTCCTAGCACGGCACCCTAGCTTGCTTTTCACAGTAATTGAAACTGCATAGAAACTAACTTTTTACTGATGATCTCTCGTCATTGGTTTGAAGCAGACTTTTTTAAAGGTTTGATGCTCTTCCTAACATCAAACCCTCTATATTTACGCGGCCTTAGGACCGCCACCTTATGAAGCTGGCTTGCTCCCCTTATACACGGCCTTAGGACCTTCACCTTATGAAGCTGGCTTGCTCCACTCGGTGGCTACATTTAGACGTGCATGTTTGGCATTATTGTCAATGCTGACAATAATGTCAAAAATAATGAAAAAATTAGCTAAACACAGAACTGACGGCTTGTACAATTCACCTGTTAATTTTAAAAATTCTTCAACTTGACAAAGATTTTTACTTCATGCCTGCATGTACATGCCAAAACTGAACGTTTGGACGCGAGTTAATTTTTCTTAGAACCATTAATGTCTAACATGCACGTCTAAACGGCTCTTTACGCTAAGTTCGTGTTGTCATCGTGTACAGTTCTTGGTTGTGGTCTTTCCTTTACAAGCTGTTTGTCCATTCTTCGCTACGGCTTCTAGCTTGGCGTCCTAGAGGCATGGCCATGCCGTGCTAATATATTATATAATTTCCCTTACGAAAATCGGATCTCAAAAACGTTTCCATATTTTTGAATTTTGATATTTTTTCTGGGGTTTTCCAGCCTATGGTTTTTGTGGAGTTTTGGCTAAACAATTAGGGATACATACACACACATCTATTGTTACATTGACTTTTATTGTTATAGATAGATTTTCCCTTTCATGATTTTCTTGGAATTTGATCTTCCTCCATTCCTTGGACGTGTCCAAACCATCTTAATGTATGTTATTTTATAAATTTGACGACTTCTCCATTAAGTATGAATTCTTCTAATTACTTCCCTTTTTCCTCCAGGTAATATAATTACAATTAAACGAGACAATTATTTTATTTCAATATTTATTATCAACGAAACACATTCTAACGGATTTAGTTTTGAAAATCTATTCAAATGTTTAATTCAATTCAAGAAACATCTACACAAAGACTACATGGAGTACGTAGCATTTGAAGCGATGAATCAAAATGATTGTCCAGACGAATTAATGAATGAAAAAATTGTATTTTATATGAAAAACAATCTGTCTTATATTAAATTATATATTTGCTGGCCTAATCATGTAGAAGATAAATATTTTCTTTCGAGAAGTAGACCCAGTGCGATGACAACATCGTCATCGACAGTGATTGGTAAAAATGAAAGATATGATAGTTATCAAAATAATTATAATACAACATCATCTTCTATGAACACTAATAGAATTCAAATAGATTCGTCCAAACATTTTCCTAAATTATAATATTATATTTTCTTATTTTACTTCTGAGATTAACAAATGTTTTCTATGTTCTATAAGTGTCTGTTTCCGATGTGTTTATATGTTTATTGATTAAGGCCAAATTTAAGTTGGTCTTATAAAAAAATATTAGGAAAAAAATCCTGGGTAAGTAAAATTCGTCCTTTTATATATTAACCTTGGTTGTGTTTTTTTATTGGTATATTATTTTCAATTATGAACCTTTGGAAACGACGCGACGCAATAAAACCCTTAAAATTTGATAGTCGTAAACAAGATACGTAAAATACAAAAAACAAATTAAGTAGTGATCTTGTGAATTGTGGACTGCACGCAGTTAAAATGGCCGCCATGTGGCCTCGGTAGGTACAAATTATATGAACAAATCAGCAAATTTTAAATGTTCATATCGAGTCCATTCATAAAAATCAAAAGTCGTTCGAAAGTAGTTACGAACGGATAGTAAAAAAATCGTTTGTCCGCCTCGCCGGCCGTTAGTATTACTTTTCTCACATTATGTTGACCAATTTTAATTAAATTTGGAATGTGCTTACGTCCATTTTTGGGGTCCAAATGGTATTTCTTCGATCAAATACAAAGGATACTGGGAAAATAAAATTTTATGTTTTTAATATAAAATTATTAGAACTGAAATTTGCGAATTATTTCAGTTCCAAGATTGGAATTTTACCTGTCATTTTTTCCTGTCTCAATTTTAGTTTCGAAAATAAATACTAACTAGCGAACACTAAAAAAAAAAAAAAAAAAAAAAAAAAAAAAAAAAAAAAAAAAAAAAAAAAAAAAAAAAAAAAAAAAAAAAAAACTGACGAATATCAAGGAAAATAACTGAGATTTTTCTGTTTTTTGAAAATTTATGAAAATTAGTTATGAAGATTAAATAGAAAATAAAGTGTAAAAATATATCGCAAAAACTTTGATTCCCAAAACCCTCTGATGTGGGGCACTCCATTTTCATTTCATGTTAACGCTCAGGATACCTCGATCACCTGTGCAAATCCAAAAATAATCTGATTCGACCATTTGTTGTTTCATAATTTTCATTGGATATGGGTAATTTTTCATTTGTACTTATCTTCCCATTTCTAGAGTTCCCCAAAGGGTGCCATTTTGGAACCCTATTAGTATTTTTTTTACATTGTCTACAAAATAGGTGCTTGTTTCGTTTTTACACGTTGATTGATTTGTACCTTCTTATATTTATCGGCCAAAACAATTGGATTTCATTTTCATGTACAGCTTTAGCCTTATTTTAGTTGAAACACTTCTGATATTTATTATTATTTATTTATTTATTTCGTTTATATTTTGTTATAAATGCAGTGCCAGTGGTTATAAACACCCGAGCAAACAAATACATTTGAAACTACCTACTCGCTTCACTCTCTCACAATAACAATGCGCAGTAGGATTTTTTTTTTTTAAGTCTTAACATCTAAGATCATTCGAGACGTGAGTTTTACTCTCCATTCGCTAGACAGTTACAACCGGCTATCCACATTGACATCACCAAGCCTGGGTTGGCATACATGTTGTAGTGGGGCTTGTTAGTAACCTTTACAGTTATCATTGCGACCTCTAAAGATATATTGATAATATTTTCTGTGTTCTTTGTTTGTGTTATTTAATTAATTCGTGTGTGGCGAATTTATTTAAGACAATATATTTATTTAAGACAATATTTGGTGACTAAGTTTTTTGTTTGTGGAATTTTTTTTTTTGAATATTTAATTTTCGTCGGATCGACCTTTTCAAAATGGATAGAAATGATAATGAAAATATTCTAGATATTTTCTTGGTTGAGCGCGTTGCATTATTTACAAAATATTTACGAGGCTTCGTATTAACATAGTTAGTTTAAATTTAACTATTTGTAACTTTTGAATTTTGTATTTATCTTCTATGTACGATGTTTAATGTGTATAGATCATCAAAAGCATTCTCAAAAGATGACCTCACAATTATGTAGATTCTAGTTTAATTCAAAATATTAAAAACTAGCAGGATACGCCCGCTTCGCTTGGCGCCTTAGAGGCATGGCCGTTTATAGTTTCAAACCCAAAAGTAGCCTATTTCCTTTCCTAAAGTTTAGTCTATCTCCATACCAAATTTCATCAAAATCGGTTCAGTAGTTTAAGCGTGAAAGCGTAACATACATACAGACAGACAGACAGATAGACAGACAGAGTTACTTTCGCATTTATAATATTAGTATGGATTGATTCACAATTAACTATAAAAAAAATGACAATATTGATTCATTTTAAAATTTAAAAAGATTTAAAATTAAATTTGCTAAACATTCAACACTCAGGGTATCATTTCAATTTTAAAACTTTTGGTTTATTATTTTCAATAATGAACCTTTGTTTTTGGAATTGTCAGGAAAAAAGAAAAGGAAAAAAAACCTGCCCCTCAAATTTTGAAATTTTCATCAAAATCCACCAACGCTTAGTGGCAAAAATGTCTATAAGGACGGACTGTGTGAAGGTGTACAGGTGGCGGCGGACGAACTGACTTTTGAAATTTGATTTTTTTTTTTTTTCTTCTNTTTATTTTTTTTTTGGGGGGGGGGATATTTTTAGCCAGTAAAACAATAAACCCATGTGTCACATTGGCATAGCTGTAAAATTTATAATTTAAAACGAATGGACGTTGACTTTTTTTTTAAATATTGCAATATGGTTACACTAGTAGAAACATACAGTCATTTACAATTTTCGATATCTGTTCATTTTTACTTTCCTTATCTTATAAAAAGGAAAGTATTGTAATGTACTGAAATTTTCGATGTCGAGTTTTCAATGCCAAAACAGGTATTGAAATTCCCCAGAGCCCAAATCTCGAGTTTCAGCCCGTGAACACTGGCCCGTGAACAAGTGCTAGAGACTTGAAGTCTGCCTTGAAGTGATGATAGCGTTGACCGATTTGGATGAAATTTGGTATATAGGTCCCATCTGGGCTCTAATTGTGCCTCGAAACTCTTGGGTGCAATCGAATATACCCTTGGCGGGTTTCAGTATTGCTGTCTAAAAAGAGAATGGTAAGAGCTAGAGATATGAAATTCGGTATGTATGTCATAGTTTGGTTCTCAGTAAGATTCGAAACTTTCGGCTGCAATGAAATATACCGCTGGCGGTTTTTATCATTTTTTTTTTAGCGGTTTTCTTGTCTATAAAGAGTAGAGTAAGAGCTAGAGATATGAAATTTGGTATGTATGTCAAATTTAGAGGTTTATTACGCCCCAGATTTTTTTTGGCGGGGGGGGGGGGTATTTTTTTATCCAGTAATATAATAAACCCGTCTGACATTTTTGAAATGTTTTCAAAAAGAAAAAGAAATGGACACTTCATGTAAAGAGGCGGGGTTCTCGGTGAAGTTAGTATTTTCTTCCCTTGAACTAAGAACATATATATTATATACCATGACTATTTACTATCATGGGTGGTACATATTTAATTTATTTTTTTTGCAAAAAAAAAACCTTGTGGGCATCACCTTCCGTTTGACATAGCTTTCTTCAATTTTTTATACTCGCTCTCTTTTGACCTTTAAAAACTTTTCAAGAACTCATTTTTTATTGCTTCACCCATTATTTTATTGGTCGTGTTTCGTGTAACAGTCCCTTGTTCTATTACTGTAATAGTCACATTAGTTTCGCATAATAATTTTCACAAAAGGATAATTTTTCTTTTCATTTTGTATCACAAGTCCTTTTTATTGTAATAATTAATTATTTTAAAAAAAATGTTAGCATTCATTTTTTAATTAAATAAAAAGCCAATTGTTTATTTTCTGTTCATTTCTATTAGTTTATTCATTTATTTATATATTTAATAATAAATAATTAAAAGTTTATTACGAAAACATATTTCTTCTGATATTTGTGTAATCTCGTTGTTATTGATGTCGGTAATGTTTTCAAACGACATTTTCGTTATTAGCAGAACCAGAAGACCTCAGTCTCATTAGAACAGGATCATTGCATTTAAAAATCAACGATTTTAATATCATTAACACATAACGAACAATACGAGTATTATTGTATTCTTTGATTGATTTTAGCCAGAAAGATCACAGTCCCATTAGAACAGGATCACTTCAGAATAGGATCACTTAAGTAGTTTGTCAATCCCCATGGTCAAGTTTCAAGACCACTATCACTCTTGTTTAGGGCGTGGTGTGTACGAATCTCGGAACGAAAATTTTCTGATTGAATTTTCTTGTTTCCAGAATGGCATGGCTGCAAAAAAAAGTGCCATAAAGTAATACGAAAACGGTTACGGGGCATAACTTTTAACCCTTTGCGTAAAACTGTCCTAATTTTAGGACATCTTTAAACACATATAACTTAAAAACGGCTTGACGAATTTTTGTGTAGTTTATGTGCTTTGATAGTGTTTCATTGTAGGTTAGAGAAGACAAGTGCTGCTGTCTTCGTTTGTTTTTAAAAATTCTTTTATTTACAAATTTTTTCTGAAGTTTTTTACAAAATTAGAATTCTGCGTTCGACTACTAGTTTAGAGCCCCAAATGGTGAACTCTTTTTTTAGTTTTTCGGTTTTTAAAGATTGTAATGCTAAGTACAACCCCTCTATTATCTATATTTAATCATAAACTTTGATATTACAACAAGGACATAGTTCTCTACTCTGTGTAAAGAAGTTGTCCTAAAATTAGGACACAAATGTTTAACAGATTGGTTTTTTTGGTACTTGTTAGCTTTCAGCTATAGCAAAATTGCAGGACACAGCCATGTATTTTTAATTTTTTCGGATTGTTTCTTCATCGATGTATGATGTATCAAGGATTTAATTTTCCTTTTCCTTGAACATGGCGTGGTGTCTTAAGGCGAGGTCCTAGATTACAATACTGAAGGTCCCGGGATCGATTCTTGCAATAGAACACAAATTTATTTTCGATTTATCGTTAAAAAGAGGCCTTTGAGATATTTTCTTTTGACTTTTTCTGAATTTCTAAGACTTATCTAATGCATTAAAGTATGTATTACTAATATATTAAAAATAAAAATTCGAAGAAAAAAAAATCTATATATGTGTATTTTCAATCGCCGAGTGTGAATGTCCTATTTATAGGACAACCTGTATCTCGAGATTGAATAAAGCTAGCGCAATGGGGTTTCCGCCAAAATAATCTAAAAATCATCTGATTTTTAATTGTGGGAAAAAATAATTTTCTCTACGAAAAATTACATATTCACACGGAAAGGGTTAAAAAAAAAACTGAAATCAGTCACTCCATGGTCGAAATAAACACGGGATTGATGTCAGCGGACCGAAATGTAGGCTATGTTCAATCGGAAAAATATTCCCGAGTGGACTTGATACGTAGAACTAACCGCCCGTGAAGTCTTATGTTATGTTATCCTTCTTGAACATGTGAACATTTGTTTGTTGATAATCAACATCTTTATTGCACAATTGATCATCTAATTTGCAAACAGAAAGCCAAACTTTTTTCTTCTTGGTCCTAATTTTGATTCACGTTGTAAAGCATCTTCCAATGCTTTGTTTAATGCGACACCAATCTCTGTACCAGACTGCACAAATAATAATAAATAATGGTTAATATTTTTAGGAATGTAATAGATAAAGCCACATCATCATCATTAATTTGAAGAAAAGGCTCTTCGTGTTGTGTTTAAATACTTCCAAGGACAGCTTGTGTTGAATAATAATAATAATAAATAATGGTTAATATTTTTAAGAATGCAATAGATAAAGCCACGTCATCATCATTCATTTGAAGAAAAGGCTCTTCGTGCTGTGTTTAAATACTTCCATGGACAGCTTGTGTTGAATAATAATAATAATAAATAATGGTTAATATTTTTAGGAATGTAATAGATAAAGCCACATCATCATTAATTTGAAGAAAAGGCTCTTCGTGCTGTGTTTAAATGCCTCTATAGACAGCTTGTGTTGGACATGCGTTGCCTAATTCATAAACAAAAAACATGACTGCCGACTTGGATAGGTCATCGTCACTTCTACTGCTTGGGCAATGTTTATTTAGACGGAGATATCTGAATTTTAAGAAAACATGAGAATCCATGGGAAGAAGATATTTAAATGTCGGCTAAAAATGATCTTGGCCCTTATTGCATAGAAACCGTCGTATGATTTATTTGTAAATTGATATTTAGGTAGATAAAAATATTGTATGGCCTCCCGTGCCGTTTTACGTTATCAACAAATGTTGCTCAGCTGTCCTCACGAGGCTAACGATAAGGGTCCCCGTGCGGGCTTTAATACGAGTACGCCCCACGCCCATTAAGTAAATCCATAGTTTGGAAGATAAAATACGACATCCACACTTGAATTAAAACACAAATTCCTCAACAATGCACGGTTTTCGCGATACCGCCTTGTAACTTGTGGAACACCCTGTATATTTACCTTCAATATTTTCGTAATCGTTTCATAATGCAAAGAACTGTCTCCATATTTAAATAATGACGTTATTTTGCCTGCTTTGGTAACTGCCAAAATCAGACTTGCATCACTGCAGGCTTCTTCTTCTTGAGTGGGATCTACCAAGTGATGCTCTCCAATCTAAAACAACCAATAAGAAAACAAACTTTAGCAAATTATTTATCACCTTGACCTTGAATACATTCCCTAAGATACCCCAAAGCAGAATTATAAACCCACCAATCCACCATTGTAACTGAAACCCTAAAATACAAAATTCAATCAATCAAAAGTGGCATCATTGTGTCCGATGTTAGCCAGATGTATGAGACAGCAGCTCTAATTTTGAAGTATCATACATCCGTTCTTGGAGGCTGATCATTGACATGGGCCCCCAGAACCCTGACAATCAATGCAAAATAATTAAGGTAACACAAAAGTTACAAACATAGAGATATTGCAGAGTTGCTTTCTGTATTATTTTACATTATCAGCTCAGGTGGACTCGGCCCGTGAGGATGTCACCCTCAAGTATGATTATTAATCCTTGTGGAAAGTTGGCAAGTCATAAATACTTAACCTACCTTACACATGGTCACCAAACAAGGTATGTTGCTAATGTCCAGATTCCAACAATCATGAGGGTCATCTGAAAGCTGCAGATCGACTGATTTACCATCAATAGCGGCAGTACTAACTCGAGATATTTGGGTATTTTTTAATGCCGCTTTAACTGCAAGAGATGTCTGGAAATAAAATAAAGTTAATATGTTAAGAAGAGAATCCACATTACGTTCCCTATCCACAGGGAACGTAATACGAGATATTAAAGCGGCTCGCATGCCATCAAACGGGCCACTCATATCTAAACACCGAAAAGGTTTTGATGGCCCCTGGTTGAAGTTGTGAATTTATGAGTATAACCACCAATCTTTATGTGAGCTCATTTGGTGATTGGTAACTTTTGGTTGATGAGTATAACCACCAATCTTTATGTGAGCTCATTTGGTGATTGGTAACTTTTGGTTGATGAGTATAACCACCAATCTTGAGTATGTGAGCTCATTTGGTGATTACTTTGTGAAAATCATATTGACTTTACACATCTAAATTTCTTTTACAATTTTACGTATAAAAATAAATAGTAAAAAAAAAATTTTTAAATATTTTCAATTTTGTACTTAGAATCACTTCCCTGTTCAATCATTGAAAAGTTTGGAAAAAATCTTTTTAAATATTAAAATTTGGCAGTTTTCGAAACATTTGTATTTTTTTTTTAATCCGACATACATATGTCAAATTAAAGCCCTTCTAATAGATAACTGACCAATTTTCTTAAAATACTTACTGCATCAAAAAGATTGCCTCCTAACTCCAGGATAAGAATATCTACGTATAGTTTCCAACACATTTGTCCACTAACAATGTTTAAACTTTCTAATGGAAATGTAGAGTAAGCTTTAATTAAACTATTACTGATTTCAGTACCCAAATCTTCGCCACCTTTTCCTTCAAATGCGGGAGTGGCATTTGCTGAGCTGAAAAAAAGGTTTTCTTTAACAATATGTGTTCTTTGTGTGATTTTATTTTGAGACACAAAGTGTCACTAAGCGAACGCTCACCCCAACGTTTATCTCATGTGTCTCACTTCTCATAAATCCAAGTTAAGGAAGGAAAATGAGAATATTAGTTTGGTGTTACAATGTTCATGAATATGGTCCATTCTAAGGTATTTTTTTTTGTCTACCAAAACTAATACGTTTCTTGTTTGACAGAGCTTTTATAAACTTTGTAATTTGTTCTTGGTTCACCTATATTTTGAGAAGAAAAGAAATTGATTTGAAAATTTTATTCAAAGTTTGAAGTATTAGAAAATTGAAATTAGTATTAAAAAAATATTTATATATTTTTTTTTAGAAAATATTTTTCTTTACTCGTCGCCAATTATTGACGACGAGTAAGAGTTCACAAAGAATATTATTGAGTATGATCAGAAAGGACCAAACATTAATATTCTTACCAATCAACAAAGAATTCGATTTTTCCATGATTTGGAGTGTGTAAATGAGGTGTATCAATTTCTGTTTTAACTCCAACTAAGATGTCACTATTGGCTAAACGTAATCTTGCAGATCCATTGGCAGTGTTAACGACATCACTTTCTAGTTCCATTGGTCTATACGATGTGCAAGTCCTACCATCATTTCTTATATTGATCTGGAGATGAGACATAAAACATAGAATACAAGATTGGTGAGAAAATTTTAGGCAAAAAATAATTAGAAGTGATACTCACGGCGGAGGCAGACGAAGAGTAAAATATATATGTAATGACCAAAATCAGCAAATAAAGTTCATACCAGGTTTCATAAAAATCGGACAAGGCGTTCGAGAGTTATCGTGGAAAGAAGAGAATATAGAACTCTCTACCATCGAATAAAGAATTGAATTGTTCGTCTTATTATATCACAATTTTCAATGAAAATCATAGCATTCCAAGTTCCAAGGTATTTTTTAATCCCAAGCTATGTTATTTTAGCCATAGATATTTACATGACGATGGCCGGTTCTACGCACCAGGACGATCTGGATTGCATATCATTACAGTTCCAGCGTACCAAGGACCATTAAAATCTTTTTCGATAAACGCATATCAATCTTTTTCTACCATTTTAATTAATCATGCATCTATAAATGGAAAGAACGGTTGATTTAGTGAGGAAACCCGTTACTACCACCACTTGTCGCTTAAGATCCTCAGAATGAGTTTTGAAAACTCCTGAAATTCGACAACCAGACCAAGTAGAAAATTCGAAAAACTTTGTCTGAATTCAGAGAGATATGAGACTGGTACGATAATTTCTTGGTGCTAGCCCGAGTGTGATGCACACTTGTCCAAGAAGAGGTTAAGACATTCATTGGTTTTTAACTTCCTGTACAAATTATTGAGATTTGGTATTTCTAATTATAGAGGCGAAACATTTCCCTAATATCGCCGTCTGGTCAGTCGAAACATTTGGAAGCGGGGAGTTGATGAAATCTCCGGGATTTTATTCATACATCTGCCTAAAATCGCCATCTGGTCCGGTGAAAACATGGGGGGGGGGAGTTAGAACTCTCTAATTTACCTGTAAATTCCACTGAATTATGTAATTTGTTCTCTAAGGATGACATGGTAGGGAAGATATTTTAACATTTATATGTACCCATTAACCGTGCAAAAGGTACGGGGTTCGATCACTGTATGCAATATGCATACAAAAACTTGAATATTTTTTTTCGATTCGCGGGGGGGTTAGAACCCCTTCCTCCTTGTGTGAGTCACTAGCAGTATTAATATTTACCTCAACACCATCCGTAATGAACTTTTTCTCTGCATCATTAATTAACACTTGAGCCATTGTGCTCCAAATAATAATAATATATTTCTTGAGAACTAATATATGAACATCCGCCACAAGCTACAATTCTATCTAATACAGTATTGAGCGATACCAAGATAATACTGATAAGAGATAGCACACAAGTAACTAGGTTAAACTTCAGTATGACAGGATTTATGAAACTTATCAAAAGGTAAAAGAAGATTGGTTTTGATCAAATGTTAATATCAAATTTCTAGTAATGTTATCTTTATAAAGTTTAAATTTTAGAATAATTTTTCAACAAGACATTCCAAATTCACGTTTAGCGCTGTACAAGTACAAAATAAAATACAGAATACACGCATACTTTTCAAAATTGTTTTTGAATTTTTCGCGGATAATTTATTTTAAAAAGTTGGCAGTAGGGGAAGGGAAAAAGATGTGTAAAGTATAAACAAAGTTTTTAAGTTTTAGTTGTATTTGTATGGAATATGCAATATTGAATTTATTGAAAACTTCAGAGAGCTCGAGCTCGCACTCTTTTAACAAAAATTTATTGAATATTGGAGGACAGATAAAAATTCGCCGAACGTTGCTTCGAATAATATTTTTTCCCTATTGTTGGTTAACGTGACAACAACTTGTTTCTTCATTTGAAGGACGTTTTTTGTTTACTGAAATGCGTCTATGATTCAGCGTTGACAGTTGACAGGTGCGGAATAAAAATAATTTGTACGGAAGTCAACCTTGATGTACGGTTTATTTTTTCCTAAAAAGTTTATAGTACGGAAGTTCCTGAAGGTAATTAAATTATTCTTTTAGCCCTTGTGAAAATAAGTAACATTTTTTAGTCTCCCTTCCTACTTCCTATAGAAGATAAATCATTGTAATCGTGCAGAAAATTTGGCCATTTTTTTTTTAATAAGATTGGTGTTCAATGCACATAAAACTATTTTTACATATCATCGAGGTTTGTAAGTATTACAGGCTTAGCATTGAGAATTACGAATGTATTACTGTTGTGGTCCCCATAAACCTTATCACACCATAGCGCACATGAAATAGTAAGTATTCATTTCAGTTCCGCATGGCGGCATTATTATTTTCTCTTCCTATAGGAGATCTGATTTCGATAAAATTTGGTATGCAAAGTCACCCAAGTATTATATTTGACAATTTTTGCTATTATATGTAGAAATTTTGGACCCTGAAATTTCCCTCTAGGCTCTAACCTGCTCAGCCACACTGCCTTGTATAGTTCTAAGAATAATAAAAAAAAAATGTGTGTGTGTACTTATGTACGCGCGTGAGAAGTTATACTTCTTTTTAAAATTAAATTTAAATTTTTTTAAAAAACTTAACTTTTTTGCTGTCACTCATACATTGTTTGTCCCTACTCGGTGTAGCTTAACATTAGAGGGATGGGACCTAGATAAAAATCTTCCCAACTTTCAGGCTTTGAGTTGATATATTATGTCGTCGCCACAAATTTCGAGAAAGAGTATCATTAAGGTCGAAAATCATGAACTTTTTTGCTGTCACCCATCCATTGTTTGCCCCTACTCGGTGTTGCTTAACATTAGAGTTGCAAAATATGTCCTAAATGAAGAAGTAAGATGTCATCTAAAACTTTATCGCATTGAGTTGATAGAGAAAAAATGTCATTTAGGTCGAAAAACGTGAACTTTTTTGCTGTCACCCATCCATTGTTTGCCCCTACTCCGTGTTGCTTAACATTAGAGTTGCAAAATATGTCCTAAATGAAGGAGTAAGATGTCACCTAAAACTTTCTCGCTTTGAGTTGATACAGAAAAAATGTCATTTAGGTCGAAAAACGTGAATTTTTTTGCTGTCACCCATCCATTGTTTGTCCCTACTCGGTGTAGCTTAACATTAGAGAGATGTGACCTAGACAAAAATCTTCCCAGGAATGCACTCATCAACTATGCCAAATAGGTCGTCGCGACAAATTTCGAGAAAGAATGTCATTTAAGTCGAAAAACGTTATTTTTTTGCTGTCACCCATCCATTGTTTGTCCCTACTCGGTGTACCTTAACATTAGATTTGCAAAATATGTCCTAAATGAAGGAGTAAGATGTTACTTAAAACTTTCTCGCTTTGAGTTGATATGTCTTCGCGACAAATTTCGAGAAAGAATGCCATTTAGGTCGATAAACGTGAACTTTTTTGATATCACCCATTAAACGTGAACTTTTTTGATATCACCCATCCATTATTTGTCCCTAGTCGGTGTAGCTTAACATTATAGAGATGGGACCTAGACAAAAATCCTCCCAGGAATGCACCCATACAGTTTTGTGGATGGAACAATTTTTGCGTTACGCTCTCGCGTCACGGAATTTACATGACGCTCCCGCGTCACAGAAAAATAAAATTTCACTCTCATCATTTTTTCATAACGCGCCTAAAGAAGTATAACTTCAAAAAACTCTGCTAATGTGATACATGGGTTTATTTTTTAAAAAAATACTATAACTAAAGAGCAACGTCAACAGCCGAAGGCTACTAAATCTTTTTAAAATGATACTATCATTAAAAAGCAACGTCCACAGCCGAAGGCTGTCAACTCTTATTGTGTTCGATCACCGTATGAATCATGAAAACGTGTTACTTTTATTATTTATTGATTCTGTGGGATTAGATAATAAATATGAACTCATATGATCAATATCAAAAACCCAAGATCCATCAGTTTTTATAATTTTTAATTCTTTCATACATATTTCAATTCTAACACTGAGGAATCTGATGATATATCTATTTTAAAGAAAGCAAAACAATGTGTACGGAAATAGATAATAGATTTGGCAACGTTTGATTGGGCGTTAAATAATGAAACATATTTTTGTAAAAATTCTATATTTTATTTTTTTTCTACTTGAATAATCACATAATCTGTGTTTTTAATGATATCTCAATGTGTCTTTATTAATTATTTAGTTCTTTAATTAACATGTATCTTCCTCTTTATTATTTTCTTGTGATATTATTCTTAAAATGTCAATCAGTGTTTGGTCAACTTGATAACATTGATCCCCGATGTCCTCTTCACTGGGTTCAGTATCGTGATTCATGCTATAGGTTTGTTAAATCTCCTTTAAAATCTCGTAATGATGCGCAACTAAATTGTAAATCTCTAGATTCCGATCTTGCTAATATCAACGATGCAGATGAACATGGCTTCATTATGTATCAATTACTTTGGCAGGATCCTCAAAGACGGAAATGGTATTTTGGTGGATCTCAAAGAACACCAAATTTTTGGGCAAATGAAGATGGAACAGATTTAAACGATTTAGATGCAGCATTTTTACCAGAACCTGCTGATAATGTACAAAGAGATTATCTAGCTTATTCATTTTCAAGTAGTTTAAAGAGATGGGGCTTTGAAAGAGTGACAGGATCTGAACTACTTCTTTATATCTGTGAAGCACCTGTACAAAAGTTACATTATTTACTGAATGATGACAGATCTTATATGTATGGTATGGATATTGAAAATCCAGATAAGATCCCAAGAGGTCCATTTTTCATCAAACAACCGCATGATGTAGTGTTTGATTTGTCCAAACGGAAGATACTAAACGATATTACGCTCTCTTGCTATGCGGGTGGATATCCTAACCCTTCCTATGAGTGGTTTAAAGAAGATTATGTGAATGATAGATTAGTTGCTAATCTAATTGACCCCTTGTCAGATGCAAGGTTCACTTTAAGTGGAGGAAACCTTATCATTAATAACCCAAGACAGATTGAAGACAGAGGTTCCTATCATTGTAAAGCAACAAACTCATATGGTTCCATCATATCTGAAAGCGTGCAACTATCTTTTGGTTTTATTGGTGAATTCAATTTGAAACGGGCACCAGAAGTTGGTAATCAAAATTGGGGTAAAGCTATATTTTGTGATCCACCTACAAATTATCCAGGTGTAACCTATTATTGGGCCCGTGACTACTTTCCAAACTTCGTTGAAGAAGATAGACGTGTGTTCGTATCGTATGATGGAGCGCTTTATTTTTCAGCTATGGAACACATTGACGCCGGTAATTATAGTTGTAACGTACAAAGTAAAGTTTCAGACACCGGAAGAAATGGACCATTTTTTCCACTAAGAGTTTTTCCACATTCAAATTTCCAACAATTGAAGTTTCCAAATAATTTTCCAAAAACATTTCCTGAAGCACCTAAAGCAGGTGATGAAGTCCGGTTGGAATGTATCGCTTTTGGATATCCTGTACCTTCCTATAATTGGACAAGACGCGGAAGTGTCCTGCCAAAGAACTCATATTCCATGAATTATAATCGAATATTGATCATCCCTAATGTTAAAGTAGAAGACCAAGGCGAGTACGTTTGCAGAGCTTCTAATGATCGGTCTGCTCTGGAAAGTAGTGTCATCATATCCATCCAGGCTGAACCCAACTTCACCATTCCTCTAACAGATAAACATATGGACAACCAGGCAGACTTAACATGGACATGTGAAGCTTTTGGCATTCCTGACGTAACTTATAACTGGTTCCGTAATGGGGAGTTGTTGAACGCAGAGAACTTGCCTGTAGAAGACCAAGTTAGATATTTCATTCAGGACAATATCCTCACCATAAGATATCTAAATGCTGAAAAAGACCAAGGCATGTATCAGTGTAGAGCTAGAAATCAGATTAAAACAAGATATTCTTCTGCCCAACTGAGAGTTCTAACTTTGAAACCAAGTTTTAAGAAAAGACCATTAGAAAGTGAAACCTATGCTGGCGAAGGTGGAAATGTTACCATCTACTGTAACCCTGAAGCAGCTCCCAGACCAAAATTTGTGTGGAAGAAAGATGGAAACATTATTGGTTCAGGTGGCAGAAGACAAATCCTCGAAAATGGTAATTTGATTATCAAGCCCGTATCCAGAGATGACAGTGGTGTCTACTCTTGCTCGGCCTCCAACCCATACGGCAATGATGAAAGCAAAGGGAAGTTGATTGTTTTGCTAGGACCTAGTTACTATGAAAGTCTTCCTCCGAAGGTAACCGTTGCTGTACACAATAATCTCAAGTTGAGGTGCCACGCTCAGACTGATGAACTATTGGATATGGCATACATTTGGACTCACAATGGACTGAAAATTGGTAATATGGACTTCAATGAGTTGGAAAGCCCTAATCTTCATGTTGATGGAGGTGTATTAGAAATTATCAATTCGACTTTCGCAGACTCTGGAGAATATGAGTGCATTGTGAAAAGCACAATCGGAAAAATTACATCTAAAACAAACGTTATTGTTGAAGGACCTCCTGGTCTACCCGGTGGAGTACAAGTCGTGGAAGTTCAGAAGACATCTGCCACAGTTCAATGGACTGACGGAGCATCCAATGGAAGACCCATCATTCACTACAAGATCATTGCTAGGACCAATTGGAATTCTACCTGGTTCTATGTGTCAGAGAATGTGATAGCCAAAGAGGTAGATCGGTATACCGGACGTAAGGAAGCCGTCATTGAAAATGTTCTTGTACCTTGGTCAACTTATGAATTTGAAGTGATTGCAGGCAACGAACTGGGTTATGGTCAGCCATCCGCTCCAAGTCCACAATACAACACACCATCCGACAAACCTCAACAAGCACCATCCCGAATTGGAGGTGGAGGAGGCAAGATTGGAGATCTCACTATTTCCTGGGAACCTTTATCTCGTGAAAAACAAAATGGGCCTAACATTTACTATAAAATTTTTTGGAGACGAAAGAGTCACGACACAGAATTCCAAAGTCAGTCTTTGAAAGAATACGGTAATGTAGGTATTGCCGTTGTCCGTATCCCACTGGAGTTCTTCTACACAGAATATGAAGTGAAAGTTCAAGCAATCAATGACATCGGTGTTGGTCCCGAGTCTGAAGTAGTATCTATCTTCAGTGCCGAAGATATGCCACAGGTTGCACCACAAGGAGTTTTCTCCAAGGGTTTCAACAGCACTGCAATTAATGTTACTTGGAACCCAATTGATCTCATCAGAGAAAAGATCCGCGGAAAACTTATTGGTCATCGTATCAAGTACTGGAAAAAAGATTTCCCTGAAGAAACCTCTGTTTATTATTTAAGTCGGACCACACGAAACTGGGCACTGATTGTGGGTCTCCAACCCGATACTTACTATTATGTTAAAGTAATGGCTTATAATAATGCTGGAGAAGGTCCTGAGAGTGAACGATACCTTGAACGTACCTACAGAAAGGCCCCTCAGAAACCGCCTTCTGCTGTACATATCAAGGGGGTTAATCCTACAACTGTACATGCTACCTGGAGGTACGTGTCTCCTAGTTTTGAAGAGGAACCTATCATTGGGTACAAAGTGCGTGTTTGGGAAGTTGATCAGGATATGTCCCGTGCCAACGATACGATCTTATTAGTTGGATCAACATTAAGTACGGACATTTCTAATCTATCTCCTGGAAAGAGGTACCACATGCGTATTCTGGCATTCAGTAATGGTGGAGATGGTAGGATGTCCAGTCCAGCCATAACATTCCAAATGGGAGAAGAATATGAATTCAAGAGTGGTTCATCTGGATTGTACTCAATCTCATCAACCTTCTTTCTTATTTTCGTATCTCGTATGTATCTGATTGTGGCTATGTCATGAAGTTAAGTCTGAATAGATAGATAAAAAATAATAGTTGGTACACAACATAAACGCAAGATAAATCATTTTTAATAATAAACCTTTGACATTTTCTCCTGGTTACGAATCTACCGCCTCAACCAAATGAGCTACTGAGGCTGTAAATTAAATGGCAAGGAACTTACTCTCTCTCAGAGGACTAAACTAAAAGACTACTAAGGAGCTAATATTTTTTATTTAAAATAGTTTTCTTAACCCTACCCAGGATTAAATTGCTCTCAATGCAAAATTTGATCAAAATCGGTTTAGCTAAGAAATCGTAATAGACAGAGTTGACTTCGGATACTAGTATTTGACTGAGCCACATGGGCAGGATACTAGTATTTGAATGAGCCACATGGGCAGGATATTAGTATTTGACTGAGCCACATGGACAGGATACTAGTATTTGACTGAGCCACATGGGCAGGATACTAGTATTTGGCTGAGCCACATGGGCAGGATACTAGTATTTGACTGACCCACATGGACAGATACATTTTTTTGTGTACCGCTATTATCGAATACCTATCCTAGTTTTGGCTAATCAAAATGAATACTACAATTTTCAAAGTGCCTTGTTCTTTTTTTAAGTGGACACTATTTTATACATAGACTCAACGTGTTCATAATATTTTCAATTTAAATATTTAAACCATTCAAGTACAATTAAAGAGGTCGGATAATATTTGGGGTATGTATGTGACAAAATTGTCTTCTTGACAAAAATGAACTACTTTGAGTTTTACTTTACCATAAGCATTTCTGAGTTTTGATCTTTAAGATATAATCTTTAAAAGGAATCGTAAAATAAAATAATAAATAAAAGAAAAAGGAAAATAAATAAATAGACTCTTGAGTGGAATGTTACCACTAGGCGAGGTTAATGCCTGAGGCATTTTCTACCACCAAACCCTTAGAGCTCTATTTTTATGTGGTCAAATACTTAAATTAATGAGGAAAAAATAAAAGACAATATTGATTCTAAAATTATTGGGTGACGGGCTTTCAATAGTACTCGGACTATCATGGTCAGACCAATGATGACTCATCGGTGTTGAGAGTAGATGCGATATTTGTGTAGATCGAGCATGTTCTGATCAATTCCTGTTGTTTCTCACATCGCCCGTGTAAATTTTTATAGCTTTTAAAATAAAAAACATGATTAAAAATATAGGACTTTCCACATAAATCAAATTCCATGTACCATAAATTATAAAAGTTATGTGGGAAATATTGAGAATTTATAAAAACTTGTTCGATGTCATCACTTCTACTTTGTACAACGTAGAATCAACATCGGATTGACAATGATAGTTGAGTAATAATCTACTAATGAAAACTTGCCAGCTGATGTCGAGTTTTCAATGCCAAAACACGTTTTGAGGTCCCCAGAGTCCAGATCTCGAGTTTCAGCCATTGGCCTGACATCGAAAATTTCAACCCATTACAATACTTTCTTTTTATGGAATAAGGAAAGTAAAAAAATATATGTATATATAATTTTATCACTTACCTCCTTATTCCACCGACCCTTTCAATTCATTCTACAGACTTACCAGAGTGTACAAACTAACATGATTACACTGAACCTATTCTGGACAAAATAATGAGTAAAGCAATTAGCAATATTTTAATTAGGAAAAGGATGATTCTCTATTTTAATGAAATTATTAATTAAATCACTCATAATTCGTGGAAATTTGTCAGTTAAAATATCGACATGGGTATGAGTTTATCATGAAATTTTACACAGAATCCGAATTTATATCAAATAGTGGTGGCCATCAGCAAAAATATGAATTTTAGAATTCGCACAATAAAAACAGGGGATGGTTTTTAACTTCACAAGTCGAGCATTTTTTCCGACCAAAGATCGGCCACCATTCGTTTCAACGACAACAGTTGCAAAATAGTAGAACATAATATAATATTCTGGAGTAAGCATTTTTGAGCTGTGGTCGAAACCCTGAACAACAACAATCTTTCTTTCTCCGGTATAAGGGGGCGTTTAAGGGGTGTTCGTGTTATTTGGTCAACTCTGTAAATATTAAAGTTTGATTTAGAAGCTGTTATACACAATACTAATCATAATTATTTTGACGTTTCGTATCAGGTCTTAGTTTGTTCTGTTATGACCGGATATCAAATGAAAATCTTTACTTAACAATACTATTGTGAAATATAAAAATTGACAGTCTGGATTCAGAAGTTAATTAATTATAGTAAAAATTAAAATCAGAAAAAAAAATTGAAAGCTAAAAATGAATAATTAAAGTTGCTGAGCTTTCAACGGCACTTAGACCTCAGACCAGAGCTATAATAGAACGATGTGAACACTATCACAACTTGACACAAAGTGAGGTTAGAATTCGGGTATGGCATTTGATGTTTTACCCAGGAAGTTTTTCAGTTTCTTACTATAGATTAAACATGGGAGTCAGCCATAATGTAATAATTAACTCTGAACCGATATTGTTCATATTTATATTTTTTAATATCTTACAATTCTTTACATAATTTTAATACTATTGTGTGTTTTTTTCGATTCTAAATCCTGGACTATTGAGTTTCGTCATCCTAACCCATAGTTTGGTAAATTCTTAATACAAGGTGGGGCGTGGTTACTTTCTTATCTGAAACTCTTGCCACTGAGCGGCCATTAAAAGGTTTTTGTTATGACTAGTTCGGTGTCAACAATGCAATGGACAAAGAAATGGCGCGCGTTCGCGGTGGAGGCCTACTTTTCTTTCAGCATTTCGATATCGCACCTGCAGGTCGTGTGCTTGATAGGAAATCGATTTGTTTGTGGGTGAACACGTTCTGGGATACCGGTAGTGTACAGAACAAACGTAATGGGCCTTCCAGAACCGTCAGGACGCTAGAAAACATCGAAAAAAAGAATGAAAAAAATGCGCGATTGCTAGATTTAGCNAATGGACCTTCCAGAACCGTCAGGACGCCAGAAAACATAAAAAAAAAGAATAAAAAAAAATGCGCTATCGCCAGATTTAGCCCTATGTGATTTTTTTCTATGGGACTACCTTAATTCTTTGGTGTACACAGATTGTTCAAAGACCCTTCGTCATCTGAAAAAAGCTGCTATTGCCAACATAGACACAGATATGCTGAATTTCATATCTGTGTCTATGTTGGCAATAGCAAGAAATTTCAAATTCCCGGCTCTCTCGGTGCATGGATGAGGATGGTGGCCACCTTAGAGATGTTTTTTTTTTAAATCAATTAAAATAAAACTTTAAATGTACCCCTGTACACAGAAAAAAATAATTAAATCGATATTACCAATACTTCTGGTGTTATGATTTTTTTTAAATGAGGATGTAACCACGTCCCACCCTGTACTATAATGTGTTCGCATCATTCTTTAACTTTTGCATTCCACATAACTTGAAGTTCAAGCACAACCCTAACGTCCATTATTATTGTACTAGTCGTATGTTTTTATACGTGGACGTATGTTTTTTTTTTATTATTTTAAATTTCGTCTGACTTTTCCTTCACATGAGACTTGAAAATTTCAACTCTCAGATGAATATAAAAGACGGAAATAATAGTTTTTTTCCTCAAACACAATTAAATTATTTTACATGATATCAGCTACTCGTTCATATCGCATTGCCCCTTGCATTTTAGTATACAGGGTGATTCTAATCGAAGGGTACGAATAGAAACCAAAAAAATATGACGAAAATGTTCTATATTTACTGAAATTAAATTTGCCATCTGTATACTATATTGCAGTCAATCAGTCAGTCATTATACAGATTAAGCTCAGTACTTACTGTCTCTTTGGTAGCTCTGGTATAAGAAGTTTGGTTTTCTGGTAGGTATAGTTTTTGGTGGCTTGATTCTTCTCAAATAATGGTTTTAATATCGAATGGCGAATACGGTTCCAGACAGATACTATTAATTTTTTTTGGAGCTAGTTACAAACTTAAAATGTGGTTCAATATAATTTAAAAAGTCTTTTTAAACGTTTTAGGGGTGGGAGATTAATTAATTCACTTTAATTTAAATTTATTTTGAAAAAAACCTTTTTCTTCCGTATTTATTAAACTATTTGAATATATTGAACTGAAG
>CM022883.1:9893860-9923460 GCA_012654025.1 Pachypsylla venusta
AAAAAAAAAAAAAAAAAAAAAAAAAAAAAAAAAAAAAAAAAAAAAAAAAAAAAAAAAAACGCCAACATTACCTTCGATTTGAACCAAAAGCTTCGTAGTTCGTTCTAGGCATAAAATTGTCAGACATATAAATTTACAAGTCTCCAGCTCGTGCCGTTCTTGAGATATCTTGTTGACAGATACATATACACTCGGACCAATGGCTGAAACTCTGGATTTGGCTTTGGGAACTTCAAAACGTTTTCTGGCATTGAAAACTGGACATCGAAAATATCAGCCCATTACAATAATTTCCTTTTATAGGATAAGGAAAGTGAAAATAATTCATAACAATCTTTGTTTGATACTTTCACCTGTAGAAATTAATATTGCGGATCATTCTCACTATGGCCGGATGTATGTACCACTGGGCGAGGTTAATGCTTGAGGCATTTTCTACCACCTAACCATTAGAGCTCTATTTTTATGTGGTCAAATCCTCAAATGAAGAAGGAAAAATTCTGCTTCTGCCGGGCATTGAACCCTCGCTCCCCTGTTTACCAAGTGAGCGCTTAACCACTGAGCTACCGAGACGTCATGCTGTTAGTTACACGGAACACGCCAAGATGAGGACAGTTACCACTATGGCTGTTGTCTCTGGAACGTCAAGAACGTACTCTGTCCGGTTTCGGCGGTTAAGAAGAGTCAACGCCCTATCCTCACCTCAAATACTGTTAAAATATCTTATGTTATCCGTTCCTCCAATATTTTGATGGGTCATCAGGTGGACCCTGATGGTCGGACGAAGGTTGTGCGTAGCCCCCATGAATGTTACGGATGGTCAAACAAATTTGAAGATAGTTGTATATCTGCAGTGAAGTGACATCTAAAGTTATAATTACCTACAAAAACGTTGGTTTTATTAGAATCCATGTGGGTTCATATATAGGGGAAATTGAACGTCGAAACAGTTTCTCTGAAATTCGGTGTTTATAAATACTACTGACTTCCATGTCGATCATCTCCCCCTCAACTGGAGACCTGTATCCGCCCCTGTCTCACGGCTCAACTTATTAGTGTTAAATAAGTTGATATTTTACGATTTCAAGGTACGTACAAGCCAAGAATGGAATAAAAACAAACATCGTTCACCGTCTGCAATACGTCGCTCTGTACCCCGCACACCGTATGCTGTAAACAGTACGGGGTAACTGGACAAAATACGTGGGACGGCGGGGTGGACTAATTTTTTAAACAGATTTTTGGATTTTACGTTTCTTGAAACGTAAAAATAAAAAAAAAAAAATTGGGGTAATTTTTCTTGTGGTAAGCAAAGATTCAATTATGACGAACAAACTTCCGTATATGGGTTGAATGATTAATAATAATAACAACTCTTAAAATGATCATAGATTTTTCGTAAATTTATTTCTTTTACAAAATTTTGTACATACATACGAGTATAAGTAAAATTATTTTGAATTTCTTATAGTCTAAGAAATAAGAAAGCAGTCATCTCTCAAAAGTCCTATACAGGGGCTGGTTACTCCTGAATGGATTAGATATTTTTAAACTGATTGATATTAGCTCAGAGGATTGGGGCCACGAAGAATAAGTTGGTAATATTAAAAATTTGTACTGACTCTAAAAAACTCAGGTGTGGAGTTCATATTTAAAATTTGTTACGAGTACATCTTGGTTTGTGGAATGGAACATTTTTTTTAAAAAAAATTTTTTTGGGACTGACTTTAAAAAACTCAGGAGCGCAATTCATATTTAAAATTTGTTACGAGTACAACCTGTAAATTGATCCTTACTGATCTTGGATGCCAAGGTGTCCTTAGTTTTTTTTCTATTAGTTCACATTTTCAGAATTCACCAATGTCGCAGTTTAAGGTCGTAGACCTTAAGAAGACGGCCAACGATTTACGAGCTATTCTAAGGTAGCTCGTAAATAGTTGCTTCGAGTTTCTCCTCAATACAGCCCAGATGGTAAATCACTTAATTTACATTGACCGTGACTATCATATTGAACATTTTTATAAATATGCTTTCCACGATGTCCTCTCGCAGATCCATTATTAGTAAGAACAATATCCACCATGGATTCCAATCCATCACTTATGCCTTCTAAACTTTTATATTTCTTAACATTTGAAATGTGACTTTTATCTTTTGGACTTCCTGAATTATTAAATTTAATATTTACATAATTTAAATAGTTACTGTTCACTAAATTGACACAGTCTGTGTTAGTGGATTCTTTGAGATTGTTATTGGAAGTAATGTAAAACAAACCATCAAAACTACTTCTCCTAATATTGTAATTGGTAGAAGTAATGTTGCTTTTTATATTTTCACTTTGAGTATCTATTTCATGATGGTGGTGAGGTTTAGAATGATTTTCTCCTGGAACAGAAAACGGAGTAGGTATGTTTTACAATGGGTGTCCACGAGTCCACGGGAATGTATGCTTTAATTTTTCCCTCACCTCAAGACTGATTTTTCTTGAATGCATCTTCTCCTTCTCATTACGTAATTTTAAAGCGATAATTTGGACAATCACTAGGCTTGAAAAAAGGTTTTCTAGTGAAATAAATTAAACGATATATTTTCAGATCATTTTATAAAATTTATTAGGGTGCGTCAGGTGTCAACATCCTACTGTGTTTCAGAACGACCAATTCACTTTCCCGGGGTTCATAACTTTTCCCTTGTTAGTTAACGTTTTGCCTAAACAATTAGCGGTACATAAATACATATATCTATCATTACGTTAAGCTTTATTATTAGTATGCATAGATCATAGATGTTCAGGGCCAGATTAACAATAGTTACGGGCCCCGCGCTTTCAAAATTTCTGGGTTGACAATTGAAAAAATATATCATTTTGTCGGGGCCCCCTACTCTTCAAAGTATGTAGTAAAATCTAGTTTAGGAAAGTTCAAGTTGGTACCTACTACCGAGGAACTTAATAAAGAAACGGGTATTGCAACATACGCAAATTGGTTAGTGTAGGTACACTAGGTACCCTCTTACTATCCTTTTGAATTTTAATCTAGGATATAAATTTTATCATGAGAAATATTTGTTTTAGTTGTTATTCTTTTTTTTTTTTGTGATCAGTTTGAGATTTGTGTCTCGGCGGTGCGGCGTGGCGGTAAATCTACAAAGTGAAATGTCGGTAGGTACCGACCTGCACCTGATGGCTCCATATTATTATTTCATTTAGTCCAAGAGTCAAGACAGGACAAGTAGACTTTTGTCTAGGAACTAGGAATAGGAGTGGGGGGAAAGATAGTTTAGTTCAGTTCTGCGTAGTGCGTAAGGTGAAATTTTTGGATTTTCGAGCGGGGGGTGGTGGAGGGGGCCCTGCTCTGTGAAAGTGCTACGGGCCCCGCGAAAGGTTAATCCGGCCCTGTAGATGTTTACCTTTCGGAACATGAATTCTGCGTGGTTTGACAATATTTTGAAATCCTTGTTGACCTCTTTCTTTATATACATTTTGATAACTATGATTTTTATTTTGTACAATATTATGAAACGTTTCACTTCTTTTTAGGATAATATTTTTATCATAATTACTTTCATAAGATGGATCGTCTATTCTTTCTTTCATTTGAAATGATTTCTCTAAAGGTTGCGATTTCTTCAATAGTAACTGCTGTTCATTTATTTTTCGTTCATTTTCTTTCAAATGTAAAGCTTTAATTTTAATTTCAGATTTATTTGTAGTTACAGGTTTTGTAATAATTAGATTTTTATAATTGCCTCCTTTCTCATCTTGTTTTTTATAATTTTGTTGTTGTTGTTGCTTAAATCTTTCTTCAATTTTTTGTATAGTTTCACGTTTATTTCTATTATTATTATTATTTACAGGCATATCATTATTAACAGTAATTTTTTTATTGATTTCATTATTTGTTTTAAAGTTTGTACTATCTCCAGACTGATTATGAACAACCATCCCTTTGTAATTGTTATTTTTCTTTGAAGCATTTTCTTCCAATTGATCTTTACTTCTTACTGTGTCTGTTGTATTTTTTATAACATCTGCATTCCTAACTTCTGTAATATTTTTATTCGTATCTTTATTTTTTTCTAAATTTTTATATCCATTATTTATCGTTGTAGTATTTTGAATATAATAATTAAAACTTTTATTTGAATCTTCAGCATCGCTTGAATTATCATCACTAGATGATTGTCTTTCTATTTTTCTTATTGGTTGACTAATATTAATATTACTAATATTTGAATTTGTTTTTTTTATTTGTGTTTTATTACGTCCATCATTTTCTTTATTTTTATTTATCAACGTATTTTGTGTACAATAGTAATTGCTGTTTTCACTTAGCTCATCGTCATCATCAAAGAATCCATTATGGGGTCTATCATCTTCATCGTCATCTTCATGCAGACAATAATTCAAAATATATTTTCTTGGTGGTTGTGGTAATAATTTCGTAGGAACTATTTCTTTTTCTTCATTACTATCTCCTTCTTCTCCAAATTCTTCATGTTTATCAATTATTATTTTTCTATCAATTTTTCTGTTGTTGATATCTTCTTCACCATCGTTTCTTTTCAATTCATCTTCTAATTCTGAAGAACTTATTCCTTCATCGTCTATATTTATGTTGTTTTGAATTTCTTTGTTTGGATTTTTATTTCTATGTTTTTTATCTGCTAGTTTATTATATTTTTCTTTCCATTGATATTCAACATTAATTATTGCTGATTTTTCTTCATGTAATTTCTAAAGAATAAAGAAAAACATTTTTGTTGTTATTCGTAGATCCATAATGATAAATATGAAAATTAGCTGATTCAACCTTCTGAATTTTATAATATGTTCCCTATTGATCAATATTTTGGTTTACATTGGGTAGTGTTGGTCAGTATAACCTTATACCAAAAGGAATTCAACAACCTAACACTAATCTGGACGCCAAGTTCCGGCCTGGCGTACGCAGTGTGTATATTTACACGAAGGACTTCGTACGGTTTTCCCTACCCTCCTAACTTTGCTTCTAATTATGATAATACCTTGAAATTTGGAGTATAACATAAGGACCACTATGAAATTTCAAAGCCTCAAGATAAAAAGTTCAAAAGATACAGGAGTAGAAAAAGTCCTAATTTTCTTACTCACTCACTTACTCATCAATATCATGAGGCATTTCCCATGGAGCTAGAAACACGAAATTTGGTGGAGGGGTCTACTTTGACCTACAAATAAAGGGAAAAATCGAAAAAGGGAATCTGTTACTTGTATGGTATTGGGCTTAAAAGTCAGAATGTTCCAATCACATATCGACAATGATAAAAAATGTCAAAATAAGCAAACAATTTTCAATATATTATAATACAAGTCAGGTTATCTCCCCCCTCCCCTCCTCTCCCCAAGAAAACTGCATTCTATAATATGTAGGTATGATATTTTGTTAATTAGGTATCATTATTTGATGAATTGTGATTATTAAAGAGTGACTTGGTAATAATTTCAGATGGACTAGGAACAATAGACATTGCAGAAAGTATCTGACCCCCCCCCCAAAAAAAAATCTGGAATCTATAGTATTAATGATATTTTGCTTTTGTGATTATCAAAAGGTGGCTGGGGCATAAGTTCAGATGGACTAGGTACAAAGAACATTTTCGGAAGTAGTTGCCCCCCCCCCCAAAAAAAAATGGAATCTATAATATGTATCTTATTTCGCTAAATATTTGTATATTGCTGAATTGTGATTATCAAAAGTGGCTTGGCCATAAGATTAGAGGGACTAGGTACAATGCACATTGCAGAAAGTACGTGACCCCCGCTTCCCGAAGAACTGCAATCTATATTATGTATGATATTTTCCAAATTATCCATCAGATGATTTTAGATTTTAATTCTTGCTTTTAATTGAATAGAACTGTAGTGCTTGAGGTTGCTAAGAATTTTCGGAAGGTTTATCTGGTTTTCTACTAACAATAGGTAATTTCCTTCATGTTAGTGTTATTCTCAAAAAACTTCCCAAGTTAAAATCACGAAAATCTCAGAGATGTTAAACGTTAAAATTTGATTACGAAAATTAAGGTAGCAAGCTTGCATTGAGCGAGAGTAATAGATCTAACACATTGAATATATTTACTACATAAAAAGATCTAACACATTGAATTTAAAGCCGATTCTGATAGTAAGGGGACTTGGAAGTATTTTATTTGGATTTCACTACTTTATTTGGGCCGACATTTTTCGGATTGGGACTTTACCTTATTTTTCACATTTATGTTTTTTTTTTTTTTTTTTTTTAATTTTAAAAAACCACAATCTATCAGCAATCCAGAACAAAACTTGCCAATTAGACACAAACACGGGTTCATTACTTTAACGTCTAAATAAAATTACCCCACCAAGATTTGATATTTCGTCTCAAGGTATGCAGAATCCAAAAATCGTAGGTCCGCCGTGACCGATTTTTCTGACGCTTCGTGTGTGGATTCTATTTGTTTTAGTTTTTTAAAATCTTATAGATCGCTGTAAATGGGACTGACGCTGACGAAAAAAAGAGTGATGCTTTTGACCCCTCTATTTCAAAAGCTTACTAGCGCCCACCTTGAAATGCTTTGGGAATTCTATCAATAGTAATTATATTTGTTTATCTACCTGAATTTTTCTTTCTAAAAGTGCAATTTTTTCTCGCAGTGATACATTTTCTTGTTTGGTTATTTCTGAAGATCTTGTCATTTGCTCCAAATCAATAAAGTTGGATTCCCAGATTGTAATCTCTTGTTTTACAAAATCTGAATTCTGACAAGTCTGTAAAAAAGGGTGGAAATTTAGTTATCAAGAACATCAAGAGACCAATTCATAATTTAGGTCTGTCATTCCAGAAAATAAATTTGTTAAGCTTTTAATGGTACTCAGACTATCAGATTATAGATGTTGAACCAGTGCACAAATGAATGTCACCCAAATTCTAACAACTAAATGATTATCAACAAACTATCCTTAGAAGCTTCCCAGAAATTGACATGCAAGACCCCAGAAATTGGGAACTGTCGTATCAACATATCTTAAGAACTAGAAACCCAGACGGTCTAAACATCGGATAAATAAGCATAGGAAGATTAAAGTCACCAAACATGTTACAATTGCCGATACCATAGCCAGCGTCTATGGCACGTTGAATATACCAGTTCCTGTTAGATCACTGAAGTTAAGCAACGTCCAGCGAGGTTGTCCACGTGGGTTCGCGCCATCGTGATGCTGATTTTTTTCCGGCCCAACCCAGGCTGGGTGAGGTCAATATGGGTAGCTGGTTTGCAAGTTTTCAGCGAATGGAGGGTAAAACCCCCGTCTTGAATGACCAATAGATGTTAAAGAGACGTTAAGCCAAATTAAAAAAAAAAAATGACAGACACCAAAATGTGGCCAAATTTATTCAAATCAGAAAAAAAAAATTCATTATCACTTTTAATTTGAAAAGGTCAATCCAACGATAATTAAAACATTTAAAATTTGGTACCTATGTAATTTTTCTATTTTGGATCATTGGGCCTCACTAGATTTGAGCATTTCTGATTTTTCCCTTTGGGGTTAACTTAATTAAAAGTTTTTAAACATCGTCCTTTTTGGCTACGCCACCAAAAATTCCATGAATCTTACCTTTCTCACTAAATCCATATTTAATCCTGCTTGTACTATTTCTGCTTGAATGTAAAGTTTCGACTGCATATTTGGTGCTGTACGAATAAATGTATTCAGGAATTTCAGTCCTGTACATATCAGATCTGTATTTGAACCAATTATCATTCCAATGAGAAACTGAAATCGAACTGGTTCACCAAACTTTAACCGAAGTGTTGACATAGCTTCCGAGACTTGCTTGTGACCATTGGAATCAGAACTTTCACACGTCCTCGTGAGTAGCTGAAAATTTAATTAATTTTATTTTCAGATAGTTTAAAGTTTGGAGTTCTCCTACTTTTGCTCATAAAGCTTTTCTGTTATATTTTCTTAGTTTTATTTTTTCCATCGTTCTTGTTTTATTAAAGGGCTGTGGTATCGAAAGAAGAATATCGATATTACCGATATTGATATCGAAAACTTATATCGATGAGCGATATTATCGGATGATCGAATAAAATATCGATTATATCGAAACCTTACTATCGATATTCGATATTATCGATGCATCAACAGCCGTAACAGAAAAGCAGCGTAATTTCTGACGTAGGTTTCGATAGGTACCGATATTTGTTTCTTGATTTATCGAAATCTTGATATCGATATAAAATATCGATTATATATCCCCAAATATCGATATTCGCTATTATCAATATAATATCGTTGTTGTTGAGTGTATTTATTTGTGTTATTATGTCACAATGTTTGTTGGACATCATAGCCTCACAAGGTATTTTCAACATTCACTTCAATATGACTAAACCCTAATCTATCTACAATTTTATATTTTTTACCTTACAATTCTACCACTTGGCGCTATCGCTACTTAATTGTCCTCAGGAATCTAAGTTACCCACAATCACAACGAGACCAATTCGAAAAAAACTTTTTCAATTTTCGACCCTTCCAGGAATCGAACACAGGAACCTTCTTTTTGCAAGCCGAGTATGATGCACACTCAGACACAGAGACGTTTGTTGTTTTTCTCATGAGGAGTTTGTTTATTTTTTTTAGTCTCAGAGATTCGAACTCTTTCCAGGTCATTTTCAATTATTGACAACAAAACGTTTGGCCCTAAAGGTTGAATTTCTGGAGTAATGTGGTACTTTACATGTTGAATAATTTTAAGTCATACCATTAACAGTTTCCAGCCGGAACGACCTGGAATTCATACCATTAACAGTTTCCAGCCAGGACGACCTGAAAGTCATACCATTAACAGTTTCCAGCCAAGGGTCATAAAAACCTTTTCAGCAACCTTATATTCACCTATTTCTACCATTTGCAGTATCCGTACATCTCAGACAATGTAGAGGAACACCGCTACACCACCACTAACAACAGCAACAACACCACCACCAACAACAAGGGCAACAACTTTGTTCAAAGGTTTAAAGAATAGAGAAAAAAGGTCAAACCTGTAATGCCGTTATCCTTGACTTTGTCACATTGCTCATGGTAGAAACAGCTAATGAATACAATCCCGCAGATGATGTTGCCAGACATCTTGCAGTATCCGTACATCTCAGACAATGTAGAAGACATAGTAAGCAAGCGTTCTCATCTATGAGAGATCTTCTAAGAACTGGAGGAGGTGCTCGGCCTTGTTGATGACTTTGGGTAGCTTGGATACATTTCAGTAGTTCAAGTAATAAATTAACACCGTCAATTTGATCACCGACAAATTCTTGAACAAAACTGAAACACAATTCTAGTATTCAATTATGGTGAAACTCAAAGGTCAAAGGGTTACCAGACGTCCGGCTTTGGCGAAATATGTCCTGCTTTTTGCAGAGATGAAGGTAGTGTGGGCTGAGGTGATTTTCAGAGTGCAGACCTCTGAAAAGTATGGACAGTAGTTGTAAGTTTATGACAACCATTTACAAAACACTTTATTGCACATATGTATGTAAAACTCCTGAATGATGCCTACTTTTTTCATATCATAAATTGACACGTCCTTTTTTTTAAATTGTCCTGCTTTTGAAATTTTTCGGCTAATGTCCCTAGTTGCAATTGAAATTTGGACAAAAATTCAGGAATCAAAAATAGAAAAAATGAGAGTTTTCCAAAAAATAGTAAAGATTTTTTCTTTTTCTTTTCGAGTTTCCATACCGACCAAATAGGTACCTACTTTAATGTTATGATTCCTTACTCCTGTGTGTGATGTAATGATGAGATGGGGACAGGTGTGTTAAGGTCGATTTTTTTGCATTACTTGAGGGTACTTCTTCAATGGTCGTTGATTTGTTGGCACATAAAAACACAATTCCAATACGATAGTGCAGTACTTGTCATGGTTCTGGGAGCACATGTTAATTATTGGCCTTGAATATTTCATGTCGTTATGATGACAATTAAAATAATTAGCAGCAAATAGCAACTTATTGTGAACGTTAATGAACTCCACTTTTGACCCCGGCAATATACATCCCGAAATGTACTTGTATATGTGTAATGTGTATGTGTGTTTGTTACAAGACACAATTTTTATCCGATTTTGACGAAATTTGGTATACTGTTGCTGTTTAGGATTAGGACATGAAGGAAATTTGCTGTATAGTTTTCAAGGGGCCCAATATTGTGTTTTTTGAAAATGATTTTTATCTTTTTAGCGGTTTGTTGCAGAAACGTAAAATTTTGATATGTTATTTGATTTCGAAAAATTTGGCCCCCCCCCCCCGGAGGGCCTGGGGACCCAATATTTTGTTTTTGGAAAATGATTTTTTAAAATTTGATTAAGATATTTTTTTCTATAAATTACTACAACACTAATGAACACCTGATCATCTTGATCCACTTGTTAAGAACTGTAATGTTGTACATTCGGCTACCTTCGGAAACGATGACACTATTTTCTCCACGTGTGTATAACATCCACCGCGACTACCGTTATTGAGACAAAATGTTCCAATGGCTCAATCTTTTCATTTTTCTAAAAAAAATCCTTGACAACACAACCAGGGTATAGCTTTGAATTCTTCTTCTTTAAGTTCACCCTTTCCCAATTCTATTATCTATTTGGGGTCGGCGTTGATTTCCTTAATTCTACCACGCCACAACCTTCAATTCTGTGCCGACTCTCTTTAGATGTACCTTGACCTTGCTTTTCAACCCTCGCTTGCTTCTCAAAGAATCCATAAAAACTGCCTAGAAACTTGCAAATAACCTTTCATCATTGTTTTGAAGCAGACTTTTTAAGGCTGGATGCCCATCCTAACACGAAACCTTCTGTATTTACCCGGGCTTAGGACCGTTACCTGATAAAGCTGGCATCATTTTCTCTATTACCATGGCTACTTAATTGTCCTCAAGAGGACATATATCACACTCTGTATTACCTCCAAACACAGGCAGACAAAGTAGAAAATCCGAAAAAAACTTTTTTCAAATTTTCAACCCGATCACCTCCCTGGTGGACGCTGAGAGTGATATACACCCGGCTAGACTAACGCCGCTACTTCCTCCCCTTGATTGGTGGAAGCAATATTCAGGAACCTTACTTTCCCCTCCATTTGGTTCTAACTCACCTGGGATATGCAACTCTTAAATCTGTTTTCAGTTTGTTCAACAATTCACTCGCACTTGAGAATTGTCTTAAACTCATTTCGGCCTCTCCATTGCTTCTTCCATCATTTCCGTTTGTCTCTCCGTGATCTGATCCACTAAATGAATTATTTTCAGATACGGGAGGGGTTCGTTTGGTGAACTTCTTCAATGCTACTGCATAATCTTCTGGATTGTAAATAGGAGGACGTGGCTGATCCTAGAATCAAATGAAACACAATGATTTTCCTTTTGTTCTATAAGGCGTTTGTGATTGAACGAAGTGAGATCTTTTAACCAAACTTATCCTTCTTTAACTTCAACTTTTCTTAATTCTCTTATGGGGTTGGTTTTGCTTTTCTTAATTCTTCCATGTCACAACCTTTTGTTTAGTGCCTACTTTCTATAGCTGTATCCTTTCCCGATAAGGTAACCCTTGCTTGCTTCTCACAGTATCCATAGAAACTGCATTTTGATGATGACTTTTCATCTTTGGTTTGAAACAGAGTTTTTTAAAGACTGGATGCCCTTCCTAACACCAATAAACCTTCTGAGGTTAGGACTGTCATCTAATTAAGCTGATTTGCTCCCCCCGGTGGCTACATTAAGTTTTAACCAAACGATTTTCCTTAAACTATTTGTCTGCTCGTTCCACAATCCTTATGGTACATACGTTCATGGTATTGGGTAATTAGTTTTTTGTCCGATGGGGCTAGCCGGGGCCATATTGTGACCTTTTGTCTGAGTGATAGGCTGACAAATTCACAGGACTAATAGTTGAACAGGGTTGGCATGTTTAAAACAAACTGTTTTAAACAAGTGTTTAAAAACACTTTTAAACATTTTATTTTAAACCTGTTTAAAACATGTTTTTTTAGCTGTTTTGAACACTATTTTTTTCTATCTCGAATGGTGCCTCCTCTTACGAGCAACCCGGATGACGGTATGCGCAGAAGAGGGCGAGTTTTGGTCTTGCGTGTGGCCTACCTTGTCTCTCCTTTATACCATGATTTGCACTATAAAATTATTTCCTAACGAGGAGGACAATTTGCTTAGAAAAAATATTTTGTAACGGTCATTTGGTGGCTGCTAAATGTCTAGCGAGGTGTTAAGCAACAACCGGCATAAAGTCAGCGCCGTAATAAAAAAACGCATGTGATGTGAAATTTGATATCAATGACGTCATCGCCTGATATTTCACCCAACGGCGTTGAGTTTGGTGCACAGTTTGGTGGAAAAAAAACTCCCCCATTGATATCGATAGTTATTTATTTTATCCGTGAGTTATTTTTATTTGCCAAACTCAACGGCGTTGTATCTCTTTCTCTCTCACTCTCATTGTAATTGGTACCTACTTGCTTTCTCTTTCTATGTGACGACATCATCTGATTTTAAATGAAATCAGATGATGTAGTAATATAGAAAGAGAAAGCAAAATAGTTACCAATTACAATGAGAGTGAGAGAGAAAGAGATACATCACTTTAATCAACGCCGTTGAGTTTGGCAAATAAAAACAACTCACGGATTAAATAAATAACTATCGATATCAATGGGGGATTTTTTTTCCACCAAACTATGCAACAAACTCATCGACGTTGGGTGAAATATCAGGTGATGACGTCATTGATATCAAATTTCACACCACATATATGACGACATCATCTGATTTCATTTCACTTCCCAACGCGTTGAATAAAAAAAAAAACCCAATATCGATTCTTCATAATTTTGTACAAAAAAACTTGCATATTGTAGAAGTGAAATTGTATTTTAGAGAGTACCTAAATTTTATGTTAAAACACAGAATATTGATGGCCATTNAAAAAAAAAAAAAAAAAAAAAAAAAAAAAAAAAAAAAAAAAAAAAAAAAAAACGTTTTTTATGCCAACCCTGTAGTTGAATAAACCAAAGTACGAAAGACGATTATAGTCCTACGATAATATTCGACCGCCTTTTCTGATGATTAAAGGAGCATTCACACTACACAGTGAAAGTGTCAGTGACAGTGCTCTCCGATGCCGTACCGTTAAACTTTACAGTGATTTGATATGAAAAAATAAAACCACTGGTGTTATTAAAACCACTGTGTAGTGTGGATGCTCCTTAATTATTATTTTGGCTTAACTGTCACTTTAACATCTGAAAGTCATTCGGGACAGGAATTTTATCCTACATTCTTTGAAAACTTAGAAACCAGATGCCCATATTGACCTCACTCAACATAGGTTGAGGTGGGAATAGCCTGCTTGCAGAACGATCCTATAAGAGAACTGGTGCAGATATTCAACGTGCCGTACACGCTGGCTTACTGAGAGTATAGTGGTATATGCATTATACCTTTGACGAGTCTTCTTGCATAGATATGGGTGTGGTTCTCCAGTTGTTAACAATTCCATGGACAATCCTCAATCTCTGAACACCGTCATCCGAGCTATGGGATGAACTAATTGAGTTGGGACTTGTTTTCATGATTCAAAACTGAAAACAGAACAAAAATAAATAGAAATAAAACATATAACGACAGAACTCGATTCCACGAGGCTGAGTGCACCCTGGAATCTCAAATACATGGTGATTTTTTCTTGTCCTCGCCGGGTAATGAACCTGGGTCGCTCGCGTGTAACGCCAGTGTGATGCCCACTAGATCAACGCAGTGTATACTATTATACATAAATTCATAAAGTGTAACCCCCCCCCCGAAATCAAGGCTCAGATACGGCTTTGAGATATATGTATGTTTGTATGTATATATGTATCACATTTTATGTGAATACACCAGATCCCGTTTGGCGTTGAATACAGCAGATCCCGTTAGATCACTGAAGTTAAGCAACGTCCAGCGGGGGGGTCTAAGTAGGTGAACATATTAGGTTTGCGTTCCCATGATCCTGGCTATTACCGGGCCAGGGTAAGGTCAATGTGGGTAGCAGGTTTGTAAGTTTCCAGCGAATGGAGGGTAAAAACCTACCGTGAATGACCAATAGATGTTAAAGAGACGTTAAGCAAAAAAAAATAAAAATAATAATAAGTGTGCTCAAAACTGGATCTCACTTCATCGATAAATTATTGTTTCTAATCTGATAAGGAAGTAATTAATTAATATTTTATAAGTTTTATCTGTACAACTAAATACAAAAGAAAAAAAAACATTTGCATAGAAAGTGCATTAGAGATCAATTGCATTAATCTGTTGCATAAGTCCTTGCATAGTAATTGTATTAAAATTAATTTTAACCAGAAACAATGCAAATATCATGATGGACTGTGTCGGAAATAATGAAACCTTGTGGTGACGTGTGGGGAACACGAGAGTTTCTCAATATACATTATTCTGTACTTTTACTATAATTGTTGCTTATCATCAGGTGTACGTGTGTAAGCGACTAGCTGTTTGGCCGTGCTTCGCTACGGTTACGAAATTCAACAACAATTTCGAGATTGCGACGTTTAAAATATGGAATTTTGGTGGAACCGACCCCAGAGTGCGCATGGCTCCAATCTAGAAAGATCAATATTTTACCCAACGATAGTACTTTCTACTTTCTGCACTGCATAACACCTTTGTATTGAATTCGTATTTTGGTGGAACCGAACGCAGGGTGCGCATGTCTCCAAACTAAAAAAATCAATATTTCACTCAAAGATATTACTTTCTGTACTGCGGAACACCTTCTTATTAAATTTCAGCTTTCTTGCCCATCCCGATGTGGTACTTCTCAATCATGAATTTTTGGTGGAACCGACCCAAGGGCGAGCACGGCTCTTTTTTTAAAAAAATCAATATTTTACTCGAGGAGAGTACTTTCTGTACTGCATAACACCTTTGTATTGAATTTCAACTTTCTCGCTCATACCGAAGTGGTATTCCTCAATTTCAATTTTTCGGTTGTGAAAACCGGCCATAAATCGGGCAGAAACCGGAAAAATTCAATTTTTATATTTTTTATGGGGTCCGTATTCACTATTGGGGGGAGGGGGGGCATTCTTGGTCATTTTTCGTTATATTCTTTAGTTTGGCCAGAATAAAATGGCAAAGGAACTCTCTGAAAAGCGTCATGTTATGCTTAATTGGAAGATATTTTGCATTGGATTCGACATATTGTACCGATTCAACCTGTATAGTAGATAGGTATCTACACATGTTGTGCTTAATTGAAGATATTTTGCATTCGGTACATTCTTTTAAAATGTATTTGGTAATTGCTGGCTGTTACACGGTTTGTGGTATCCAGATCAGATTTCTCACGATTTAAAGAATTCAAAATAATGATTACAGATAACAGAGCTGTGATGTACGTACTTAATATCTGAAAAGATATATATGGGGTGTTTCAAATATAAATAAAAAAAAACTCTGCCTTAACAGAGGATGGGTAGGATAATTTAGCACAGCTTAGGGAAATCCCTTTGTAATCGAATAAGTAGGGTCAAGGTGGGTATTTGTAATCCTGGGGGTAATTTTAATCTGACACGGTTGATTTTCCCATCATGAATACCGCTCAAATGTTTTGTTTACCACAGAAAAATTAATTTTTTTCGGTAACTCCTTTTTTTTTAAATTAATTTGGCTTAACGTCTCTTTAACATCTATTGGTCATTCAAGACGGGGTAACTCCTTAAAATGGTGTCAAACGAGGGAGGCGTGTCCTGAAAAATCAAATATTTTGCAATTAATTCTTTGATTGATTTTGATTTATTTGCATATAATTGATTGTGAACATAATTATTAACTAAGTTGAATAATTTGGGATAATATGTCAAGTAAAACAACAATGAAGGGTAAAAATTACTATATCTTCACTTGACTAAAAATATTAAAGATGTTAAAGAGCTAACTAGTTTCGTCCACTCCTGAGAACATCATCGGAGCTAGAGAAATGATCTCATGTGGTACTGAATCATTCATTATTAACTGTTTCATATTATACATTCAAACGTAAATCTGAATAATTAAAACACATTTTATAGCTGTTTACAATTACTCCTCCTTTTCTGCTATATTGGGGTACTTGTAAACTTCATGCTATTGTTTTATTTTGAAAATATAAATTCTATTTTTTTTTCTTCTTCAATCCACAAACCCAGCCAACAACGCGAGGGTTCATACCCAGGCAAGCCATGGAATCTTATCCGCATGAATTTTGAGATATTAACCACAAAATGGCTGCATAGAGCCTTAGTTATTAATCGGTGTCAAACACACAGTGACTTCTCATAAAGACTGTAGTCACAACTGATCGAAGTAAGATCCAGTTTTAACTCCTAAATTTTTTGGTCCATCCAGTATCCATCTCATTTTACATTGTAATAGCTATTATTTTCTCGTATTATATTTATGGACTAACTGTTCTTATTTTCTCACCGCTAAGTCCTAGAATAGAATAAATATCATTGTAGGTTTAGGTGATTCATTTGCTTCGAGGAGAATCAGACTCTTAGTTTACTAGACCCCACCCCCATACCTTATTCAAGATTTACAGGCGGACAGACACATACACACACACACACACGCGGACCAATGGCTGAAACTCGAGATTCGGTCTATGGGGACCCCAAAACGTGTTTTGGCCTTGGCATTGAAAATTCGACATCGAAAATCGAAATCCCATTACAATACTTTTTTTTATATAGATAAGGAAAGTCGTGAGATGTTCCCGCCAGTTTTTTATATATGAAATTTCTGTCATACATTTTTGGCCCCCCAAAAAATATGAAAAATTTAATGAAACGTAGTCGACGAAACTTTTGTGAATCGTCGACGATTTAAGACACCCAGTCACCCGGTCTTGCACACTCTGCCACGGAGATGTTTGATATTACCCTATCGATAATGTTATAGACATAAAACATGATGTTAATTTTATACTAAGTCATGATGACGAGTTAAGTAAAGTGCATGTCTTGAACTCAGACCAAATAAGGTATAATAGAAACCTAATGTTGACATTTTAAAATTTAGAATGTGGACTTTGAATGGTCATGGTATATATTTAAACGAAAAGGGTGTCATTCAGGCCCGGCGTGTGTGAAACTAACGGCAGATGAAATATATCTTTCATGTTAGGAATGAAGATGAGATGTAGTACTGGTCAATCAAGTGTGGTCATTGGCTGAGAACTGGTTGTGGTTATCTCAGAAAGATAGAGGTATTTTAGTCATCGACAAACATCGCGTTCATATGGACATATAGTGTGCAAGGACATATAGTGTGATAATTTTGACCTAAAAATAATGTAACAGTGAACCGTGCATGGATTTTTAAATACCCAACTAACATCATGGCGTTTAACTAGTTTTATATTTAAACTGGCTTGTGCCTGCAACTTCGTATATGTCCTGTGCCATAGAATTCCTTTTCGATCGAAATAATTTACTCTTTTCTTTCGCAAATATCAGAAAATCTGCCATAGCTGGAATCCGTATCTTACAATTTAGTGAATTTAGGCTATGTAAGAGTACCTACGAATGCAAAGGCCTGTTTTTTTAAAAAAACTATTTTAAAATAACGTATATAATCACTTTTGAGGAAATTTCGGGACCAGACAGATACTATTAATTTTTTTCTGAGCAACTAACCTAACTTAAAATATGATTAATTGAAAGTAGAAGGTTATTTTTCACGATTAAATGGTGGGAAATACGGGAAAACTCACTTTTAAATGTTTAATTCACGATTTTATTGCTTGAAAATCGAAGAAACTGGAGAAATCAAATGATTATTCGGATTTTTTTAAAATATGTAGAGAATTTTTTTTGTGTATTTAAGAGGTTAGGTAACATGAAAAAAAAATCACTACGATTAAATTTATTTTATTTTTTTTCCGAATGGCGGAAGAGTTTATAGGGAGCGACTTTATGAGAAGAACAAGTTTAATCGAGGCATGGCCGATCAAAACGTTTCCTAATCCCTCTGGGGGGGGCGTTCATCTTAACGCTTATATTGATAAAATAAACAAACTTGCACTGGACTTTTTTCATGTTCAATATATTCAAATAGTTCAATAAATACGGAATTTTTTTTTTTTTTTCTAAATAAATTAAAATTAAAGTGAATTAATTAATCTGCCACTCCCAAAACGTTTAAAAATACTTTTCAAATTATATTAAACCACATTTTAAATTTGTAACTTGCTCCAAAAAAAAATTAATAGTATCTGCTTGGTACCGAAATTTCTATAAATTCTGTTAACCGAGATGAACTCACCTACAAGTCCAGCTATACAAATATAAACAAGGAAAAACACGTTCAAATATAAAATAATTATTTATTTAAACACTTAACGAGTACGATAAAACATAAATTTTCCACGAAATTACATCCGAAAACGTTAAAGTAAATCACACGCGTTATTAAATTTCAAATTCAACCGCTTATCAGACTGTTTTGTTATCTAGGCTCTGTTCACATCAGCAATAAATCTTATCACAGGTGAATCTATAGTTGAAAGATCAAGTTTTTTTCCTCTGGGTTGTTTCTTCTAATTTCAATACTCTCTCACCTTTGCAGAAATGTAAGTATTTCACTCCGGTACTGGGGTAGAAGGAGTGGTTCTTTTCGAGGAGGTGTTGCAATGAGGATTAGTACACAGTTGAAATGGACCTTCACAAAGTTACTGTATCTTCAATTATGTATTTTTGGGCTGGTTGTCGCCTTTCTAGGGGTTTAGGTTTGCACGCAGTGGCGGAATTAAATTTTAGTCACCCCTAGGCAATTTAGAACTTGCAACCCCCATTTTGACAAGAAATGCGATTTTGATAATTTCATTCGTTAATGCTTACTCAGTATTTTTGTCGATTATTTTGAGGCAAGAGAAGTACAAACATTAATGAAAAAAACAATGCTCGAAATCTCATATTTCAATTATTACAGCCTAGGTAAAATGCTTCAATCACTGCGCAACATCAAGATGCTCATGCGCGTATATTTGAAACATAGACATTATTTTAATTGCAGCTAAATCCAAAAAAATATTTTTCTTCCATATTTAAGTTGGTTAATGTCAAAAAGAATTAAGCAAGATAATGAAAGTAACTGATGATGGCATTGCTGAAATATTGTAGGAAGAGAGCAAACAATAGCACCTAACACCTAATATGAATATAAGAGTATGTTCTCCATAGAAATTCAATCAAAACTGTCAATACGAGTATCAATATCCAAATAGCAATCTAAATCTAATATTCATCCAACAATCTTCTGTCAGATATTAATGTCAATCTTAGCTAGAATGTCAATCATACAATTTTCATGTCGAATAATATTTATTAGCAGATTGACAATCACAAATTAAGAAAAAAATTCAATGCATGTCGATCAAGATAGGGGGAAAATCAATGAATGATCTGATTACCCGAGTTCTGTATTCTTCACTTCATGATTTTTCCTTGCGTTCGTACCACGATAACAAACAACCCTCGAACGCCTTGTCTTGTTTTTGAATTTGACAACTTTCAAAATTAGCATAAGTCCAATGAAGTAATTTTTTAGGAGAGAGAAAAAACGAAATAACTTCACAAAATTATGAGAATTTTTCCTTTTTTTTCTCCCTTTATTTTTCATTGTTGCAAACTTTTCTACACATTTTTGATACATAAATATCTTTAATTACAGTCCCGGGACAACAAATGCACGAAAAGAATGTGACATATCGTGCCGATTTTTTTTAAAAAAACTTTTCAATGTTGATGAAATTAGGTATTTACATTCCATACATTCATTAGATTTTGAATGTAGACACTGGGCGAGCAAACCAGCTCCATTACGTGACGGTCCCAAGCCCGGGTAAATACAGAAGGTTTGGTGTTAGGAAGGGCATCCAGCCTTTAAAATACTCTCCCTCATCAGCAAAAAGTGAGTTTCTACGCAGTTTCTATTGATATTGTGCGGAGGAGCTATAGGGTTACCGTGCCAGGAAAGTGTTACATCTCTAAAGAGAGGCACCGAACAAAAGGTTGTGGTATGGTAGAATTAAGGAAAGCAGCACCGAACCCGAATAAATTTGGGAAAGGTTGAAGAAGACATGCCCGATGAAGAAGAAGACGTTTTGATGTAACTCTGTACGGACATTTACTTCGTTAATAAAGTTGGCTGATTTCTTTTTGGGTCCTATTGCTCGGTCCATTACTCGAGTGCGGTCTACAGTTAACAGAGCTCAATCATTTCTTTACCTAGGAGACAATGACAAACCACTGCATTATTACTTTCCTTATCCTATAAAAAGGAAAGTATTGTAATGGGCTGAAATTTTCGGTGTCGAGTTTTCAATGCCAAAACACGTTTTGGGGTCCCCAGATCCCAAATCTCGAGTTTCAGCCATTGGTCCTTGTGTGTCTGTCCGTCCGTCTGTCTGTGAACAAGATATCTCAAGAACGGCAAGTTCTTGAAATGTGTGTGTCTGTCTCTCCGTCTGTCTGTCTCTCTGTCAGGGAACAAGATATCTCAAGAACGGCAAGTGTTTGAAATTTGGTATGTATGTCAGTTTTATGCCATGAACGGCAAAATAAGCTTTTGGTGGAAATCGAATATACCGTTGGCGGTTTTATGCCGCTTTTTAGCGGTTTTCGCATATCCTGCTTAAAATGTGAACGGTAATAGCTTGGACTTTAAACTTGGTGCCTATTCATATTAATTTCAAACAAGAAATTGAAAAATACAACTTAGGTTGAAGTGTAATATATTGTTGGCCGCTAATTAGACTTTGGAGAAATCAAATGATTATTCGGNATAGGTAGAGTGCAGATTCAAAGTAAAATCATCCGTGAAACTCCAACAATTTAACCATTTGCTGTCTTTAGAGAAGAATGAGCGAGAGAGAGAGAGAGAGATGCAGGTCAAAGTGAGGGAGACTAATTTTGATGGATGAGTTTTAAAATTGATTTAGACTTGGATAGGGTACCCTCAGATGTCCCCGTGTCTCCCCTTCTAATATTCCCTAAGAAGAGTTCTTACACACGTTCCTCTCCCCACCCCCCGCTCCAGAGGAGGCGTAACAGTAACTGTAATTGACGGATGATGGATGTGAAACCTTTTATCATTTTTCTGTTTATCGTTCAGTATAAATAAACTTATTGATAGATATGAATGGTATCTGTATCGTGAAAAAGTTTATCTGTTCTTTTTCCTTTTTGTGTCGAGTTATTCGGAAAATATTGATAACAAAGAATTTAAGTAATTTCTAGGTATGCGTGACTGTAGATCCCTTTTGGCAAAAATAAGTCTCTCTGTTCTTCGCAAATATCGGAAAGTCTGACACAAGTGGTATGCGAACAAAGATAGAGTGGATTTAAAATTTTTGGGTATGGTTTTGGGCGGTCCAAGCATAGTATTTTTTTTATATCTCTTATCAATTTGACTGTGTAATTGTGAACCAACAAAAGCGTCGTTTTTACGATAAATCGCTTCCTCATGAAGTATAGATTTTTCCTTATATCGTATCTACATTGTAAGAGGAATCTGTTTTCCAAAATTCCTGTTTTTACGTTTTCTTTAAAAAAACTATTATCTATTAAACTGGTTGCAGATGCAGGTCTCTATTGAGACTGATTGCAATTTTCACTGCGATCTTTATTTATTCTTAAACTACCTTTACATGCCCCCCCCCCGATTTTTTTGAAAATCAGTATAACATTGATAATTTGCTATTTTAAATTAATATAATCCCTATATGATAAAACTCCCTTTACATGACCCCCCCCCCGAAATAAAATCCTAGATACGGGCCTGTATATCGGGGGCTCAAAAGTGGAGTTCACTAACGTTCACAAATATTCGAGTTAGTTAATGTAGTCATCGTGGAAAGCAAACCAGTTTTATCTGGTGACGGCATTCAGTCTTTAAAAATCTCTGCTTCAAACGTTCAAACCAAAGATGAAAAGTCATCAGCCAAATGCAGTTCCCATGGATTTCACATGAAACAAAATTTTTAGACTTCCAATTTTTATGATTCACCCTGAATCATAATGATTAAATAATATTTAATTTGGTCAAATCAATTAATATTTATTACCACATTACACAAACAATCTCAATTTGAACAGAGTTCTTGATTGGTTGGTGGCTCTATCTGTTCATTCAATCAATATTTGTCTAACATCAGTGACCTTTGATTTTACTAATTATCAATGCGACCTTTGCACCTAGCTAGATACTTTTAATTCAATGCAGGTAATCATATGTTGAGTAATTAAAATAATATCAATAGCAAACTATACTAGGTAACTCAGTAGGACAGTCAAACACAGCAGAACCGGTTGGATGTTACCAGACAAACTGTTATCGGTTGGAATGTTACCGGTAACGGTTGGGCTGTTACCGGACAAATTTTCAGTGACAAAGCTTTTTATGGCCGTAAAACCGTTTGCCAACCTCTCTGTTTGGGAAGCAATAGTACAATCGTAAGAAATAATACAAAAAAACCCGAGAGGTAAGGAAACGTGTTTACGGATATGTCTCGCCTAACGAGGTTGAAAATAATTTTTACGGCCATGTATCGCCTATAAAGACTTGTCAGTAAGAATATTATTTATTTTTCTTCTCTTGTTCCAATAAAATCAGTTTGTCCTAGGCAGGGGCGGATACAGAGCGATCGTTGAGGGGGGCGATTACGGTCGGGGCTCTGTGGAGGGGTCCTTAAGGATTTGTTCACTTTAGTAAAGGGGCCTGTCATTTTTTTAGTCCCAGGCTTGGATTTTTTCCTCACGAGGCTGAGTGAAACACGTAGCACATTCAAAACGAAATTCAAATATTGGAAGATTTTTGTAATGTATACCTAATTTCGTCAAAATCGGATGAAAATTGTGGTTTGTATCGCGTGACATACATACATACATACACATACATATATACAAGAGCATTTCGGGATGTAATAAGGAAACATCTTAGTTTCATTATTGAAAATAATAAACCAAAAAGACACATCCACTAATCACTAATGTTTTAATTAAGTGACGGTGTACTCTAATTAATTTATTTTAATCGAGCATAAAATTCAAGTTCTCCATTTCTAGATCAAGACTTGACCTTAAAACGTCATGCAGCTGAAACCAATTTATACTGACAGGGGCGGATCCAGGGTAACATTTTGGGAGGGGGGACTTAGGAAATAAAATGCATTTATTGGTAATAATGTTTCATTAAAGGAGAATGTTCTTTTATGCATATAAACAGCAATATAATACATTCAAATCGAACGGATGTCTCCCCAGTTTAGAAAATATTTCCATCACTTCTTCCGGGGTTACCTCAATATCATAATTGATATTTAGAAGAGCCAATCCATTTAATATTTTCGGCAGCAATTTAGTTTTGAGCCAGGTTTTGATTCGGCGCAAAGAAGAGAAAGACCTTTTAACAATTTGATTCACCTATTGCAAGAATGTGTGTGNGATGTCTGCCCATTTTAGAAAATATTTCCATCACTTCTTCCGGGGTTACCTCAATATCATAATTGATATTTAGAAGAGCCAATCCATTTAAATATTTTCGGCAGCAATTTAGTTTTGAGCCAGGTTTTGATTCGGCGCAAAGAAGAGAAAGACCTTTTAACAATTTGATTCACCTATTGCAAGAATGTGTGTGTGGGGGGGGGGAGTTCTCCCCCAGTTCCCCCCCGTGGATCCTCCCCTGATATTGGACTTAATATTTTACATTAAATGTTTAGTTAGTCAGGTTGTTTTGTGATAAATATTTATAAATGTTTGATCTAATAATGAGATGTTTATATTAATTAAGTGAATAGATAGAAATAATTTAGATTTCAGTATGCACATTTGCACAAATGCAATAAATGCATTGTACCTTCTACAGGACGACTTTCAACAGGGGATATTAATAGGTATCTAGACACTGATGAAAATAAAAATGTAGGTAGACTTATTATGGTTTAGGTAGATGAGNGGGTGTCTTTAACATCTATTGGTCATTCAAGAGGGGGGTAGTAACCTTCATTCGCTGGAAACTTACAAATTAGCTATTAGCTACCCTAATTAACCTTCCCAGCTTTTGGATTGGACCGGAAAATAGTCAGCATCACGAGGGAGCGAACCTACGAGGACACGCATTTCGAATTTTGAAAAACACTGAAAAACGTGTTTCTTTATTCCACAGAAGAATGTTTTTCTTGCGGTTTTAAAAATGTTGGCACTTTTAGGGCACNGAACCTGGATCTCACCATAATCATTCGATTGGCCATGGCTCTTATTTATCCCTAGAGCTTTTCAAAATTCAAAAATTTCAAGCCGTTCAAAAGTTAATGGGGGGGGACCTGNGGGGGGGTACCGTTCATTCTGGGACATTTGGTATATGTCACTGTCGGTTACGACACAATCAGACCCCGAATGGGAACTACATACCAAATTTCATACAAATTGGTCAACGATAAGATAAGGCCACTCACGTGTGCGGTGTACAGGGACTGAGGAGGCATTGGACGAACGGTTTATTGCTATACACAGGGGGCTCTACTTGGATTCAGAAGAAACAAAGAATTTTAAACGCTTTACATTTTCAATGCTTACCTTTAAAATGAATACAACAGGTTTAAAGAACTATCACACTATGTGCCATGATACAAATATTTGTCATTTTGACTTCAAATAGTACCAAACAGTGTGATTGACAAATATATTTGATTGTATTTAATTATCGAAATCACTAAAGAAAAACGAAATTAACTCTCAATCGGAAATCGCTTTGGAAAAATATAAAACATCAAAAATTATATTTATTACAGATAAATATCTGATTGCTATAATACGCAAAAAATAAAATCTGTGGAATTGCAAAAAAATTTATTTGAAAGACTCATCAAATAGTGTGGGGCACAAATCTATAACAAACACACAAATTTAGCAAATACCTATTTATTGAATAAATAGTATCAAATTAGCCAGCGTCCCTGCACGTTGAATACACCAGTTTTCGTGGATCACTGAAGTTAAGCAACTTCCAGCGAGGTTGTACAATGTGGGTGTCCACGTGGATTCGCTCCCCCGTGATGCTGGCTATTTTTCCGGTCTAACCCAGGTGAGTGAGGTCAATGTGGGTAGTTGGTTTGCAAGTTTCCAGTTAATGGAGGGTAAAACCCCCGTCTGGAATGACCAATAGATGTTAAAGCGAAGTTAAGCAAAAAAAAAAATAGTATCAAAATTTGCGAATCATGACAAATAGTGGCGAGCTCAAGTGTCTAAAACCAATTAATGTACAAGAATATATTATCAAACCACTCGAAATTCATTTTAAACACCAGAATACAACAGGTCTAGCAAAGCTCAAAGTATCAAGCGAAGCTTGATATGTACAAGAATATATTATCAAACCACTCGAAATTTAATTCTGTTCATTTTAAACACCAAAATACAACAGGTTTAGCAAGGATCAAAGTATCAAGCGGAGTTTGATATGTACAAGAATATATTATCAAACTACTTGAAATTTAATTCTGTTTATTTTAAACACCAGAATACAACAGGTTTAGCAAAGCTCAAGGTATCAAGCGGAGTTTGATATGTACAAGAATATATTATCAAACTACTCGAAATTTAATTCTGTTCATTTTAAATACCAGAATACAACAGGTTTAGCAAAGCTCAAGGTATCAAGCGGAGTTTGATATGTACAAGAATATATTATCAAACTACTCGAAATTTAATTCTGTTCATTTTAAACACCAGAATACAACAGGTTTAGCAAAGCTCAAGGTATCAAGTGGAGTTTGATATGTACAAGAATATATTATCAAACTACTCGAAATTTAATTCTGTTCATTTTAAACACCAAAATACAACAGGTTTAGCAATGCTCAAAGTTGAAAACCAATCAATGTACAAGAATATATTATCAAACCACTCGAAATTTAATTCTGTTCATTTTAAACACCAGAATACAACAGGTTTAGCAAAGCTCAAAGTTGACGCTGAAAGATATTAAAAATAATGTAAATACTTTCACAATGACAGATCATCAACGTTTTAATTCTAGTTTTTACCCACACACTGTAGATAGATACGTATCTTGAATCTACTTTCATTAAAGTGGGTTTACTCTGACTCCATCATGGTACTCTAAGCGAGCAGTAGAACTAATCAATCGATTCTAATTACTATCTAGTGAGTACCTAATACTTATAGTGAGTTATATAAACCGTTCTACCAAAGTACCACCTACCACACTAAAAGCTAATATCAAATTAAACTCACAAGTTTCTGCTCGAAGCTGTCCAATAAGTGAGTTGCACAACCCCTTCTATTCACATTATTGGAGTAATACAGGGTGCGGCAATTAGTATTTCCACATTTGAAAGAGCTGGTAAATAAAAACGAAATGAGATATTTGTGTCTTCTAGTTTTTTTTCATCTATGTTTTTATAAATAATGTCGTCCAAATGACGGCCTTGGCGAGTGATGTACATTTGGAGCATTTCGCGGAAGTTCTCCATGACTCTCGTCAGCATACCAGCATCAATTTGGATGATTTCTTGCAGAATTGGCTCCTTTAACTCTTCAAAGGTCCCAGGGCGATGTTTGAAGACCTCAGTCTTGGGGTAACCCCACAGGAAGTAGTCACAGGGACTCCAATCCGGCGAGCGAGGGGCCCACGAAATGTCATGCCGTAAGGAGGTCACGTGACCCTGTATATACAGGATGCTTTCGAAGGTTTGGCAATTCTAGGATTCAATCAGTTCCGTCTAATTTACTATCTCTGGTTTAATTAATCCACTAAATGTAGCCAATAAGAGGAGCAAAGTCATCATCCGTTTAAATACAGAAGGAAGGGATTCAGTCTTTGAAAATCTCTGCTTCAAAGCAAAGATGAAAAGTCAGCAGAAAAATGAATTTTCTACGCAGTTGCTATGGATACTGGGAGAAGCAAGCAGGTATTACCATGCTAGGAAAGGGCGCAGCTGAACAGAGTAGACAAAGAACAAAAGGTTGTGGCGTGGTAGAATTAAAGAAAACAACGCCGACCCCAAATAGAATTGGGAAAAGGTGAAGTTAACATAGAAGAATGATCACTTAATCCTTTTGGAAGCTACTTCCCGGGACTACAAGCGCACGCTACTACAAGAGACTTCAAGCGACCGATTCGAAAGCAGTCGCTTTCTCTCGTAGTAGCGTGAGCTTGAAGTCGTGCCAGTGAAACAAGAGACCATTGGGGAAGAAATTTCAAGAAAAGATTGGGGTGGCCTGGGCATATGGAGAGAAGATATAAGAATTATATTGAGAAGAAAAAGTAGACTTTGGGAATAGAGGGAAGAAAAAAATGAGGCGGATCAAAACTAAAATGGAAAGATAAGATTGAGTTGGTTTGGGCATATGGAGAGAAGATATGAGAATTATATTGAAAAGAAAAAGGAGACTTTGGGAATAGAGGGAAGAAAAAAAATAGGAGGATCAAAACTAAGATGGAAAGATAAGGTTGAGTTGGTTTGGGCATATGGAGAGAAGATATGAGAATTATATGGAAAAGAAAAAGGAGACTTTGGGAATAGAGGGAAGAAAAAAATGAGGAGGATCAAAACTAAAATGGAAAGATAAGATTGAGTTGGTTTGGGCATATGGAGAGAAGATATGAAAATTATATTGAAAAGAAAAAGGAGACTTTGGGAATAGAGGGAAGAAAAAAATGAGGAGGATCAAAACTAAAATGGAAAGATAAGATTGAGTTGGTTTGGGCATATGGAGAGAAGATATGAGAATTATATTGAGAAGAAAAAGGAGACTTTGGGAATAGAAGGAAGAAAAAAATGAGGAGGACCAAAACTAAGATGGAAAGATAAGGTTGAGGAGTATTAGGTTCTGTTTGTGTTACTGCATGGAACGCTATTAAATTACAAAAAAATGGCAAAATAAATCCCTGTCACAAACCCAAAATATTTTGTAGGAGCTACATGTCCCCAGAGCTAGGGATCGATATCGATAAATATTGATATTTTCTTTCGTTATTTCCGATATGTCTGATATCAGGGATTCGATAATATCGGATATCGGGAAAAAAATGTCAATATTGATATCGAATCAGAATGTCATAAGAAGGGTCCTAGTATAATTAAATCTGGATTCTTTTTTTTCTTTAATTCTTTTTATTGGAGTTCTTCTTATCAGAGGATTGTGGAAATTATTATTCTATTAGCTTCTCTTTTAGTTGCAGAAATTACGTTCATATTGAGAACGGTTTTTATTTTATTATAATTATTTTGCATTCCATTTGCTTGTGTTTAAGTAATCATAAATCGTAAAGTAAGCTAGCAAAATTTAAATTAAGCTTCAATTCTCATATCATGACTTTTTAAACTGGAATCCAGCCAACGATCATACCACGTTGAATACACCAGTTCCCGTCAGATCACTGAAGTTAAGCAACGTCCGGGCGTGGTCAGNAAAAAAAAAAAAAAAAAAAACTGGAATCCGAATCGAATCGATATCTTTCGATATTGCCGATATCGATATTTCCTTTGTGATAATATCGCGAAATCGATACCGGAAAAAAATATCGATATCGGATATCGCATAAAGACCAATATCGCAACAACCCTACCCAGAGCCCTACTCTATGTAGGGATATTAGCCTATGACTTCAGTTTCAAGCATGAACACGATGATAACACATATCAATACTAGGTACAATACCAGACAGAGCGTCATGAGGGTATACTAGTTTTAGGTAACAAGTTACAAGATTCAGCTTCTTCTTAGATATTGCCTATAATATTATGTATTGTGTTTGGTCTGTGGTAACTGCGTGGGAAGATAAAATCCCATTATTGTTTCAAAAGAACTTATTATCTATTTTCTATACACATACAGTGTGAGGTGTGGGCAAATCTAGCAAGTCACACCGAGCCGGATGCGAAGGCTTACATCAAATAAAGATAATATTATAATATTACCACACACATACACCCGACATAGTAAAAGAATTTTAATATAAATATTTTTCAATTAATTGCATGCAATATTTCAGCGTCCTATAGCAGTTTAAATTAATTTCCTTCCCTAAAGCGGAACCGTTTTGGAGCACCGGGGATCAAAGGTTGAGTGGAAGAGAATTCCTCAGAAATTTTATATAATTTACCTCCTTCTAAAACTATCTTTTTACTATTTTCTATCTCTATTTTCACCATTATTTTATTTTATATTATTTACCTCCTTCTAAAACTATCTTCTTACTATTTTCTATCTCTATTTTCACCATTATTTTATTTTATATTATTTACCTCCTTCTAAAACTATCTTCTCCCTATTTTCTATCTCTATTTTCACCATTTCTGAGCAATTATAAAAGTTCATTCAATAAAGAATTATATAATAATAATATAATAATGGTCACAATTCGCTGATGATATCAAATTCCAGGTTCGAGCGCCATTTTTTCAGAAAGCAATTCCATTCTTATACTT
>CM022883.1:9924660-9952857 GCA_012654025.1 Pachypsylla venusta
AAAAAAAAAATCGCTCAGGTTCGCCAATAACAATCTATGAGAATAGCAACTGGTTTCATCTTACCATTCCTGAGAGTTCTGTGACAATTGGACGAACAGCATTTGGACATCACAAGCTCAAAATTAAGATTTCATTGACAACAGCATTCTTAAAATTAACCTTTTCCATAGCTGTATTTAATTACCTTTTTATTAATTTTGAAATGTTTATTTTAATTAAATAGTCATTATCTTACTAATTATAATTAATATTATAAAATTAGACAAAATACACGACAAAATTACTTAATGAAAAAAAAAAAAAATTAAAATTTTAATGTTAAAATTAAAATAAAAAATGCAACTGGTTGCGTTCTGAAGTCCAACACAATGTAAACTCTTATAGCTTAGTAAGGAAAAATCAAAGACCAGTTCAAACCTCAGAACTGAGAGACTCTTATTAAGATACTCAAGATGAAAGAGATAGAGAGAACGTTTGGTACCAACACGAAGCAGCAAACAACTTTTTTAATAAAATAAAAAAAAATACTATATTACTCGTAGAGTTACCTACAGTTCAAGGTAACGGTTTGAAACTTCTTTCAGTAAATAGGGGAGAATTGGTTCAGATTGGTTCGCTGTTTGAAACATGATAAGTTACCTGTTGTATTCAAGTAAATAGATATTTCCTGTATTCATTATGTTCGGGCCAAAGTTAACCAGATTGTTGCATCAGGACTCTCTATTGTGCATTATATACAGGGAAGTAACTAAGGGAGACGCCATAATGTGTGGCTGCCCCGGGTGCTGACTAGCCTAGTTATGTCCCTGATTGTATAATGCGGTTTCTTTCTTAGCATAATGAGTAGTATTCATAAAACGATGTAAATACTTTTACTATAAAAAAAAATATATATATACTAGACTCTTGAGTGGAAGGTTACCACTAGGCGAGGCGAGGTTAATGCCTGAGGCATTTTCTACCACCAAACCCTTAGAGCTCTATTTTTATGTGGTCAAATACTCAAATTAATGAGGAAGAAATGCTGCCTCTGCTGGAGATTGAACCCACGCCTTCCTGTTTACCAGGCAATCGCTTCTCCCATAGCAGATGCTATGGGGCACTGCTCAATAATATCTTCTTATGGCGCTATTCTGAAGTGCAAATTCTATGATGTTTTTTGCTTTTATCACAGCATCTGCTATTAATATTGGTTGGTAGTTTTCTATTTATGCTGCTAAAGACTATGGCATGGGTTATATATGGGTTAATGGGTTATATACCCAGCCAACCCATGGAATTTTATCCTCATGTATTTGATATATTTACCACAAAATAATAGCACCCCAAAACAATCTGGCGTGGTTAAAAAACTCTTTTGTCCTATTCGGGGCAGTATTATTAATGACTATTATTTTTAATTTATAGATGTCGTCCCAAGAAAAAATGAGGCCAGGAGATCGTCGCAACTTTCAACAATTTTCAATTTACTGAAAATCTCATTCTTTTCTAACATTTTTGTATATTTATATGTTTCCATTAGCCTCAGTATAAATCAGTTAGGATGAAAATTGGGAGCCTGATGAAATGAAGACATTAAATTTAGTTATAAGTGTTGTGACGAAGCAATAGCTTTAACACAAACAAATTCCTAATAATTTTAGTTCTTTTTAGAAAGTTATCTTTTTGGCAGACTTTTTTAAAAATTTATTAGCTCTATTGTTGAATTCAGTTTCCCCATGTTCCCATATCTGCCTTGGATATATATGATATATATTTGGTGTTTAGGATACACATAATTGTGAGAATTCTACAGTGAAATGATTGGCCTGATCAGTGCTGAAGTTCAAATGTTGGTGATAGGTGATGGCAGCGAATCCAACGGAGAGAAGTACCACAAAGAGTTGCACACTAATGGAACACAGCACAAGAAGCGTACATGATTAAACAGCGGAACTCGTTTTCAAATCCCAAAATTTACATCACAAATATACCTAACTGGAAATCATTTTCAAATCCCAAAATTTACACCACATAGATACCTGACTGAAACTCATTTTCAAATCTTAAAATTTACAACCCAAAGACAGCTAACTGGAAATCATTTTCAAATCCCAAAATTTACATCACACAGATAGCTGACTGGAACTCATTTTCAAATCCCAAAATTTACACCACAAATATACCTAACTGGAACTCATTTTTAAATATTAAAATTTACACTACAAAGACACCTAACTGGAAATCATTTTCAAATCCCAAAATTTACACCACACAGATACCTAATTAGAACTCATTTTCAAATCCTAAAATTTACACCACACAGATACCTATTTATTGGAACTCATTTTTAAAACCCAAAATTTACACCGCAAAGATACCTAACTGGATATCATTCTCAAATCCCAAAATTTACACCACAATGATACCTAACTGGAACTCATTTTTAAATTCTAAAATTTACACCACAAAGTTCGCTCATTTGCAGAAAGAGTTCCTAACTGGAACTGCAAATGAGCGACATGACATCAAACAATGTGTCAAGAGTGGTCAGTTTGCTCTATCGAAGGCAATTAATTGTTATTGTCGAATCCGGCACTGACGGATTGACACAGAAGTATAAAACTCCTCTTTTTTTTAAGACTTCGTAGCGCAGCAGAATCTTTCATTTCATAATGCAAGAGAGAAAGAAAGGGAATGGCGCAGAAAGTCTCAGCGCAACGCATAGTCTAAAACAAATATCATCTGGGATAGAACTGGTTTTTTATTTAAAAAAATAATATAATACATTTTTAACCCATCATCGTACGTGCTTTGAATTTCATCATACGAGACTCTTATATGGTCCATTGTTTCTTATGAAGTAAGTTTCAATTTCTGTTTATACAGGGTTTAATGGGAGAAGTGTTCCTTGAATATATATCAAGTCAACGTCCGCCCTTCGACTCGACTAGACTGATGATGAATCAAATGATTCGAAACTAGTTTCTTCATAAATACGTATAAATAGTGTTTTTGGAAAGTGTTTTGTTTTAATTTATTTAAAAGTTAATATTTTTTAACACTTATAATTAACAAGTTATTCATAGATTGAAATCTACATATTAAATAAATATCATGTATTTTCTCTAACATCAATGAGCGGACGTCGCCAATATTACAATAATTTTCTAATACATATATTCATGTAACCCCTGTCGTCTTTTGAAAGCGAGTACAAGCTCATGCTACTACGAGTGACTTAAATCGACTATACGCTACAAGTTGTTGTTTAGAAGCGACAAATTCAACTCCTCCTGGAGTGGGATTTGTCGCTCGTGGTCGGGCGCGGTCGCTTTCAAAGTAAAATTTATAATTTTAAATTCGATAGTACAATATTTTTTCTTAATAGGTATTTATTATCGTTTATTTCACCCGAAAACTGTAGGTTCATAAATAACCAAACAAAAAACTGTGTTTTTTTTTCTGTGCCTGAACACTATACCTGTATAACCATAGTATATAAATAACCCATATTTTATCTAGTGTAATATCCGAAAAATTCTGGGGCTTAAGTAAGTAAGTCACCGAAATCCTCCCCCCTAAAACTGCGGGGGTTAAACATTTTGTTTGGGTGATAGTCCGAGGAGTAGGTTTAAGGTTACTCTGACTATATTCTTGAATAAATTAACTTTGCTTTGCACCAGACAATAATCTTCTTTCTGATGTGCTACAGAGGGTTAAACATGACAATAGGTAATGTTTAGTTTGGGTGATAGTCCGAGGAGAAGGTTTAAGGTTACTCTGACAATATTCTTGAATAAATTAACTTTGCTTTGCACCAGACAATAATCTTCTTTCTGATGTGCTACAGAGGGTTAAACATGACAATAGGTAATGTTTAGTTTGGGTGATAGTCCGAGGAGAAGGTTTAAGGTTACTCTGACAATATTCTTGAATAAATTAACTTTGCTTTGCACCAGACAATAATCTTCTTTCTGATGTGCTACAGAGGGTTAAACATGACAATAGGTAATGTTTAGTTTGGGTGATAGTCCGAGGAGAAGGTTTAAGGTTACTCTGACAATATTCTTGAATAAATTAACTTTGCTTTGCACCAGACAATAATCTTCTTTCTGATGTGCTACAGAGGGTTAAACATGACAATAGGTAATGTTTAGTTTGGGTGATAGTCCGAGGAGAAGGTTTAAGGTTACTCTGACAATATTCTTGAATAAATTAACTTTGCTTTGCACCAGACAATAATCTTCTTTCTGATGTGCTACAGAGGGTTAAACATGACAATAGGTAATGTTTAGTTTGGGTGATAGTCCGAGGAGAAGGTTTAAGGTTACTCTGACAATATTCTTGAATAAATTAACTTTGCTTTGCACCAGACAATAATCTTCTTTCTGATGTGCTACAGAGGGTTAAACATGACAATAGGTAATGTTTAGTTTGGGTGATAGTCCGAGGAGAAGGTTTAAGGTTACTCTGACAATATTCTTGAATAAATTAACTTTGCTTTGCACCAGACAATAATCTTCTTTCTGATGTGCTACAGAGGGTTAAACATGACAATAGGTAATGTTTAGTTTGGGTGATAGTCCGAGGAGAAGGTTTAAGGTTACTCTGACAATATTCTTGAATAAATTAACTTTGCTTTGCACCAGACAATAATCTTCTTTCTGATGTGCTACAGAGGGTTAAACATGACAATAGGTAATGTTTAGTTTGGGTGATAGTCCGAGGAGAAGGTTTAAGGTTACTCTGACAATATTCTTGAATAAATTAACTTTGCTTTGCACCAGACAATAATCNAATCACCCAAAAAATTAGTCAGGCGAGGTATTTTTGGAAACAGCTCACGGAGTACATCATTTTGACGCAAAAATTATCGCTGCTGCTTATGAGGTAATTTTTGCCAAAATTTTCGAACTTTGAAAGCTCGTGGAGACTAAAGTCACCCACAAAACTTGCCAGACAAAGACTTTCATGCACCTACACAGTGAGCTCTTCTGTATCCAGTATGAAATCCTTCTGCTGCTTATGAGGTAGGACAAGCCAGGCTAGCTCCCGGACTATATACAAAGTAGCATGTACTTTTGCTTTATTTGCTACATAGGGCAAATCATCGCTTGCGCTGATGACACCTAATGATGATTATTAACTTTCATCAACTTTGATAGTGTTAACTCAATTAATGTTTATTACGTCTGGTCCCCATTATTATGCTATCATGTTCCCGAGATTATTTCACAAGTCTTGATGAGTGTTGTTTGTTACCTGAAGAAGAAATGATCTTTAAAATAATTTGTACTTGTCGTGTTATAAAGTGAAAGTTTCATTATTTTGAATATTGAACACTTTCGCCCTTGCTTGTGCAGGATGACGCTTAACTAAATCATAATCCTTTAAGGATGTGTTCTCGGAACTAATCTTCTTCTTCTACTTCTTTTCCCGAACCTATCTGGGGTCGTCGTTTTCCACCCCAATTCTTGTCCCCCACAGCCTTTGTTTTTTCTCTCTTCCATTACCTTTCTCTCAACTCTTCCTCCACTTTGTCTCTTCATCTCAACTTTGGTCTTCCCCGCTTTCTTTTTCCCCCAACGCTATTCCATCAATTACCTTACTATATAATTTTCGTCTCGTCTTTCTACATACCCAAATCATCTCAATCTACTCTCTTGAACTTTTCTGCCCAGACGATGAAAACACTAATCAAACAATTCTACATTAACTTATCAAATGTCCATATCACAGAACCAAAAATCAGCAAATTCTATGAACGTAATAAGTATCCAATGCTGTCGTTAAGGTAGACGATAACGGAAAAATATCGTTTATGAAATTTTTGTTTTGTTACACCTCAACCTCATGGCCTTTTGTGTATTACAGTTAAGCTTAAAACTGCCCATTGTGCAGTCTTCTTACCAGATTGTTTTGGACGAGTTCATGCAGGGGTTTAGTGACCGATGATACTCAGTCTCCAATTGATGATATTACGTGAGAGGCTTTTGCCTTATCCTCCCCACAAAAATTGTACGCAATGGATTTTCCCTACAGATTCCCATATTGTGTAGGTGTTTTCTAAGACCACAATATTCCGTTATTAGTCCAGTGACAAGTCTCATTCGTTTCCGATTCAAGCGCAGGGGATCAGCAGTATACATACATGCGTAATAATAATTATATCTTTGGTTGTTGTGTGATGTGGTGCACTCTAATACCTCCTCTTGTGATGTGGTGCACTCTAGCGGTTGTCCACAGTTTCCACGCTTTCTTTTCTATTCGTTAGGATTGAACTTACCTGAAAGGTGGCACCCTGGATTGGATCTGTAGGGTCTTCACCCAACCTTACCCCTATTTTATCTGCAAGGTGGCACCATGGGTTGGATCTGTAGGTGTCTTCACCCAACCTTACCCCTATTTTCTCTAAATACATTACAACTATTTAAAATGAAAGGTGGCACCCTGGTTGGATCTGTAGGGTCTTCACCCAACCTTACCCCTATTTTATCTGCAAGGTGGCACCATGGGTTGGNGGGCAGCTGCCCCCCCCTGCCCCCCTTCCTACGCCCATGTAACACAACAGTATTTATGAGTACCCTATCTATCGTATACGTACCTGAATACAAAATATTATTTTCTGTTTTTTTCTATTACGGAACCCTTTAAAAATTACGCTAAGCATCTGAGACCAATTAGACTACAAATGTGACTTATTTGACTAAAATTTCATTAAAATCGGACGATGTGTATGATGTTTAGTGGGCAAGGTGTTACTTACAGTAAACGGTGAACAGATTTTTTGTTTATTCAATTTTGGGATTCTTTGTACCGTAAAAACGTAAATATAAAATTTAAGTTTTTTTTTTTCGTGATCGAAACCAAAGATTCATTATTGAAAATGATAAACCAAAAATTAATTAATTTTAGTTGCATGCTACCTATCAGGTGCATACTAATGTGTGTCCTTCAAAACTTACAAAAATACCTTCGAGTATAAATCAAGGAACATACCAAAACCTAAACATACTGACAGGGTGTCGCTTATACTTTACTTATCGTTTCGGTCATCTGAGGGCCACATAGTCTGGAGACCTCCATGAGTACGACCTATTATGAATCTCTAGAAAGTGGTCTCCATTGACGCAAGTTTTCCAGTTACACGACCTAACCAAAACTCATATCTTCATTGTATTGAATCAACTTTTTGAAGTAAAAAAAACAAGATACAATATATTATTTCGATGGGGGTGGGGCTTGTGTATGATGTAAACATGTTTCTACATTTTCTGGCCAATCACAAACGTTTTCGTTTGGATTGAATACTAAATTGCTTGGACAAGGCATATGATGTTTTCGTTCACCTTCGCACATGTAGTAGTGGGTACAGTCCGCTTTGTCGGGATGGTAAGAAATGTGTCCATCTTCTTCCTCACAAGATACTGAGTTAGCTGTAAAAACAAAAAGATCGAAACATTTTCAAAAAGAATTAGAGAAGTCAGATGATCTAAATTCACATTGTATCCGATGCATCCGTAGATGGATCTTCAAGGAAAAAACCTTCAATTTTTTAATAACCATTTTCAAGAGTCTGGACCGTTTTTTTTTGTATTAATATATTTTCAACATGTAAGGTCATTGGAGAAGAGGATTTTACCCTCCATTTGCGGGAAACTTGCAAACCAACCCACATTCACGTTAACCAGTCTGGGTTGGGCCAGGAACAGCATATTAAACCTACGTGGTTACCTATGTTTCTTAACTGCAGTGATATTATGGGTCACGTTGGATACAAGAAAAAGTGGAACCCAAACAAATTTTCTTCTTGCCAACCAAAATCATAAATCCGCATTATCAGTAGTTTACAGTCCCCTGGTTTTCAATATCCTTTGGTGCAAAATCAATAGTGGCATCATCGTGTCCAGTAGCCACAGATGTATGAGACAGCAGCTCCAGATAAGTTGTAGTCTACTGCTAAAGTTTTTAATTGTCATCATACATCTGCTCATGGAGGCTGCTGATAAATGATAATTGATATAGGTCTCCAAAATAATGACAAGCACTGTAATATAATTACGTCAGTAACACACAAAAATGAGTTACAAACATAATGATATTACAGAGTTGCTTTCCCTGTTATTTTACGTCAGCTCAGGTGGACTCGGCCCGTGAGGATGTCACCCTCAAGTAACTTCTTACAATTTCAAGTATGGATTATTTTTCCTCGTGGAAAGTTAGCAATTCATAAATGGATTGGAAGGAATTTCGCCTTCAGTTTTTTTCTTGTACTAGTATTTTACAAAAATGTATTGAAAATTTAAAATATATGGAAAGTTTCTCGTTTGAAATCATGAAACGCGTGTTTAAGCACTCTCCAAAAGTTCTCATGACATTGTGGTCCGGTCTCCGGTCCTTTTTTGAGAATAATGAAGCTTGAAAGTAACTAGCTATTGCATTGAAAACAACTACCTACATTGGCACATTTGGGGCACGAGGAATGCTTTAATACACTTCAGATTATCGAATTTTGGAGAATCAATTTTGGATAAAGATATTAAAATCTATTACAAAATAAATAATGCTAATAAAAACATGAACTACAAAGATTTTAAGTTGTACTTATAAAATCATCTTTTAGAAATTGCTGCTTAAGCCTTTTTTTGGTTGCTTCCCGGGGAGGTAGAATTCTCCGCTGTCTCACCCATTGTGTTCCGCCAGTCTGGCAGCAAAGACAATGAGTAGGATAGGAAGAACGAATATGAACAAAGTGCCCATAGATGGTGTGGAGTCAATATACTCGTGCACCACCCAGGCCCCAGAATAAAGGACCCGTTTTACCGAATACCCTATCTCCAAGGTAGGCGATGCAGACCTGCTCACTAGACCACCCCCTCACTGCGATCCTGTCCCAGTAGATCGTTAGACATTACTAGAGGAGTTGAACAACTATTTTTTTCCTTTTTCAGGTACCTACTAAGAACAATTTCGGTTTCCTTTACAAGTCCCCTTAATTTTGCATTGTATTCAAATTCGGTTTTATCAATTTTTTCGTTTTGATTTACTTTAAATATTTTTTTCTTTTTGGAACCTAACCCAATACTACTCCCAACACGTTCAGCTTAACAACCCGTTACTACTCTCCATGTTCTCTCATCTTCTAGAATCGAAGTTCGGGTACTCAGCTAGTATATTTATATTTTTTAAATATTAGGGGTGGGGGTATTTTGGTTCCCAAAATTGTAATGCGTTAGCGGTTTTGAACCCCTGAACACACAATAAATAATAATAATAATAACTTACGTTCTTTGGTTGTATATTTTCCATTTGTGTTTGAACCTTCATACGGTCCATCATATTCTAGAGCGACTGTATAATCCTCCAGTTCGTTGTTCATGGTGGTAATTAGTGGATATTTACCCGAACCACATTGTCCTCTAAAGTCATCCATGTCAATACTCCAAATCATAATACCACCAAAACCATCTTCTTTCAACCAGTCCATCTGCAAAATTTAAATATAAACTTTGTAGACAATCAGATCTTGTACTAGATGGAAATGTAAACTTTTGTCAGTTTCTTGCCCTAGATGAGAATGGACTCAACATACAAACAGAGATGGTGACTCATACAAGCGTCTATTGCACGTTGAATACACCAGTTCGCGTTAGATCACTGAAGTTAAGCAACGTCCAGCGAGGTTGTACCATGTGGTTGTCCACGTGGGTTCGCGCCCTCGTGATGCTGGATGCTGATATTTTTCCGGCCCAAACTAGGGTGGTTGAGGTCAATGGGTGTAGCTGGTTTGCAAGTTTCCAGCGAATGGAGGGTAAAACCCCTATCTTGAAGAAGATGGTAAAGAGACGTAAAGCCAAATTAAAAAAAAAAAAAAGAGATGGTGACTGCTATCAATCAAAGAATCACCAATATTTTAAATTACAAAATCTTACTAAGATTACGAGTACATTTACTCTATGAAGGTTCAATGGGACCTAACATCTCTAGGGCGAACGTCTTTGGGAAGCGTCTACATCTACAAGCTCACGCTTTTATAGGTCAATAAATGTGGGTCAATGGAACCTCGTCAACTGTAAGCGTGTATAACGTACTATATGTTTCGTTCGCGTGGATTTCACCCTCAGTAACTTCTTACAATCTCAAGTATGATTTACTTTTCCTCATGGAAAGTCATAAATGGATTGGAAGAAATTACGTCTTCATTTTCATTGGTTGCCTTTAACACAGCATATCCATCAATCTAAGTTCTAAGACATTTTTTCTTTCTTTCTTCTTTTCATATTTTCTTTTCTTTCTTTCTTATTTCTAATTAATTTACACAAGAGTATAAATTTACTGTGATATAAAGGAATTGTGAAATCAAATTCGTGAACTTTAAAGAAGTTGCCATGTATGTCAATTTTATGTAGGTATAGGACGCACCTAATAGGATTTTGGTTTAAATCATTATTAAGGTCCCATCTTACAATTTCTCAGTTCCGAAACGTTTTACACTCTCTGCTGTGAGTCTATACATACTAACTCGGTTATTGATGCTCATATTAAACCATAATATTAATTCAATGAAATCTTTTCAACTGAATCATTAAACAATGCCATCTCATCTTGCCAGCGATAATAATAACGATAGATTTGATACCTAATAAATATACAGGGTGATTCATGTTGTTTGTATCAAGGGAATAGGCGTTGTAGAACATGAAAAAAGAGTCACTTTTTACAGGTGTGACTTTTTTTTGGGCGGTTAGTTTGGGAGTTATCGCTATAAATGTGATTTTTTTGATAAGCTCATGCTCCTTTGAAAATGGTCTAATTTTCAAAAATTAAAATGATCTAAGAAGCTAATTTTAAATTTGATTTTTTCGAAAACTACTTCATGGATTTTTTTTTTTTTTTTTATCTCATTTTTGTGGACATAAAAAGTTGAAATTTGGTCATTTGAAATTGAAAATTTCAAATGGCTGCCATTTTGTTACATTGATTCGGAGCAAGTCAATGTGTAAAACTAAATAAATGCAGCTTAAAATTAGCTTTTCAGATCATTTTAAGTTTTGAAAATTGAACCATTTTTAAGGGAGTTATGAGCTCATCAAACTAAATCACGTTTTTAGCGATAACACCCAAACTAAGGCCTAATCAAAAAAGTCAAAGCTGTAAAAAGTGATTCATGTTCTACAACTCCTATTTCCTTGATACAAACAAACTGAATCACACAGTATATTGATTATGTTCGGTTAAGGAGGATCTTGGAAAATGAAGGGGACAGTACAGTACTTGTTTGTATTCCATAATTGATTTCTCATAGCCATAGGGATATGAAACTATTACATAGACCGGGACACATCGCAATCTAAATATATAAAGCAGAAATCTGTGTCTACTTATGTAGTAGGGGTTATCTGTTCTAATACCATAGCTCAAACGGTAGAAGATAGCGAAAAATTGATTGGAATGGATCACCCCAAAATCATGATCTACGACCCAAGGAAAATTATCAGAACTAAAATATGTCAAGGCCTTTTCGAGTTACGTCCAAATTTCACGAAAATCGGACAGTCACGGTCCGATATCTTCAATTTTGTCGAGAGAACATATCAACCCAAAGCGAGAGAAGTTTTAGGGGTCCGATTAGTCCTTATTTCAGGACATTTTCCTCAAGGGTATGGCCAGCCATTCCAGAGTTACGAGTTCGAACGGGTAAAATAAAATTCAGAAAATAATAAAAAGTCAGGATGGCCGTACCTCTAAGGCCCCTGGCGAAATGTTTAAAGGTTGCAATATAAAAATCAAATAGTTTGACTTTTTTCTTTTTCTTAATTATTTTCGGTAATCAAAATACGACTTTTTCTAATAATCAGCTGTTTAAGAAATTTTGGTTTTGTAATCAAAATTTAAAATTTTGTTTTGTGATTTCGTTGATATTAGATAACGATTTTTTCTGATAATAAGATTAACAAGTGGTTTAAAATTGATCTGTTATAATTATTATCACTAATAAAAATATATTCCTTTCATTAATTTTGTGTCCTGATTGTTTAATGTTTAGAACACATGTTTATCGAGAAATATTTTCTTCATTATTAAATCTGTTAGCAATCGATTTTTCCGTGATGGTTCCATACTTTTTCGACATTGTCTTCAGTTCATGCGTTTTTATTTTCAATTTGTGTGATTTCTGAATTGCTTTTTGTTTATTGTGTGTCTGCTGTGAAATTCTGAATGCTTCCTTTTTTGTGTATGTTTCCTGTGGTGTTCCTGTTATCCTGTCTCGTCACCTTTCGTGTTGGGGGTGTACGAATTCTTGTAATTCCCAACCGATCTACGTCAGCTCAGTTGGCTTGGCTTGTGTCAACAGATGTGTGGAGGGACTTGAATTGTGTGTCCACTTAGCATATTGTTGCAACGGGCCGTTTTCAAGTTCTTGCGCCTGTTGGTAATTTTTCTTTTTCTGCTGTGGACATTTGTTCACGTCTTGCAGATTTATTCTGAGTCTGCACGACCTCCTATCATTCTATCCTTATATATCCTTGTGTAAATTCTTTATCCTAACTTTTGTCATTTTTTTTTTTTTTTTTTTTTTTTTTTTTTTTTTTTTTTTTTTTTTTTTTTTTNTTTTTTTTTTTTTTGTAGGAATCCTTGCGAAGACATTGCCATTCTCTTCTGGCATATTGACCCGGTAGTCAATGCGTATTCCTATCCTTGTATGTGCTCTGGATCGACGGTATTCCGATCGCTGATTTTTTCTTCGTATTTATTATATGTTCCTGATTTGTGATGTGTTTTATATTGTGTATCCGCATATAACTGCCTGTGTATTTTTTAAAAATGATTCTTTTTAATTCTATTAACTTCTTATAACTTTGTTCCGCGTACCCGTTTTTATTCTAACGTAAATTACTTAATTCTAATGTAATGGAGAAAACACCCTTAACAATGATAAATATTTTTTTTTCCATTTTTTGGGAAGACGTATGGTCGGTCTTTCATCCCTCTTTTTCTTTCCTTCCCGCGAGTTTTTATTAAGTGAGTGAGTGATGTGCGGATCGTCAAGCCATCTACATGAAAAAATCATCAGAGATACTACATGCTGTAGGCTTGTACATGCAAAGGCGGATACGCAGTTCAACATCAGTGTTAATTCAAACCTCACCAAGGTACGTGCCTTTTTTCCGTACTCACAGTTCTGTGTTATAAATGTCAAAATAATAATCTCACAAGTGTCAAATAAATTACATTTAAATTAAACAAATCAGTCCACTACTCCATCTGTCAATATCATTTCCTCCATCTGAGCTATCCAAATAGGAAGAAAAAGTAGAAATAAAATGATTTACCTTCATTTTCAAACTTCTCTCGTCGTCAAATCCAACCCATTGGTCATCTTTGTAAGCAAATGGTACTTGTTGTTCATTGTCCCACACCAAAGTGGTGTTCTCTTTTTTTAGGAAATGGCAGACCTAGAAAAACAAGTGGATACGTAAATAATGAGGTTTTTGGATTAGATGTAATCGTGGCACACTCATACTGCTCCTCTGCTGGAACATTCAGTGGTATTTTTGAAGACAATATCGATTTTTTTTAAAAAAAATGGTGGCGAGATTTCAATTGCACTTAGTTTATCATTGTCACGTCGATCTTGACTCTACGATGTTCAGAGTAGAAGTGAGGGTATCAGAGTATGAGATGTTAATACTTCTGTAGATCGAGCAAGTTTTGATAAATTCTCATATTGTTTCCCACATCACTTTTGTAATTAATTGAGCATGGATTTTGATTTATGTGGAAAGGCTGTAAGATTTTTCTTTTTTTATATTGTTCCTCATTAGTCATTATTTTAGCCTTATCAGCATGAAATGAGTAATTTTTTTTAATATAGCAGTTGCTATAGTAAAAAGCATATATGTACTATAATATTTATCTGCTAGGTCACAGTTTTCAACTGAGATTTTCTCAATCTTTTACAAATTGGACCTGGAGTCAATTAGTAGCGGGTTTTCTCACAAAATCAACCGTTCTTTCCATTTATAGATGCATGATTAATTAAAATGGTAGAAACAGGTTGATATGAATTTACCGAATTTGATTTGATGGACCATGGCTGGAACTGTGATGGTATGTGTTCCAGGTCGTCCTGGTGCGTAGAATCGACCATCGTGAGGACGGAGCCAATTAGTCTGGTAACATGGCTTGAGGATTTATGTCCAGCTATTTTTTATAGAAAAGAAATTATTTGTACTTGAAAGTTCAACACCATTTGCGGGAGATAGAGTGAAAAACCAGGGACGAGGAGAAGAAACATGAGAAAGACATGAAGCATTATATATTACTCATATGTTTTTCATCTGCTATTCTTTGACATAGAACACATATTATAGTTAAATCTACAAAATTGGACGGATTCAAAATGAAAATGCACATCTGATTCGATGGATCTAATATTGCTAGGCTCAAATTTTAAGGGGTAATAGAGTCCAATTAGTTAGAACGCTCCTAAGTAGATATCAACCTACATTATTTGATATGGGAAAATAAATGGTGAATTAACCGTTAATTTTGATGTAACTTACTTCATAATAAGACATAAATCCAGCTTCGGCAGTGTATTTTCCTGGCTCACCACCCCCACTCGCAGGTGCTCCAATATCAAATTTAGTAGGATCTACTAATGTAAAACTTCTTCCGTATGTTGGCATACCAATCATTAATTTCTCTTTGGGTGCTCCTTGTTTGACCCATTCTTTTGCACTATATTCTACTGTTAATTTCTTTTGATAACTCGTTGCTCCTAGAATGATACAAATAATAGGTACAGGGTGTAACGAAAAGAAATGTGCGTTCCTTGAGCCTACATGTCCTATGGGTATATAAGAGAAGGCATATTCTATAATAGTATGTGCGGAAGAGCGTTCAATCAGACAGGATGACACTCCCACCAAAGTTATAGTTTAAAAATTTCTTGCAATTATTTCCATTGATTCATGAGAGGACCAATGCTCCCAAATGACCTCTTCAAACCGGCCCAATTCGAAGGGAGAAAGTAAACGTATCTCGTATTAAACTATTTATAAAAGAATTGTAAAATAATAAAAAATTACAAAAAAAGACAATATCGATTCAGATTGAAATAATTATAAGGCGAACTTTCAACAGCACTCAGGCTATCATCTTCAGGCCAGTGTTGACTATGATGTTCAAAATTGACAGGCCGGTGTTTTATTCTGAACATCATAGAGTCAACACTGGCCTGAGGATGATAGCCTGAGTGCTTATAACTATTTCAATCTGAATCGATATTGTCTTTTTTTGTATCTCGTATATTTCACAAAACACATCTACAGCTGAGTGGGTGGTCTTCTGTTGACTCCATATAAAATATACATATGTATAGTCAAAATGAAAGGCTGGCAGAATAGAACGGGTTCGATTAATTCAGCCCAAAACTACAAACCGTGCGGAGAATAATTTATTATTTTCCTAGAAGGGAGAACGGAATCCTCTATAATATGACTGATGGTAATTACGCGCTTAAAGAATTAATTATTATCTATTAGACTACAATGTGGAATCTACAAAAGTCATTAGTCGGTCAACTTGTGCTGGGCGACGTACGTCAAAAAGAAGATTTCTTTATTTGATTTTTGGATTCCACGTAGGTATGTTCAGAAAGCAATCTAATTTTAAAAGGGATATTTTTTTCAGCGTCGATTGTATAGGTTACTTAATTAAAGAAAGGAAGAAAATAAACGGGAACTAGTGTGTATGCCAATAATGTAGCTACCGAGGGGAGCAATCCACCTTCATTAGGTGACGGTCCTAAGCCCGTTTAAATACAGAAAGATTGATGTTAGGAAAGGCATCCAGCTTTAAAAAATTCTGCTTTAAACCAATGATGAAAGGTCATCAGTAAAAAGCAAGTTTCTAACCAGTTTCTATTGACTATAGTTACTGTGAGAAGCAAGCTAGGTTTACCGTGCCAGGAATTGGGTACATCTAAAGAGAGTAGGAACCGAACTCAAGTTTGTGGCATTGCAGAATTAAGGAAAACAGCGCCGACCCCAAATAGAATTGGGAAAGGTGGAGTTAAAGAAGAAGTGTGTGTATGCCCCTAATACTTGGGACAATCACAAGAAATCATTTAAAAACGTACCTTCCAAAGGTTTCAGTGGACTATTATGTCCAACTTGTCTCTCCCATTGTCCATGAAAATCGTAGGTCATCACATTTATGAAGTCCAAATATTTGGAAATCTCAGGGACATCATAACCTGCAGCGATAGCTTCAAAACTAGCAGGAACTGCAGCTGTTAATAAGAGACGGGGCTCTCCAGAACTTTTAGCTTCTCCTTCAAAGGCAAGTCGTAACTCTTTAAGTAAATTCACATAAGATGCTCTGTCATCTGCTCCTCTGAAAACGAAAATATGGAACCAATAGCAATATATGAAGCCAGAAAAGAGTAAAACTTCTTGAGAGTAAAATTTAGCCCACTTAGTAAGAAAAGGTTTTGAAAAAAGCGGCCACAAAGGGATTTTTATATTAATGACGACCCTGCTTGTACCATTGGAAAGCACATAGACAACTTCATTCCATGAAAAACCCATTACTATGATTTTAAATTCTGGCAAAATAAAATTAAATTTGTCCTCAAATAGGCTGTTTCTTATTGCCAGAGAGAGGCCGATTCATTTGACCTAAGATAGATAACCAATCTCAGAATATACAAATAAATAATATTAAATATTCTTTTATTATTATTATTCATCTTTACACTCATTTATCGAGCGGTTGAAACTCTCCTCTGGGTTAGTTTGATCTAACAGACGGACTAGCTCTACTGGCTGGTATGGAACCTAATCCTGGTGCAGACATGAGTGATTAGTTCGTTTTGAAAACGAGGTCCCCCTTAATGCAATTCATGAATCAATGGAATCATTCAAGAAAACGCACTTTTCTTTAATCATGTAGACTTTTAGAGCTACAATAGTTCCCCTAATGACTCAGCTCATTTGCAAAGAAAATCATACCTTGATAATTTGGACCATTTAAAGATATAGAAATATTTGGAGTGGATAGATGCCAGGAGGAAGCTACAAAAACTTCAAAAGAAATCAACTCACCTTGGATATTCCCAGTCTACATCTAATCCATTGAATTTATGAAAGATATAGAACTGGTTGGAGAAGATAGATCCCAGGAGGAAGCTTTAAATGAAATCAACTCACCTTGGATATTCCCAGTCTACATCTAATCCATTGAATTTATGTTCTCTGAGAAACTCAATTGATTCATAAACGAATTGGTTCATTCGGAATGTATTTCCTGTCAACTCTTTGAAGGGAGTAGAACCAAATGCCCAACCACCAATAGCCAACAAGATCTGACGAAATAGAAAAATAGAACATCACTGTATGTCTCAAAATACATACCTAACAAAGTCAAACCACAATCCCTTGAGAAGAGAAATTAATTATGTACTTCCGAATATATTTATGTGTCCCAAATTGTTTGACAGAAATAGTAGGAAATCGACCAATAGTCTCTTCGAAGATGCTCCTCAAAACTTTCTTTAAAATTGTCGAATTCGTTAATTTTTAAAAAAAAATCGAGAAGTAGTTAATTTCCTCTTTTTTTTTGGCAAAGTCGCCAAGTTACCATTTGTTATCTCAAAACTTTTTACGCAAATCATAGCGAGAAAATAACCATTTCGTTGCAACTATTAACCCATTTGTCCACACGAATCTGAGTACAACCCGGGAAATAGTACTTTCAGGCGCTTTAACCGATAGCAAAAGCTTTGTAGCAATAATTTCCCATTACAAAATCCTTTGGCCAGTTGAAAACTAGGCTGTTTAAAGGAATTGAACTTTGTTGGTATCTATCAAATATTATGTTCAAACGTACTTTTTTAGCCAGCGTCTATGGCACGTTCAATACACCTGTTTCCGTTAGTTAAAGCATTGAAGTTAAGCAACGTCCAGGGAGATTGTACCATGTGGGTGTCCACGTGGTTTGGCGTCCTCATGATGCTTGCTATTTTTCTGTCCCAACCCAGGCTGGGTGAGGTCAACTAGTTTGTAAGTGAGGTGTGGGTAGCTAGTTTGTAAGTTTCCAGCGAATGGAATTTAAAACCCCCGTCTCGAATGACCAATAGATGTTAAAGGAACGTTAAGACGAATAATAAAAAAAAACCTTACCTTGATATCTGGATTCTTCTCCCTCAGTTTTATTAAACTTTCAAATCGAACAGCTTCATCCTTTTCTTTGTCTTCACTCAAAACTAGTTTATGGTCTTTCAGGGTACCAAATGCGTAAATAACATGGGTACATAATTTGGGATCAATATTGTCTGCACTGAACTTTCCAGCGCCAGGTCTATTTTGAGACCAACTTGTCATATAACAGAAAACTTGAGCAGGTCTCACTGAAATTTAGAAGAAAAAAATAGAATTTATTTTATCAGATGGCAAAATTGTGAATTTTTTTCGAAAGAAAAGAAATATGGTATTTCCTCAGGCCCGTATCCAGGATTTTATTTCCAGGGGGGGGGGTCATATAAAGGGAGTTTTTTCATATATAAGGATTATAGTAAAATTCAAACCTTTTCAAAAATTTCGTTGGGGGGGGGGGTGAACCCTTAAACCTTAAATGCCCGTCCTGGATACGGCCCCGTACTTCCCTTATAGGTACGATGAGTTTGTGTGAAGTGGGTGGTAAAGGCGTAATTAGAAAGAAAAAAAAAAAATCTGCTAACGAAAAAATTAAATAAATAAGGATAATGAAGAAGAAAATGTTGAGGACAAAAAGTTGGATTTTTTTTATTTTTTATGTATAAACATATTTTATTTATTTATCCATATATTGGGTTGTATATTTCAAATGGGTATAGAATATTAAAAAAAAATATATATTGAACGAAAATAATTGCAATCATATTTTTGTACAATATTTCTTTGTTTTATTTTTAATATTATATACCTATTTGAATTATATAACCCAATATATGGGTAAATAAAAAAATATGTTTATATATATAAAATAAAGATCCAACTTATTGTCCTCTTCATTAACCTTATTTACATCCCACTAGACCTCACTTTGTTCGGCCGTAGATACCTTTAGTGTCAATAAGATTTGATGTGTCAACTTTCTGGACAGTTTTTTTGGCTTTGCTCAAAATATCTGACACTGAAATTTTTTCTGGGGTGCCCGGAGTGGCACTGTCTTCCACATCAAGTGTTCCAGCAACTTTAGCCCAATCAATGTCTTTAACATTATGTCCTCTGGAAATTCCATTCAATTCTTCCCTGGAAAGTAAAACAGGATTCTAGAATAGGACAACAGAACAGCAATCAAATTTTTATCTTCCTCGTATTCTTTCAAATGAAATATTATTGACTTTATTAAGGCGCATTCACACTAAGCAGTGACAGTGCTGTGACCGGCAAGTGATCCACCCGGCAAAACTATAAATATTTTACCAGGCAGTTGAAGGAACATGTACATACTAGACCGGCATGTGACAGTGACAGTCAGTGTATCACTGTGAGCTCACAGTCACCGGGAATCACTTGCGGGCACTGTCACTGCTTACTATGAATACTCCTTTAACGTGTTCGAAAACTTTCACGCTGTTTCCAAAACAAGAAGGGTTAGAGTCCAAACAGGATGACTCCAAAAAATTATATTATATCCTAGGTTTGGTAGGTTCAGCATTGAATTTTAATTTTTTTTTATTGAGATCTGCATTTCTAAAATAGTATGTAATGTAATGTATATGTAGAATTTCTTTGTGGTAAGGCCCAATGGGCTTTTCACAATTTTTGTGTGTATCACAGCATTACTAAGAGCCTCCTGTAATAATAATTTTTTTATACTTCTGAACTTTTTACTCTGCTAATGCCGCCATTGGTCGCTATACATATTAAAGTAGCTACTCAATCGTCCTCACGAAGCTGAGTGCAGTCTGAAATCACAAGCATAAAGTCGAACATTTTGCGACCCCGCTGAGGATTAAACCCGAGTCCCCCAAGTGCAATGCCAGTGTGATACTTATTGCACCAGGAGGACTGCTTTCTGACAAGGATATTGTCAGATTCAAGTAGCAACATTTGAAATTTGTGATAACTATAACTATGGTCACCGAGGAAAGTAAGTCAGCTTCATTAGGTGACGGTCCTAAGCTTGTGTAAATACAGAAGGTTTGATGTTAGGAAGAACATCCAGTCTTTAAAAAAGTCTGCTTCAAACTAAGGATGGAAGGTCATCAGCAAAATGCATTTCCTATGAATACTGTGGGAAACAAAAGAGATTTACCATGCCGGGAAAAGGTACGGCTAGAGAGAGTAGGCACAGAACAAAAGTTCGTGGCATGGTAGAATTAAGGAAATCAACGCTGACTGCAAATAGAATTGGGAAAAGGGAAAGATAAAGAAGAGGAGTATCCCTCCCACCCAAAGTTCAAAATATACATCGGACGTTGTCGTCTGGGCGATAATAATCTGTGGACAGCGTGAATTATGTACGTATATGGGAAGTATTAATTCTTGTGAACGCCTTGAATAATTTCATTCTAATGGGAAGTAATAATTCTTGTGAACGCCTTGAATAATTTCATTGTACTATTATAAATATGCAATGCACAATACAAGAAATATTATGACAATAAAATAGCATCTATGAATAATCTCTGAACTGTAAAGTCTAAGGCTATGTTCAGATGAACGCACGGTACGACGAACCGCGCCGCACAAGATCTATCTAAATAGTGCATATTGTCTACATGGCCGCGTGGTATTAGTTCTAGAAACTTGTAACGATTTGTTCATTTGATACCGCGCGGTCATCTGAACATAGCCTTAAGGTGCAATAAGGTGAAACACAGTGAAAATATCTCCATTGTCTGAGCACGGAGAAAACACTGACGTGTGTTATTAAAATCACTGTGAGAGCACTGATATTTTCACTGTGTAGTGTGAATGCTCCTTTACTCAATCTAGTTATAACAATAAAATAAAAAGAACTCTTACCTCATAGCTCCAATGAGTGGATATTTAACATTACCACCACAAACAGTGCCAGTGAAATCATTCCACAGTCCATACCATGGCTCCACCGTAGCTATTCTCTGCAACTCTTACCTCATGGCTCCAATGAGTGGATATTTAACATCTCCACCACAAACAGTGTCAGTGAAATCATCCATATCCATAGTCCATACCATGGCTCCACCGTAGTTATTCTCTGCAACTCTTACCTCATGGCTCCAATGAGTGGATATTTAACATTTCCACCACAAACAGTGCCAGTGAAATCATCCATATCCACAGTCCATACCATGGCTCCACCATAGCTATTCTCTGCAACTCTTACCTCATGGCTCCAATGAGTGGATATTTAACATCTCCACCACAAACAGTGCCAGTGAAAACATCCATATCCACAGTCCATACCATGGCTCCACCATAGCTATTCTCTGCAACTCTTACCTCATGGCTGAAATGAGTGGATATTTAACATCTCCACCACAAACAGTGCCAGTGAAATCATCCATATCCACAGTCCATACCATGGCTCCACCGTAGCTATTCTCTTTAATCCAGTTCATTTTGTATCGAATTGATTTCTCATCATCAAAACCAACCCATTGATCGCCATGAATCAGATAAGGTACTTTCATCTCCTCATCCCAGATATAAGCGGCGCCATTCTTCAACATATCACAGATCTAAAAGAGAAAGGAAAAAAATGTAGACAGCCTATTTAGGATTTTTGTGGTCATTTTGAAAAATCAAAATAAAAAAATTGAAATAAAGGAGCATCCACACTACACAATGAAAGTGTCAGTGTTTTCTCCGTGCTAAGACAGTCATTTTTCATGTCAAACCACCGTGAAGATCACGGTACGGCGTCGGAGAGCATTGTCACTTTCATTGTGTAGTATGACTGCTCCTTAAGAGTCAAAAAAAAAAAAAAAACGCTAAGTACGAAATTATTTGTAGAATTTTATGAACTAGGGAAAATCTCCCTCATAAATCTTATTTTGGATCTGCGCCTGTACAGTTTGTTGAATATTTCTGAAAGTTTTTGACAGCAGTAAATCTGAATTATAAGTTCATTTTAACATGTCCAAAATAAGGTTCCCGGTGGACAAATAAAAATAGTTTTAATGTCAAATAGGGCCAAAAAATAATCTGCTTATTCTATGAACAAAATATGTTCATACCAAGTCGGACAACGTACTCTACAGCATTATCGGTACAAAAAGCATCAAACAAACCTAATAAACGGAAAATCGATGAAGTTAAAAGACCTTTTACTCCGCTGAATCAATGAATTGCAAAGTTTCGACATTTGACACATTCGGGAGGACCCCGAATGTGTCAAGTACGTTCTCGCGCTTCGGATTACAGGAAATAACTTTTGAATAACTTGCATTATTCGCCATTTCTTTTCGATCCAGTTGGTTAGGTGGGGGACCATTTTTTTATGCCCGTCTCGAAAAAGTCTCTCGCCAGCTCCTACTTCAACTTCTTCATCTCCCCCTTCACAATTTCGTCCCAACTCCCCTTCATTGGTCCTGCACCGGCAATTGGTATAAGCAAAACTGAAACACGCAGTTCGGTGAGACAAAGTCTCACTGGACTAAAACTTCAGGACAACGACATAGCAAACAAATGATGGCCGAACCATCAAAATCTGTAACTGCTGATCTTCTCGCTTGAGTCGGAAACAAATGAGAAAACACCTACACAATATGGGAATCTTTAGGAAAAAGCCATTGTGTACACTATAAGGGGAAGGGCTGAAGTGTAAGGATTCCAAACCTCTGGGTGTAAAGCTTAATGAAATGAAACCTCCTCGTACTAATACAGACGAATCTAATTTTCTATGTTAACTTACTTCATAGTATGCCAAGAATCCACTTTCTTTTGTAAATTCTCCCGCTTTACCACCTCCAGTAGCTGGACTGTTCACTTTAAAAACTTTTGGATTTGCTAAAGTAAATGTTCTTCCATAAGTTGGCATTCCAATTATAAGTTTCTCTTTAGGTGCACCTAATCTTGTCCACATATTGGCAGCGTTTTCAACACTTAATTGTCTCCTCCATTCAGAATCTGAGCTTGGTGATCTTAAAGGTGCATTGTGTCCAACCTCACGTTCCCATTTGCCGTGGAAATCGTAAGCCATAAGATTGATGAAGTCCAGATATCTATAAATAATTTAGACATATTTATTCTGACAATAGACAAACATTTCAGGATCAGGAACTTCTTCCGGAAAAATGCAAAAACTCTGCCAAATTAATTATTTTTCCAGGGCCGGACGTCTAGAAAGTAAGCGTACTCAATCTGTTTCTATTTGTACATAAAATGGAAGTTATTTTTCAACATATTTACTATCCTTTTCGATGCAGTTGGTGAGGTGGGGGATCAATTTTTTTAAGCCGGCCTCGAAAAAGTCTTTCGCCAGCCCCTTCTCCCACTTCTTCACCCCCCCCTTCACAGCCTCGTCCCAAAAACTCTTTTCCGCCAAATGAATCTTCAGTTAAGTAAAGAAAGGGTAATCTGAAAGCGCCAGGTCAGGGGAATACGAAGGGTATTTCAAAACCTCCCATCCATTTCACTCGATTCAATCTTTAGTTTGTCACCTGTTCTTGAAACCCTCTCATAGATTAGTTAGATCACAAGATCTATCTAAATAGTGCATATTGACTGCGCTTTGTTCCGTGCGCAAGATCTTGTACCGCGCGACACCATGTGGTACTAGTTCTACAAACTTGTATCGATTAGTTCAGTTGATCCGCGTGGTTTGAGGCGAACAGACATAAGGGGAAGATATATCTTCAATAAATTTTGATGCCAGACTGCCGCGCGTACATAAGTTGTTATGTGAATGCTCCTCCCTCGCGGTGGCGCGGGAGGAGCATTCACATGAAAACGCGATCATCTAAACTTAGTTTTACTTTTTGGACGTCACTGGTACTTCTATTGATGTTGACTCTGGATAGAATCAAGTTGAGTAGACTTGCCATTAATATTTTTACTTCTGCCAGTAATGTAGAGGTTACTACATTATTGGCAGAATCTAAAATGCCCGGCGGGTGAACCTGTTCTTCATTGACAGTCTCGTTCAATGAATTTACCTACACTCAATGATTATGATTTATCTTGACCTAAATTCTGATTTGATCCCGAGGTTGAAATTCAATGGATGCTGAAAGTTATTTTCTTTTTTTTTTGCTTAACGTCTCTTTAACATGTATTAGTCATTCGAGACGGGAGTTTAATCCTTCATTCGCTGGAAACTTACAAACCAGCTACCCACATTGACCTCACCCAGCTCAAGTTGGGCTGGGAATAGCCAGCATTATTCAAACATTAGTGGCATCATCGTCTCAAAAATAGCCAGCATTACGAGGGTGCGAAACTACGTGAACACCCACTTGGTAAAACCTCGCTAGACGTTGCTTAACTTCAGTAGTGACCTAACGGAAACTGGTGTATTCAACGTGTGATATCTGAAATTTATCTTGAGTTTTTTGGGGCATCAAAACGGACATAGCCTGTTTTGGGTGATTGCCCCGGGCACTGAATAGCATAGTTACGTCCCTGAGAATCTCCGTTTCTGATGGAAACCAGACTAGCTTTAGGCTGTATGGGGCTACCCACGCAGCCAATCGTTCTCGTGAGATTCCGCAGGACATGTTCCCCGATCGCCGGATTTGAGTCCCTGTGACTTCTTCCTGTGGGGTTACCTCAAGGTTGAGGTCTTCAAACATCGCCCTGGGACGCTTGAAGAGTTAAAGGAGCAATTCTGGAAGAAATCGTCCAAATTGATGCGGGTATGCTGACGAGAGTCATGGGAAAACTTCCGTGAAAGACTCCAAAAGTGCATCATTCGCCAAGGCCGTCATTTGGACGACATTATTTATAAAACATAGATGGAAAAAAACTAGAATACCCAAGCTTACAGATTACAAATTAATTTTTCAAATATCTCATGTCATTTTTATTTACCAGCTCTTTCAAATGTGGAAGAACTATTTGCTGCACCCTGTATGAGCTATTTTTTCTAAGAAAATTATTAATCATTCTTGGATTGGAAATTTAAATTAAGTAAACACGATTTGGTTATTTCGAAGTAATTTTTTGTTACATAATTGCTACATCACCGACGGTCAAGAGTGACGCCCAGTAAAAGCTATACCCCAAATAGCATCTCAAATAGCACGAATGAGTCCAAAGAAAAGGAGCCAAAGTCTTAAATGAATTACGCGTTCGGAAGACCTTAGTAAATTAAATCTTACCCTGCAACTGCGGGAACATCGTATCCAGATTTTATATTATCAGGACCAACAGGAACAGCAGCTGTCAATAAAAGTGCTGGTTTCTTAACTTCCTGAGCTTCAGCTTCAAAAGCTTCCCTTAATTCTGAAAATCAATAAAAATGTGAAAATTTATAAACGGATTTTTTGTTGTTGTTGAATTACGTTAGTTAATTTTATTAGAGATGGAGGAGGATTCAGTGTCGGACACTGCGACTCCTTTTATTATGTTACTCGCAGACAGCTGCATACTTACTGATTTTAATGCATAGCACACATCTTCACATATATGCAAGGAAAAACATATAAACATGTTCTTATGGGAGTACGCAGATCGAGCAATTTGCACACTCCCATAAGTTTCTGTGTATTTGTTTTTCCTTGCATGCATATATGCGAAGATATGCTCTATGCAATGAGATAAGTGAGTATGCGGCTGTCTGCGAGCATCCTTATAAAATTATGAGTCTGACCCTGACTGTCAAATATGAGGAGAGTACCAGACTCCGGAATACTGCTATCTATGTTGGTACCAGACTCCGGAGCCCTGCTATCTATGTTGGTGGAGAAATGTGGACCACTTCTCCATCTAGGTTAGGCCACAAACGTTTGGAACTCGTACATCAAACAGCTGTCTAGTTTGGTGTCATCAATTATGTCTCCATTTCTGGACTTACCTTTCAATAAGAGAACATAATTTTTCTTATCATCCGTGCCAGCTGGATATTCCCAATCAATGTCCAATCCGTCAAAGTTCCTCTGCCGTAAAAATGGTACTGCTGAATAGATAAATGTCTGCCTAGAATATCTGGTTTTGGACATTTCTTTGAATTTTTGAGTACCAAAGGACCATCCTCCTGTGAAATTTAAATACATATATTGAATTAAGGACATTTTCTAGGGACATAGGTTAGGTTAATCAAATTTCTAGAAAATGTCCTTAATAATAAAATATCCTACCATAACAGAAAAAAATCATATTAAAGTTCCGCAACCCAGACTCAGACCTACGAACACACGGGGGCAGCTGTTTCATGTACCACACAGGAGACAGGTTTTTTTTATTTAAGTCTCCTATTATCAGAGCCATGGATTTGTATAATGCCATGCATCCAAAGCCAGTCCTCTTCAAGTGACTAAGTAATGTACAAAATATCATTGATTGCTTCATTCACATTCATCTTTCTGTCATACTCATCATTCACTATCTCCCATTCACACCCATCATTCACTATATAGGGTTGGACTTTCATTCGCTAGGTACTTACAAACCATCTACCCACATGGACCTCACCCGACCAGGGTTGGGCCAAGAATAGCCAACATCACGACAAGAAGTCACGCTCTCAAAACCCAATCCGGCCAATATTCTGAACAAATTTAAGTCACGTGATTTTCAAAATGGCGCCAATAATCCATAACCAGTGGCGGCTAATTCTTTTCGTTTTTCCTTGGATATCCTCATTTCCAATAATTGACCAAACCAATAGAAGATCTAACAAAACCAAGATTTTTCTTTCGTTTGTCTGTTTATCTTTTTATACCGCCATAACAAAGCTCGAAATCCTTATCCAATTTTGATGAAATTTGGTGTGGACATTCATTATATTCATAGAATTATGTGTCTGGTTTTAGGGGGCCCTATTAGTCCACCCGGGGACACAAACGGTAGCCATTTTGAGTGAGTGAGTTCTACCGTTCACAGAATAGATGTATAATCTACACCTTTCTATTTTTGTTCTATCTTCTTCTTTGGGGTCGGCCTTCTCTTCCTTAATTCTACCATGACGCAACATCTTTTTCAGTGTCTATTGGGGATGGGATTTTCGACTCACTTAGGTGAGTGGTCTTGACTCGACTCGACTCACCAATATAGTCGACTGAATGAGTCGACTCTTGATCTCGACATCGAGTGACAATTTTCAAAAACACCTTATTTGATCAGAAAGACATAATAAAACCAATTGACAAAAGTGGCATCTACCAAATAAACGTCCCCAACTTCGGTGAATACATTAAAAATACATCACAATCAATCGTCACCATAATAAAAGAACAATTTCCTTCAGTAAACAACAAATACCAGAAAAATCGAATTTGCTGATTTTATGATAACCACCTAGTGCGGTATCCAGCACCAGATATATTACGTTCTCTCATCTATAGTTATAAAATACAAATTAAGTTATATTTCTCCCTTTATTATTTTTATCAGTGAACAAACAAAAAGACTCTCATTTCAAAAAGATGGTTTGACCCGTGAGTCGACTCATGAGTTGACTAGAGGATGACTAGCCTATCCCTAGTGTCTATACTCTCTTTAGCTGCATCCTTTCCTGGCACGGTAACCTCGCTTCCTGCTCATACTATCAATGTGTAGTAACTGCAATTTGCTGATGGCTTTCCATCATTAGTTTGAATCAGTATTTTTCAAAGGCTGAATGCTCTTCCTAACATCAAACCTTTTGTATTTATTCAGGTTTAGGACCGTCAGCTAATTAAACTGGCTTGTTCCCCTTGGGTGGCTACATTCCCCTCAGTGACTACATTCCATCTATCTCAATAACTACCTACACCTCTTTCTGGATTTATAATTACTTGGTCAAATATTGCGTAAAGTTCAGTGCAAATTCATACTTGTATTGCACTTCATATTCGATGGAGTTGACTATCTCCATAAGTACCTACACCTCTCTCTGGATTTATAAATTACTTGGTCAAATATTGCGTAAAGTTCAGTGCAAATTCATACTTGTATTGCACTTCATATTGGATGGAGTTGACTATCTCCATAAGTACCTACACCTCTCTCTGGATTTATAAATTACTTGGTCAAATATTGCGTAAAGTTCAGTGCAAATTCATACTTGTATTGCACTTCATATTGGATGGA
>CM022883.1:9954351-9964723 GCA_012654025.1 Pachypsylla venusta
AGTCTAGGATAGAAAGACAGAGGATCTCCTGGTAAGTCCTATGATGGTATATTAGGGGAGGATGATCGTTGGAACTTTAGTGTGAGTCTAAGATAGAAAGACAGAGGATTTCCTGGTAAGTCCTATGACGGTAAATTCAGAGACGATGATCGTTAGAACTTCAGTGTGAATCTAGTATAGAAAGACAGAAGACTTCCTCTTATGGGAGGATGGTCATTAAAACCTTAGTGTGAGTCTAGGATAGCAAAAGGGAGGACCTCCCGGTAAGTCCTATGACAGTATATTAAGGGAGGATGATCGTTGGAACTTTAGTGTGAGTCTAGGATAGAAAGACAGGATCTCCTAAGAGCTCTATTTTTATGTGGTCAAATACTCAAATTATTTGGGGAAAACTCCTGTCTCCGCCGGGGATTAAACCCACGCCTTCCTATTTACCAGCCGAGATCTTAACCACTGAGCTACCGAGGCATAAAAGGAATAATTTGAGTAATAAAAAAAGTCACAAAATATAATATAGTAAGTATTAGGTTCTTATGCTATTTACTTATGCGACCAACTGAAGGTTGACGGCCTTTATATATTTAAAAAATATGTTAGCTTCTCTCTTCCAAGAGTTGCAAGGTCAACAACAACAAAAATTGCAACAATTTAAGTTATGATTTATTATTTCCAATAATGAACCTTTGGAATCGTCACCAAATAAAATATGCACCCTCAAAATTTGATATTTTAAGTTTCGAGGTACACAGAAAAAATCGAATAAAAAAATCCGATCTCCGCCGTGTTGGACACTTTTACCTCTTGGCGTTGACAAATGAAATATGTAGGTCCCTTTTGGGGTTTAATTGCGCCTTACTCTTGGTCGCCGTAAGTCACATATACAGAATTCCATACTAAATTTTTATTTATGTAACTGACGTTGACGGTGTGGACGCAATTAGACCCCAAATGGAACCTAAATGCCAAATTTCATCAAAATCGGTCAACTCTAAGAGGTAAAAGTGTCTTTTTTTGGTCAGTAAATAAATAACCCAGGTGTCACACTGGCAGAGTTTTTTCAAGTTTGGGTTCATCATAAACATTAATCTTCCCAAACCCCTTTTGTTAGTATCTTCAAATTCGGTATGATGGACACCTGTAATACGAGGCAGTTATGCTAAAGTTTGACATTCGCTCCTTTGAAAAACGTATGAAATATTCCCAACAAAAATGTTTGATGCAAAATATTATAATAATAGTCCTTATTTATACTGCCCGAATAGGACTGAAGAGTCCCTTGGACACCAGCAGTTTGTAATAATAATAGTCCTTATTTATACTGCCCGAATAGGACTGAAGAATTCCTTGACACCGGCAGTTTATAATAATAATAATAGTCCTTATTTATACTGCCCGAATAGGACTGAAGAGTTCCTTGACACCGGCAGTTTTTAATAATAATAATAGTCCTTATTTATACTGCCCGAATAGGACTGAAGACTCTGAAGAGTCCCTTGACACCGGCAGATTTTTGGGTGCTATTATTATGTGGTAAATATCTCAAATTCATGAGGATGAAATTCCATGGGCTGTCTGGGTTTGAACCCACGCCCTACTGTTTACCAGTCTAGTCTTACCACTAACCCAATTAAAATATAATGGTGATCTATGAAAACTTACTACTTACCAATGGCTAACAAAGTTTTCAATTTAGGATTCGCTTTTTTCAATTGTTCAATTCTTTCATAAAGTCCAACTTTTCCATCCTTGGTTTCATCATTTGACTCGAAACTCGAAAGTTTTCCTTTTTTCAACCATCCGAAAGCAAAAATAATATGAGTACATAAATCTGGCTGGATATCTTCGGGTGTAAATTTACCAATTTTGGTTCTATATTGGGACCAATTTGTGTAGTAACAAACTATCTGTGAAAGTGAAAAATAAAATTACAATTGAGATCAGGCCTAGTATGCAGATCAATTCTGAAGTTGAGAAACAAGAGAAAGCGCTCGGTGTACACATTTGATAAGGCCTCGTTTTCAAAATCTTACAAAATTATAGAATTTGGACTTTATAATAAACTGTACCCCGTGCTTCGCCACGGTTCAATTAAAATTTTCCATTATTTTTGTTCAACCATATTTAACTTTCTCGCTTTGAGTTGATAAATTATGTTTCGCATTTCATGCTATCTGGCTTTACTGAATTTGACCAATAAATAAGTATAACTCGAAAACAGTTTGACATTTTTGAATTCTGATAGTTTTACAGTGGTTCCATGCTATGGTTTTTTGGGAGGAGAGGTCCTTTTTCCATCAATTTTTCGATATCTCTTACCGTTTTGGCACATAGGTGCTCGTCTCAATGTTAAAGAGACGTTAAGTCAAATAAAGTAGGGTACTTATGTATGTACCTACATATTTTTCTATTGATTGTTTTAATTAGCCAGCGATTTAGAACGTTGGATACACCAGTTTCCGTCAGATCATTGTAGTTGAGCAACTATTGCACGTGGAGCGTTCTCAATAGGTACCCGCTTGGGGATACCACGTACCGTTGGCTTTATCTTGGTGCACTCAGAGTCGTGAGTAGAATACAATAGCTGTCGTTGATTACAGCCAAACGGCAGCTATCTATAACTTTGTTAAGCTAGCACTAAAATTACTATTTCCACAGCTGCTCTTATCATCATAAAGTCAACAGTTAAACAACTTGTTTGCAGTAGTTCTTCATTTCGGGAAGACTACTTTCTCAGGAATGAATTGATGTATAGGGTGGTTTCCTGTTGCCTTCCCTATTTTTCCTCATATTAATATATTTCATCCCGCTTTTGCAAAACGAAATGTAGAAATTATCAGAACGAAGCTTACATTATATTTTAATACCATCAGCTCAGGTGAACTCGAGGACTCGGGCCGTGAGGAGGTCACTCCCACATATCTGCGAGTAATATCTTGTATAGTTCACTTTCTCTTTAAAGTTAAGCCGGAGAAAAATCTTTTGTATTAGCCATAAAAATTCGAAGGTATATTTTTGGGTAATACAAGACAGTTTTCTCCGTAATGCTCGACTGAAAATCTCTAAAAAATCAAATGTTTTAAGGGGATAATTTCTAGTGCAATTCCGTGAGTTCCGAATTCATAAAAAAAAACATAGAGCATTTCCTTTATAAATACGCCTGTCAAGGATTCAATTTTTGGATTCAACATACCTTGAAACGTTCGCAACTGCGTAATGACCGTGCGATTAGCACAAAGTCATTCAGCGTCATCATTTGTTCACGCGGACCGAGACCGTGTGTTCGCTGCAGTATCAAGTACCAACGCGAAGTAGACCACGCGCCGAAATCCATTTGTCGCACTGACAGAGTTTTTTAATAAAGTTTGTCGTAACTTTCGATTTTTACATTATCAAAATTTGTTCACGTAGGTCTGCACGTATCAGTTGCTGAAAATATGTAATGCTCCATTTCTAATCATTGTCCACTTACTTGCTAGCTTTAACGCTGGATCTACTAGATCCAGCGGCAACAATTGCGCTATTTTTAGATGATGCTAACGGTCCAGATCTGACATTGTCCACTTACTTTATATTTACTCTGCCATTGTTCACTTACTTTATATTTACTATCATCCTTGCTAGCTTTCACGCTAGATTTACTAGATCCAGCGACAACAATTGCGCTATTTGTAGATGATGCTAACGGTCCAGATCTGACATTGTCCACTTACTTTATATTTACTCTGTCATTGTTCACTTACTTTATATTTACTATCATCCTTGCTAGCTTTCACGCTAGATTTACTAGATCCAGCGGCAACAATTGCGCTATTTGTAGATGATGCTAACGGTCCAGATCTGACATTGTCCACTGACTTTATATTTACTCTGTCATTGTCCACTTACTTTATATTTACTATCATCCTTGCTAGCTTTCACGCTAGATTTACTAGATCCAGCGGCAACAATTGCGCTATTTGTAGATGATGCTAACGGTTCAGATCTGACATTGTCCACTTACTTTATATTTACTCTGTCATTGTCCACTTACTTTATATTTAAAATCATCCTTGCTAGATTTTACTCTAGATTTACTATATCCAGCGGCAACAATAGCGATATTTGCAGATGATGCTAACGGTGCAGATGTGTCATTGTCCACTTACTTTATATTTACTATCATCCTTGCTAGATTTTACTCTAGATTTACTATATCCAGCGGCAACAATAGCGATATTTGCAGATGATGCTAACGGTGCAGATCTGTCATTGTCCACTTACTTTATATTTGCTATCATCCTTGCTAGCTTTTACGCTAGATTTACTAGATCCAGCGGCAACAATGGCATTTGCAGATGATGCTAACGGTTCAGATCTGTCATTGTCCACTTACTTTATATTTACTATCATCCTTGCTAGCTTTAAAGCTAGATTTACTAGATCCAGCGGCAACAATGGCGCTATTTGCAGATGATGCTAAAGGAGATGTTCTGTTTCTAATTTTAAATCTATTAATACTTGGTGATACATCTTGATCCAAAGATTCTTCTGATGGTTTTGATTTAATACTTGGTCGTCGTAACCTCCTTCTGACGGCTGAAAAGAAGAAGAAAAAACATCATAATAATCTATTTAAAATTTCTAAGAATCTATATATCTATTAAACTTGTTTTACTATGATGCTTTGGTAATTTAGATAAATTTTGCCCAAATAGTACCAAATAGTTTTTTGTTGCAATTATAATGAGTGCTGAAGGCGTTATAACTTCCAATCCAATTTTGACTTACGGACTTCCACAGGGAAATCTCAAGTATGACTTGAGATGTTACTTGGGGATGACATACTCACGGACCGAGTCTACCTGAGCTGATACAGAAAACATCTCTACAAGATTATGATGTTACTGACGTAATTATAAGGCAGTGATGAAATCAGACTTGAAAAGAAATGCAGAATAGAGGATAGAGCACAATAAACCGGACATATTGATAGATGAAGAAAAACGAGATGATAATGATAGAAGTTGGAATTACAAATAAGAATATATTACCAAATACATACAAAACTATTGAAAGCTCGAAAATATAAACTTCTGGGGAAAGAGCTAACATCAATGTACAGGGTGCGGCAATTAGTTCTCCCACATTTCAAAAAATCGTGGGAGGGGAAGTAATAGTGGGAGGAGCGTGGGGTTTGAGATATTCAACAAGAAATGACATCTAGTTTATAGGTGTTGCAATGGTTTGGTCGTGCGAGCATTGTGCGTTCGTTGTCAAGCTGTTTTTTAAAAAAGTGAATCCATTATAGCCACTCACAGGGCGTTCCGTACAAGATATGGTTTGCATTTCACAGATCCAGTTCTTGATCGAAAAACAATTTTGAAGTGGGCTCACGACTTTAGGACCACATCATCAGCTTTAGGGTACATGGGGCTACCGCCTATGTTCCCCAGTCACGTGATCTGCTTACAGCATGCCATTTCATGTGCCCCTCGCTCGCCGGATTTGAGTCCCTGTGACATCTTCCTGTAGGGTTACCTCAAGGCTGAGGTCTTCAAACATCGTCCTGGGACCATTGAAGAGGTAATGGAGGTAATTCTGGAAGAAATCATCCAAATTGATTCTGGTATGCTGACGAGAGTCATGGAAAACTGCCGAGAAAGACTCCAAATGTGCATCACTCACCAAAACCGTCATTTGGACGATATTATTTACAAAACACAGATGAAAAAAAAAACTAGAATACACAAGCTTTCAGAATACAAAATAATTTTTGAAATATCTCATTTCGTTTTTATTTACCAGCTCTTTCAAATGTGGAGAACTAATTGCCGCACCCTGTATAATTTAATAAAAGTGACATTGGTACCGATAATAATTACATGGGACGGATTGCTAACAAATTATTTTAAGTCACATATGTATAAGAAAATTGGAAAGAAAAGAAAATGTGCAAACCCAAATACAGACATTAGTAATAAAAAGAACATGTGAGAGTATATTTTTGGAGTTTGGAGATAAAGAAGAATTGGAATTATTTGAGGAAATTATAGACAGGCATATGGAGGAGAGGGAGAGAAGAGATTAAACCTTAAATACATTTTATAATTCAGCGATTGACATGGCTCTGGCGCCAATTATTATCCTCCAAGATTAACCTTTCTTTCTTTACAGCATTGATCCAGCCTCCCTAAGCGAAACTACTGAAGATAATGAAACTATGGATTTTAAAAAAAGTGTGAATGAATTGGGGAGTTACGGACCAGCTATTAGGTGTGTCAGTAAAAATAATTATATGCTGGCGCATGCGAAAATGATGGGTGAAAATTTGATATCACTCAGAAATATGGATTCCTCTGGGGAACTACCCTGACAATGCCAGAAAATTAAGTGAAAGATCCAATTGTTGTAACCGTGCTTATTAAATTTGAGGAATCGTCATTTCTTTTTTCTCGCATTATTTTTTTTGTGGGTTGTACATGTGCAATCAAATCAATAGAACGTAAAACCTTACAGGAATTGCCAATGAGTACACCATGCCAACAAATATATCGATAAATGGACATAAACAAAATAAAGAAATAACAAAAAACCAACTAGTTGTAGTTGACAGACGTGCAGGTTGTATTGCAAAAAAAAAAGAAGGAAAAAACTGGTTTTGAATTACAAATGGGCAAAGCTCTTGTTGGAAGATTCATTCTAAAGTCATCATTAGACATAATGTTACGCAACGTAATGAATGTATCGGACAGGTATTTGTAAGAGGTCAGTATGAGATAATCTGATTCAAAGTTCATGTGGAGGTTATATAGACAGTTAGAAAGCTTTCTTTGGAAGATAAGGAGATAGTTTATGTATCTTCACTGACCCGCACAATTATTCGGATAATAACCTATAAGTAAATATATTTTCACTTTAATATTAATGTATTTGAACTATTATTTGTGGATACTAAATATAGTTACGATACGTATGGTTAGATAGGACTGGTTAGGTACATATAATTTTCTCTTAGTTTTGAAGAAAGAGTATACAGGGTGGTCCTAAAACTTAGTGACAACGGCCTCGGAGTAATATAGTGGACCATTTCCAACAAAAAATATTCCCATACAAATAGACCGATCTCGCGTTGTTTTCAAGATATCCACCATTTTGTTGTTTTTTTTCAGACTTACGCTTACTTTTCATTGAATAACTTTTTTTCTACTTGTCTCACGATGAAAAGCTTTTCATATTGTGTCATATTGTCGGAGTATATCCGCCATTTTGTTGTTTTCCGACTTACGCTTAGTTTTTATTGAATACCTTTTTTCCTACTTGTTTCACGATGAAAGATACCTAAACGTATAATATAAACGCTTTTCATTTTGTGTCATATTGGCGGAGTATATCCGCCATTTTGTTGTTTTCCGACCTACGCTTACTTTTCATTGAATACCTTTTTTCCTACTTGTCTCACGATGAAACGCTTTCCATTTTGTGTCACATTGGCAGAGTATATCCGCCATTTTGTTGTTTTCCGACCTACGCTTGCTTTTCATTGAATACCTTTTTTCCTACTTGTCTCACGATGAAACTCTTTCCATTTTGTGTCACATTGGCAGAGTATATCCGCCACTTTGTTGTTTTCCGACCTACGCTTACTTTTCATTGAATACCTTTTTTCCTACTTGTCTCACGATGAAACGCTTTCCATTTTGTGTCACATTGGCGAAGTATATCCGCCATTTTGTTGTTTTCCGACCTACGCTTACTTTTCATTGAATACCTTTTTTCCTACTTGTCTGACGATGAAACGCTTTCCATTTTGTGTCACATTGGCAGAGTATATCCGCCATTTTGTTGTTTTCCGACTTACGCTTACTTTTTATTGAATAACTTTTTTCCTACTTGTCTCACGATAAAACGCTTTTCATTTTCGAAAGGAACAGGAAATTGAACATACGTAATAAAATAAATACAATTAAATCATGCTACAATTTATGCTCACCTGTTTTTGAGAGACATATGGCCAATATTTATACGGTCGTCGTTTCCACATGAAATTTTGTTCCCACGGGAAAAATGTGGCACTCATCATGAAAAATGCTATCATTTATTTATTTTTATGAGCAAAGATATCAAAACAGTGAATAGCCAGTATTTAATTTTTAAACAAAAATCTAAGTCTTTTAGAAAATTATGTCAGCATTTTGATAGCAAATTTTGACTCGTTTTCGATACAAACCCCCCTTATTTTTTGGAAGAAAAAATTTAATTTTTTCTTTAAGGTTATTTCAGGGTCAAATTTGTTTATTTTGGTTTATTATTTTCAATAATGAACCTTTGGAATCGTCACAAAAAAANGATATTTTTAAATAGAACCCTACATTTTTGATTGTGGTATTGTAGGTATTTTGTTTTTTAAAAAATATATATTTTCCTTCATTTTTTTTCGATTTGACTTACACTTTTCGAGATAATTTTTACTTTAAAATGCTCTGAGTAAGAGATATCTAACCAAGAAATGTGTTACTTTTAGTGAAACAGCAAAGGTTTATGCACAAATATTTTCAAATAGGCGTTCCGTAATGCTACACATGTCAGATATCTCTTACAAAGGGCACGTCAATTACAAAGTCAAATCAAAAAAAACTCTGCTAATGTGATACGTGGGTTTATTATTTTTCTGGCAAAAAATAATAAACCTATTTTGCCCCCCCCCCAAAAAATGGGGGGGCAAAAAATTAAGGGGGGTCTCGTGACGATTTCTAATCTGGGGCGTAATTAGACTTTAAATTTGACATACCTACTAAATTTGAAGTCTCTGGCTCTTACCATTATCTTTTTAGACAGGATTAATGAAAACCGCTTTAAAGCGGTAAAAACCGCTAGCAGTATATTTGATTGAACCCAAAAGTTTCGGGGCACAATTAGAGCCCAGATGGGACCTATATACCAAATCGGTCAACGCTAAGTGGCAAAAGTGCCCATCACGGCGTACGGCGGACAAACGGATTTTTTTTTATTCGATTTTTGGATTCTACGTACCTCGAAACGTATAATATCAAATTTTGGGGAGGGGTAATTTTTTTTTTCGTGACAATTCCAAAGGTTCATTATTGAAAATAATAAACCAAAATTAAGCTAACAATATTTCTTTTTTAATAAAAATATTCTTAACCATATGAACGCGGATTGGAGAATTTCAAGGTCACCAACAAATTTCCTCCCAAAAAATAAAGGGGGTTTGTATCGAAAATTTCCTTTCTATCTTTAACGGTTTCCGAGATATTTGACTATGTTGTTTAAAATGAGTCACCCTGTAATCTGTATGTTATGATAACCGGATGTATGAGGTCACCCAGTATTTATAGTTAATGCGCCTCTCTGTGTATTGATAATCACTTCTTAGGCAATTATTACCAACTTTTGCCAATCTGGCAATCTCATTCATGTGATTGTTATATCAGGACCTCTCTCTATTGTGATCGCGTGTCGTTTCAATTCATATTTATCATGTCAATAACCTTGTCATTATAGAATTAATTATAAAGGATGTTTTACTAATCGAGCTATAAACTTGGGTATAGATGTTTTACATTTAGATTAGATATGATTTACATGAAAGATCAGTAAAGGAACATTCACACTAAGGCCGTACCTAGGGGGGGGGGTCATGGGGTCCAGCCCCCCGAAATTTCATTATTTTTTTATGCATGACTTATGTAATATTGTAAGGTGTACTCATCATCACCAACAACAAAAATAACAACAACAGCAACATTATCAGCAATAAAACATCAACAATAGCAATAATAACAACAGCAACAGCGACTTCATCAACAATAACAACATCAGGAGGGTCCAGAACAGCGACTTCATCAACAATAACAACATCGGGAGGGTCCAGAACAGCGACTTCATCAACAATAACAACATCAGGAGGGTCCAGACCACCACCCCCTGAAATTTCATTATTTTTTCATGCATGACTTATGTAATATTGTAAGGTGTACTCATCAACACCAACAACATCAACAACAGCATCATTAACATGCAATAACCATAATAACAAGAGCAACATCATCAGCAATAACAACATCAACAATAGCAATAATAACAACAGTAAGAACAACAACAGCGACATCATCAACAATAACAACAACAACATCATCAAGAACAACAATAATAACTACAACAACAACAATATCATCATCAACAATAACCAACAACAACAACATCATCAAGAACAACAATAATAACTACAACAACAACAACAATATCATCATCAACAATAACAACAACAACATCATCAAGAACAACAATAATAACTACAACAACAACAATATCATCATCAACAATAACCAACAACAACAACATCATCATTTTGTTGTTTTCCGACTTACGCTTA
>CM022883.1:9968054-9993364 GCA_012654025.1 Pachypsylla venusta
ACACATTGTTTATATAAAAGTGCTCTCAGACAGCCACTTGCTTACTTATCATATAGCATATCACACATTGTTTATATAAAAGTGCTCTCAGACAGCCACTTGCTTACTTATCATATAGCATATCACACATTGTTTATGTAAAAGTGCTCTCAGACAGCCACTTGCTTACTTATCATATAGCATATCACACATTGTTTATATAAAAGGCCTCTCAGACAGCCACTTGCTTACTTATCATATAGCATATCACACATTGTTTATGTAAAAGTGCTCTCAGACAGCCACTTGCTTACTTATCAATTAACATATCACACATTGTTTATATAAGCAAGGAAAAACCAATACACATGTTCTTATTATACACATGTTCTTATTGGACAATGGACACATTGTTTATATAAAAGTGCTCTCAGACAGCCACTTGCTTACTTATATAGCATATCACACATTGTTTATATAAGCAAGGAAAAACCAATACACATGTTCTTATTGGAATGTGCTAATTGCTGGATCTGCGGACTCCCATAAGAATGGGTGTATTTGTTTTTTCCTTACGTATTTGTTTTTTCCTTACTTGCAAGGATATATGCTATAAGATAAGTAAGTATGCGGCTGTCTGAGAGCACTCTAAAGCGCACTTAAAAAGATAATATTCACGTTTAAATACTGTGGTTGGCGTAGGGTTACCAGACGACCGGCTTTGGAAAGACATATCCCTAATTTTTGCATGTTTCTGGAAAATATCCTGTTTTTTATAAAACCATACAAAAGCACTTTTTAAGCCAAATCGTCTGTATAGAAAAATACAGTATCCATTTCTAAACTGTGAAGTATAACTTCCGTGAGATGGATTGTGAACAGTTCTACACACTTAATGAAATCAGAAGACCCTGATGTAAAAACCTTCCTGACAAAAGTCCAGAGCTCTGAAAAGTATGTCTATGACCAGATGAAAATTCCAAATCCGGGACCTGTTAGATTATGACTACAAGTAAAAAAGCACTATGTACTGTATTGCATGTATGTCTAAATCAATACTTTTTTCACCATAGGACAATTAAGTCGTGCTTTTTCATGCAACAAGTCCTGCTTTTGGAATTTCATCTGGTCACCCTAAGGCCGGCCATACGCGCACCAATAAGTCTGTGCAGGCATGCCTGTACGGACTTATCTGCGCAGACATGTCTGTACGGACTTATCTGCGCAGACAAGTCTGTCGTGTATGGCAGGATCTGCACAGATTTTGTCTCCGATTTTCAGACAAAATCTGTGCAGATCCTGCCATACACGACAGACTTGTCTGCGCAGATAAGTCCGTACAGACAAGTCTGCACAGACTTATCGGTGTGCGTATGGCCGGCCTAAGTTGGATAACATTTCCATGCCTTAGGTATTGCTATTGGTTTATTATTTTTAAGTATGAACCTTTAAAATGTACGTAGCCGTAAAACATTGCGTAACGTGGCTTTTCAAGAAAAAATTTGATTCTGTTTTTGGTCAATTTCTTGTATTACAAATTCTTCTTTAACTTCATTTTTTCCCATTTTCCTTTGGACTCAGTTTTGCCTTCTCTTTAGCTGTACCGTTTCCTGGTACGGTATATAACGGTAACACTCGCTTACATCTCAGTATCCATAAAAACTTAGCGTTAGAAACTGTTGTATGCTGATGAACTTTGGTTTGATGCAGAGTTTTTTGAAGGCTGGATGACCTAGCAAACACCAAACGTTTTGTATATACACTGGCTTAGGATCGCATTGGCTATATTTCTTGTATTACAAAATACCTATCACTATTGGCGTTAGGGAACCTCTTTTTATTCACAAAACTTTCATCTTTTGCAGAAAATGAATGATGTGTATGAGATTGCCTAAATGAATGAAATCAAATTGACATTTACTCACTGCAATTATCAGAACTTGTATGACCGAGCACAATAAATGGAAAAGGTTTAATTAGTTCTGATAGCAAGGCTGTGGGAAGGGGTACCACTCCGAACTTTAAAACGTGGTTGAGTTTTTGCTCAAGGTTGAACCAAATCTGATCTAACCTTACTTATAAATTATAAATATTACTATTTCTGTGTGTTCAAATAAGTTTTAGTCCAAGCAAAATAGAAAAGAACAATGGAACAATTTACATAAGTAAGGTATATATATTAGTAATATTTGTGTAACATATGGATCTCACTCAGTTAAAAAGGACACCATGAGGCACCCGGTGCTCCATTAACACCACAAAACAGACGTATAGCAATATACCGTTCCCAGGAGACATTCATTCCGACAGACTACCTATTCCTAAATTATAAGTAGTCAAATTCATGCCAATGTGAGACTTCACTTATATGCATTTGTTAAAAATTGTGTCATTTATTAAAAAAATGCCATTTTTTTCTAACTTGAGTCGTCAATTTTATGTTATTTCTTTCTAACTTGGGTCGTCAATTTGATTCCATTTCTTTCTAACTGGAGTCGTCAATTTTATGCCATTTTTTTTAACTTGAGTCGTCAATTTTATGTCATTTCTTTCTAAATTGAGTCGGCAATTTTATGCCATCTCTTTCTAAATTGAGTTGTCAATTTTATGTTATTTCTTTCTAACTGGAGTCGTCAATTTTAAGCAATATTTTTTAACTTGAGTCGGCAATTTTATGCCATTTCTTTCTAACTTGAGTCGGCAATTTTATGCCATTTCTTTCTAAATTGAGTCGTCAATTTTATGCCATTTCTTTCTAAATTGAGTTGTCAATTTTATGCCATTTCTTTCTAAATTGAGTCGTCAATTTTATGCCATTTCTTTCTAACTTGGGTCGTCAATTACTTCCCTATTTTTACAATTCGCCATTTCTCCTATTACATTCCATTCTTTTCCAATTCAAGTTGTTCATTACATGCCATAAATAGGAGGGCGTGAATTGAATCCCAAGCTGAGTAAGTTTTTTTTTTTTCTGGCGTCTATTACATGCCATTTGTTCTATTCTGAATCATCTATTACATTCCATTTGTTCCAATTTGTGTCGTCTATTACATGCCATTTGTTCCAATTTGTGTCATCTATTACATACCATTTGTCGTCTATTACATTCCATTTGTTCCAATTAATGTCGTCTATTACATGCTATTTGTTCCATTTGTGTCGTCTATTACATGCCACATTTTGTTTCAATTTGAGTCGTCTATTAGATGCCATTTTGTTTCAATTTGAGTCGTCTATTACATGTCATATTGTTTCAATTTGAGTCGTCTATTTCATGCCAATTTGTTTCAATTTGAGTAGTCTATTATATACATGTCATCTTGTTTCAATTTGAGTCGTCTATTACATGGTCTAGAGTTAATATACTGGTATACTTTCTTTGTTCAGAGTTTTAAATTCTTGTGTAAATATAACTTTGTACGTGAGTTGGGCATTAGATTTAGTGTCTCTGCAAACAACATTATAGTTTGACTATTATTATTTACTATTCCATGTCGCACTGGTTATGACGCAATACAAATGGTTACTTCATTTGGGTTTATTTTGATTTGTGTCCAGTTATTCTTCTTGTATGATTTTAGTTAGATGGGTTTTGCTTACAATCATTGAAATAAAAGAGTAATTAAAATCCGAACAAATAACTTTTTTTTTAAATTAAACTGGTTGCAGTTCTCTATTGCGACTGCAATTATTATCACTGCGACCTGCATTTAGATCTATTTGGACCAGTAGGCGGGGATCGAACTAGATTCGAACCAACAGTCCCCTGATTAATGTATCCCGTCACAACCAACTGAGCTACTCAGGCTGTTACCTATAACGTGCGCCAGGCCAAATTCCAGAAAGAACCAGTGTATCTTTACACGAAGCAATTCACCAGGTTTTTCACACCATCAGATATACGATTCTACAGGGGATAGGTCATTGAAATTTTGAACATACATTCCGTAGTATAGCACAATACTACAGGATACACTTCAAAAGTTAATGTTAACCCGGACAGGAGATAGGTAATTTCAAAGTTTGCTCTTTTGGATACTCAGTGACTGACTGACATACTGACTAATTCACTCATCATCATAACTTTCAGGCACTTCCCGTATACTTAAGGAATATATAAATATATACGCTGAAAAAGGGAATAATCCGAAAATTTGAACTTTTTAACTCTAAGTGCTCCAAAACGGTGTCGCTTTAGGGAAGACAATACAACGTTTCGTAATGTAGTTTTAACTGATAAAACACTGAAATCTTCCATAAAGTTTGATATTTACATGCAATTAAGTAGGATATAATTTTCAAAATCGAAAATCCCTTAACACCAGTCATAACATATCAGAATTTTACGTTTCCACAACAAACCGCTAAAAAAAAAAAAAAAAAAAAAAAAAAAAAAAAAAAAAAAAAAATCAAAATACAGAAAAAAAAGATAAAAAATATTTTCAAAATACAGAATATTGGGGCCCCCAAAAACTGTACAGCAAATTTCCTCCATGTACTAAATATGTAGGTGTACCAAAATTGGATGAAAATTGTGGCTTGTATCGCGTAACAAACAAACAAACATACACATAAAAAAGTGCATTTTGGGATGTATACCGGGGTCAAAAGTTGAATTCACTAACGTTCACAATAAGTTGAAAAAAAAATATAAAAAAAATGGCCAAAAATTGCCGCCCCTAAAATCTGCCACTGTATGCTCCGGCCTACTGGTAAATCCAGCACTACTATAATTTTGTCACATGAATTGTGTTCTGTAGCTAAAGTGTCGGACTCCGTAATACATAGGTATCTTTTCGTCTAGTCCGATTTTTATGAAACTTGATATTGGGCATTTTCGAAGATTATACACAGTGTTCGAAAAGTCCCGGGACGAATTTTTTAAATTTTAAACCGCTAAAGATAGAGACTTGAAATTTTATATGTAGTTCTAACACAAATTAATCTATTTTTTGGCGTAATTAAAATTTCTACAGGGTCTCGCACACGAAATGTTAACATCAACCAAAAATGAAATTTTACCCTCCTTGGGTATAAAAAGTGTAAAAAGTTAAAATCACGAGATTCTCAAAAAGTGTAAAAAGTTAAAATCACGAGATTCTCTATCTTTAGCCGTTAAAAATGAAAAAAATCCGTCCGGGACTTTCCGAACACTGTATTTATAGAATTTTGTGCTCAAAATTGGCCATATACATCAGTGGTTATTTTAACTGTGTGAAGTTTACAGTTCATAGAACTGTTTATATTTATAAAAGGAAAAGCCATTAATCCACATTACATGTTTTAATAGGAAACATAGTGCCATATAATTAGAGATGTACTTACTGGTGCATTCAACAATATTAGGTATACAAATTAATAGGTAATGCGATGTTCTACTAATTAAGATGTTTTATTATGAAATCTTGTTGCAATTCTTAATGCATCCAATCAAAAGATGCATTCGAGTATTCTTATTTTGTAACATGATAAACAGAGTGTACACATACCCAGCGTCTATGGCATGTTGAATACACCATTTCCCGTTAGATCACTGAAGTTAAGCAACGTCCAGCGAGGTTGTACCATGTGGGTGTCTGCGCGAGTTCGCGCCCTCGTGATGCTGGCTTTTTTCCGTCCCAAACCAGGCTGGGTGAGGTCAATGTGGGTATCTGGTTTGCAAGTTTCCAGGGAATGAAGGGTAAAACCCCCGTCTTGAATGAACAATATAGATGTTAAAGAGACGTTAAGCCAAATTAAAAAAAAAAAATCCTTGAGACCAATTCTTTGGCGTGAGGCCCACAAAGTATGAGCCCCACATGCTAATACTTTCTCTCACATTATAGCAGCTACTCAATCGTCCTCACGAGCACCTCAGAATCACAAACACTGAGGCCCACAAAGTATGCGCCCCACGTGCTAATACTCTCTCTCACATTATAGCAGCTACTCAATCGTCCTCACGAGCACCTCAGAATCACAAGCACTGAGGGCCACAAAGTATGCGCCTCACGTGCTAATACTATCTCTTACATTATAGCAGCTACTCAATCATCCTCACTGCCAACGATCATACCACGTTGAATACACCAGTTCCCGTCAGATCACTGAAGTTAAGCAACGTCCGGGCGTGGTCAGTACTTGGATGGGTGACCGCTTGGGAACACCACGTATCGTTGGCTTTTTCCGGCCCAAACCAGGCTGGGTGAGGTCAATGTGGGTAGCTGGTTTGCAAGTTTCCAGCGAATGGAGGGTAAAACCCCCGTCTTGAATGACCAATAGATATTAAAGAGACGTTAAGCCAAATAAAAAAAAAAAAAAAAAAAAAAAAAAAAAAAAAAAAAAAAAAAAAAATCATCCTCACGAGCACCTCAGAATCACAAGCAATTTCCGGAAAAAATATATTTAAAAAAAAAAATATTCAAGTTTTTATGCGCATACATTGATCGAACCAAATATTACCCTTCTCAAGGTTAGCGGGTATATATGTCAAAATAGCTTCCTCACCGTTTCACCTCTGTAGAACAAATTACTTAAAACAATTTAGTGGAATTCATAGGAGGGTCTTAACTTCAACTCTCCCGCACATGTTTTCACCAGACTGTCGATTTTGGGGATAAATATGACTGTACCAAGAAAAGAAACGCTTACCATGCACATATATGCCCTCAAAATCCCTTAAATTTCACTCTCCTTGTCAATTGTAATTGACAAGGTTCTCCTCCAGAACCATACTTGACAGTTTCTGGGGGAGAACCTTATTAATCACTGCAATATTAAGTTTAGAGATGGTATTAGGATGTTTGTAGTCATTATGAAATATTAAATTGAAAAATTTTATGTATCAACTACAATTAATTTGATGAGCCACGAGCGCTTTCGTCAGTTACGACATTCTCATATGTTACGACATGGTACAATATGAGATTATATTAAGATGGTGGGTGGGGGGTATATTATGGTTGTTCATATTTGTTACACCTATGGACATACAGGGTTTGCACTTTCTAGTTGTCCCATAGGATTTTACATGTAAATTTAGACTTCTATCTGGCATATCCTCCCAGTATGTCACAAAATAGAAGTGATAGTGATTTTTGGCGTAATTTTTAACCAGGATTCCAGTGAAACCATTATCACGAAAATCGGACCTACGGTTCTGGACTTAGAACCGATCTAGTGGACTAAGGTTCCTTTATAGAATAATGGTTAATACTTTTAATAATTTGAGCAAAAATGTATGCAGAAAACCGTTTTTTGGAAATTGTAATTTCCTCAATTATCAGTAACTGTGTTGCCTAAAATAACTGTGACGTACATACCTAGTAATGCAAAGTACGTGGGTTCGAGTCATCAAAGTGCTTGAATTTCTTTTATGGATATTAGGTACTCGTACGCTTTTCGTTTGATGAAATCTTGTTTTATTAAAGTGAATCGAAACGGTCTTGCTTGCTATTCAATTAAGGACACTTGCCTCTTGAAGTCGAGATCGGTTCCCGCCGGAGGTGGATTTTTTGCTCAAAAGAATTAATTTTCAGATTGAGTGTTTTTTTTCTTTCCTTATCCAATTAAAAGGGAAGTATTGGAATAAGCTGAAATTTTCGATGCCGAGTTTTCAATGCCGTTTTGGGGTCTCCAGAGTCCAAATCTCGAGTTTCAGTAATTGGTACGTTTGTGTGTCTGTCTGTAAAAAAGATATCTCAAGAACGGTAAGTGCTAGAGCTTAAAATTTGGTATCTATTTAAAAACAATTTTATGCATAGAATGCAAAATAACACTTTTGGTTGAAATCGAATCTACTCTTAACAGCTCTTTGCTGCTTTTAGCGGTTTTCACGTGTCTGGCAATGAAAGAAAACGGAAAGAGCTAGAGACTCGATTTTTTTATTATGTAAATTTTATGTATGTAAAAAAGGTACATAAAATTGATGTAATAAAAAAAAAAAAAAATTACAACGTACATTGTAAAACGTCTGGATTTTTTTAATAGGTAAGGAAAGTCGTGTGATGTTCACACCAGATTTTTTATCCTATATCTTCTCCTTTCTTAGGTCTGTGGACGCCAATAATTACAATGTTTAGCTCCCTCTATCAAATTTTAGCCCCCCCTCACTCCGCTAATGACATTCCCAAGTAATCAAGGGCTCTGCGCTTTGAAGACTTCTAACTGTCGATGGCACGTGAAGTTGTAGATCCTTGATATTGCAAATATAATGGGTATATTACCTCGCACGGTTGCCTGCAATTCACAAGCTCTAACTTATCAAAATATTATAACTGATATGTGATTTCACTGTCAGGTCATAGATTAGAGGCTAATTTTTACCTATCTTTGCTGAGCGAATGCTGTAGTATCTTGATAATTAAACGCACATCGGGGTAGTACGCTAGTGAACAATTATTTTCAATTTTCCGTGTCATCAACAGTCAGCAGTATTCAAAGCGCGGAGCCATTGATCACTTCGGTATGCCATTCGCGGAGTGAGGGGGGGGGCTACAATTTGATAGAGGGAACTGTAAAATTGTAATTATTGGCGTCCAGAAACCGAAGAGAAGGAGATATAGGAAAAAAAACAGTCGATTTGAATCCACTTTTTGAGGAAAATCCACCGCGGGCGGGAATCGAAATTCGATCTCGACATCAAGATGCACGTGTCCTTACTGGACTAGAAAGCAAGCATGTTTCGATTTACCTTAATTAAACAAGATTTCATCAAACTGAAACAGGAGATATAATATTCGCTAAAAAACTCCGTGTACTTTGATGACTCGAACCCACGTACTTTGCATTAGTAGGTATGTACGTCACAATTATTTTAGGCAACACAGTTTCTGATAATTGAGGAAATTACAATTTCCAAAAAAACGGTTTTCTGCATACATTTTTTTTCCAAATTATCAAAAGTATTAACCATTATTCTATGAAGGAACCTTAGTCCACTAGATCGGTTCTAAGTCCAGAACCGTAGGTCCGATTTTCGTGATAATGGTTTCACTGGAATCCTGGTTAAAAATTACGCCAAAAATCACTATCACTTCTATTTTGTGACATACTGGGAGGATATGCCAGATAGAAGTCTAAATTCACATGTAAAATCCTATGGGACAACTAGAAAGTGCAAACCCTGTATGTCCATAGGTGTAACAAATATGAACAACCATAATATACCCCCCACCCACCATCTTAATATAATCTCATATTGTACCATGTCGTAACATATGAGAATGTCGTAACTGACGAAAGCGCTCGTGACTCATCAAATTAATTGTAGTTGATACATAAAATTTTTCAATTTAATATTTCATAATGACTACAAACATCCTAATACCATCTCTAAACTCAATATTACAGTGATTAATAAGGTTCTCCCCGGAAACTGTCAAGTATGGTTCTGGGGGAGAACCTTGTCAATTACAATTGATAAGGAGGCTGATCATTATCAACCTCAAGGATTATGGATTAGATGTAGGTATATATATATATATATATAAGATGACAATTTGACAATTAAACATTAAACTTATTTAGAACAGCAGATTCATAAATCCGGCTACCATTGGCAAAGATGATGTCACTTTTGTTTGAAATAATGACATATTTATATGATGACAATTGAAAACTAAACTTATTTGGAGCAGCAGACTCATAAATCTGGCTACAATTGGCAAAGATGATGTCACTTTTGATTGAAATAATGACATATTTATATGATGACAAATTAAAAGTAAAATTATTTAGGGCAGCAGTCTCTTAGACCCCAAATGGACCTACATACCAATTTCCATCAAATTTCGATCAATGCTTAGTCAATTGATCGAAATTTTTGGATTTTTTATTCAATTTTTGGATTCTACGCACCTTGAAACGTAAAATATCAAATTTTGGAGAGTATTTCTATAAAATAATAAACACATATTAATAATATGTCACATTGGCAGAGCTTTTTCATTCGGGGGGGTGTAGAACCCCCCCCCACCCTTGTTGGCGCCACTGGAACCAATGAACATATTAGGTCAGAATAACAAGATTTTTTTTTCGTGTCAATTCCAAATGTTCATAATTTTTTTTATGAACATAATTTCTTCATATTTTTGGTTACATAATTCAAGAAATAATATTGAAAATAAAATAAAGAAAAATGGTACCCTATTATATAAAACTCATTTATTGTTATAAATGAGTTTGTGTTAAGTGGGGTTCAACCCTTTGTAGAGCAGTGGAACATAATCACCCCAGAACACCCGATCCCGCCTGATCAGTCAGTCCAAAGAGGAATCCCCTTGCGAGACCAGATTTTGAATCAATGAAACAACCAGTCACACAAGAAAACTCAACTCCGAACTGACTGAACCGGCGAAATCGAAAATTAATTAAATTAAATTAAATTTAAAGTTAATTAAATTAAATTGAAAATAACACACCAAGAGCCATATATATTGTGGATGGGTGCTCTGAATTTTGAACCAATTCGTTCAGTACCTCTTTCGACGTTGACATGTCGGTCAGTCAGAGAGCTCTCTTATTTTGTTTCTCGTTATTGCGGGGGGGGGGCTGTCGGAAAGAGATGCCCAAGGAAACCTTTTTATATGAAATGTGACTGGTTTTGAAACTGGTTCACACAATTTATGTTGCAATCAATTCTATAGACAGGTAGTGGTTGATAATATGTGTGAGTGTTGTCTATGATAGAACCATACCATACGTTTAGTGAAAGTAAATCGTACGAGTGAGTATGTGAGAGGGTATGTTGACATGACTGGAGAACTAGGAGGAGGACCAAACCAAACCAGGCGTCCAACCAAGCATAAATATTTAGAAAGAGATATTATTCAATTGGCAGTAGCCAACGACCTTATCACGGTGAATACAACAGATCCCGTCAGATCACTCGAGTTAATCAATGACAGGTGTGGTTAAAATATGGATGGGAAACATTTGCCATGATTAGAAAACTTGGAGGAGGGCCAAACCCACAGCCAGAAGTCCAACCAACCATAAATATTTAGAAAGAGATGTACTACTATTCAATTGGCAGTAGCCAACGACCTTATCACGATGAATACAACAGATCCCGTCAGATCACTGAAGTTAATCAATGACAGGTGTGGTTAAAATATGGATGAGAAACATTTGACATGATTAGAAAACTTGGAGGAGGGCCAAACCCACAGCCAGACGTCCAACCAACCATAAATATTTAGAAAGAGATATAATATTATTCAATTGGCAGTAGCCAACGAACTTATCACGGTGAATACAACAGATCCCGTCAGATCACTCGAGTTAATCAATGACAGGTGCAAATAAAATGTATTAAAATATGGATGGGAAACATTTGACATGATTAGAAAACTTGGAGGAGGACCAAACCCACAGCCAGAAGTCCAACCAACCATAAATATTTAGAAAGAGATGTACTATTATTCAATTGGCAGTAGCCAACGAACTTATCACGGTGAATACAACAGATCCCGTCAGATCACTCGAGTTAATCAATGACAGGTGTGGCTGGAATATGGATGGGAAACATTTGCCATGATTAGAAAACTTGGAGGAGTACCAAACCCACAGCCAGAAGTCCAACCAACCATAAATATTTAGAAAGATATATACTATTATTCAATTGGCAGTAGCCAACGAACTTATCACGGTGAATACAACAGATCCCGTCAGATCACTCGAGTTAATCAATGACAGGTGTGGCTGGAATATGGATGGGAAACATTTGACATGATTAGAAAACTTGGAGGAGGACCAAACCCACAACCAGACGTCCAACCAACCATAAATATTTAGAAAGAGATATAATATTATTCAATTGGCAGTAGCCAACGACCTTATCACGATGAATACAACAGATCCCGTCAGATCACTCGAGTTAATCAATGACAGGTGTGGTTAAAATATGGATGGGAAACATTTGACATGATTACTGAACTTGGAGGGCTAGGAAATATGAGACCCCAAATGGGACCTACAAACCTACATACCAAATTTCATCAAAATCGGTCAACGCTAAGTGACAAATGGGCCAATCACGACGAACAATTGGATTTCTTTTATTCGATTTTTGGATTCGGGGTGCCTTGAAAAGTAAAATATCGGAATATATATTTTTTTTGAAAAAAACCCGCCAGCGGTACCTATATTTGATTGCACCAAAAAAAAAAATCGAATTTTCGAAGATTACTTTTTTTACAACAAATATGACATACATACAAAATTTCAAATCTCTTGCTCTTACCACTCTCTCTTTAGACAGCAATACTGAAAACCTATAAAAAGCGGCCAAAATCTCCAAGGGTGTATTCGATTTCACCCAAAAGTTTCAGTGCATAATTAGAGCCCAGATCTTTGGATTCTACGTACCTTGAAACGTAAAGTAAGAAATTTTGGAGAGGGAGGTATTTTTTAATTTTTTTCGTAACATTCCAAATGTTCATCATTGAAAATGATAAACCAAAATCAAATCAAGATTTCTAGGGCCGTTCAAGGAAGAAGGTATTTTCGAGTATCGCATAATGGTCGGTGTTTAGTTGATTCCCTGGATAACCTTTTAGAAAATTAATTTCCCATCGTAATGTATATTTTTCTTAATTTTTATTTAATTACCTAGATTTATAGTCAAGGTGTTTTCATGATACTACCATTAACCATATTGGTGACGTCATACTTGGGAAAATGGTTGGTGTTTAGTCGATTCCCTGGATAACCTTTTAGAAAATTAATTTCCCATCGGAATGTATATTTTTCTTCATTTTTATTTAATTACCTAGATTTATAGTCAAGGTGTTTTCATGATACTACCATTAACATCATAATTGGTGACGTCATACTTGGGAAGATTTAAGCACGATTTTCTGTATGATATTCCATGATTTCAATTTATGTTATCCGTACTCAACCTTCGGTGAATAACTCTCACAGCCTTTTGGCACCTCATTGACCCTAACAAATATACAATCTTGTTCTACCAGTTGCAGAAATGCTCGCGGCCCATATTGAGGAGGTTCTGTTCACAAGGTTAAAGGTCGTATCACACTTTTTTTGTAATGAAGCCAAATTTTGTCATTTTTTTTGACTTCAAACAGTACACAATGTGTGATCGACAAATACATTTCATCAAATTCACTATTTGATTGAATTTGATCAAACACAACACAAAAGTGACCAAAATTTATCTAAATAGTCTAATATGGTTTAAACGCATGACAAACACGTTTGTCATTGTTTGATCGTGTTGACAGCTAAATCGTCTGTGGAAGCCCAAGTCATGAATTATCGAAAATAATAAACAAGTGAAGAAAAACTAAATTAATTTTCGATCATTAATTGTATTAGAAAAAGAGAATCTATGAAAATTACATATTTATCAAATAGCTGGTTACTATGGTACAGAGTGCGGCAATTAGTATTGCCACTTTTCAAAAAATCGTGGGAAGGGGAGCGATAGTGGAAGGAGCGAGGGGTTTGTGATAATCAACACGATATGATATCTACTTTTTAGTTGTCGCAATGGTTTGGTCAAGCGTCGTGCGTTCGTTTTCTAAAAATTGAACCATTTATAGCTACTCAGAGGGCATTCCGCACAAGGTATGGTTTGCACTCCACGGATCCAGTTCCTGATCGAAAAACAATTTTTAGTTGAGATTACAACTTTAGGACCATATCATCAGCTTTATAGGCTATATGGGGCTACCCATACAGCCAATCGTTCTCGTGAGATTCGGCAGGACATTTTCCCCGGTCACCGGATTTGAGTCCCTGTGACTACTTCCTGTGGGGTTAACTCAAGGCTGAAGTCTTCAAACATCGCCCTGGAACCCTTGAAGAGTTAAAGGAGACAATTCTGGAAGAAATCATTCAAATTGATGCGGATATGCTGACAAGAGTCATGAAAAACTTACGTGAAAGACTCCAAAAGTTTATCACTTGCCAAGGCCGTCATTTGGACGACATCATTTACAAAACATAGATGGAAAGAAACTAGAATACCCAAGCTTTCAGAATAGAGAAATTTTTTTCAAATATCTCATTTTTATTTGCCAGCTCTTTCAAATGTGGAAATACTAATTGCCGCACCCTGTATAATACACAAAAAATAAAATCTGCGGAATGGCAAATAATTTTATTTGAAAGTCTCATCAAGCAGTGTGATGATAGGGACACAAATAACAAACACACAAATTCAACAAATATACATCAAATAAATAGTTCCAAAATCTGGAATCATTACAAATAGTGTGATACGACTTTGAAAAATAATTTATTTTAAAACTAAATATTATTAATTTGGCATATAGCTGATCCGCTTTTATGACACTACCTTGGGGCAAATCTATTTTATGAGACTTTACGGATTCGTTCATTATAGCTTTATTAGGTAACTTTTAGTGGAAAATTATTGATTCAGATTTGATCAAGGCCGTTTGTAAGTTCTGTATTTTAATTCTCAATAAATCTATCATTTTCTTGCATTAAAAGGTATTTTAATTAATTGCCGAGTGGGCAGTAACAGAATACAGGTGGGACCATGCTAGCAATGTCCACATATACATTATCTGTATAGGTACTCGTACGAGTATTTCAGCTACCACGCTAATTGTATTGGAAATTCTACTAATCTGAACACAAAATTTCCGGTGGCTGAAATTTGGTATGTAGGTCCTTTTATGTTCTAGATGTGCAGTAAGAAAGGATTTTTGGATATTTCAAATGGGGCACCAACCGCGGGGGGTGGGGGGGGAAGGGCGCGCCCATCAAATATTATCACATTTTCATCACTGTTTCTCCGACCCGGTAAATTTCCGGTGGCTGAAATTTGGTATATAGGTTTGCTTTTATGTTCTAGATGTGCAATAAGAAACTGGGGTACCAGCGGCGGGAAGAAAAAAGCGCCCATAAAATATTATCACCTTTTCATCACTCTTTCTCCGTACCAGTAAATTTCTGGAGGCTGATATTGTTTTGTGGTCTAGATAAGAAAGGATTTTTCAATACCTATTCCAACTGGAGCGCCAGCCGTAGGGGATAAAGCCACGGCCATAAAATAAAATCACCTTTTCATCACTGCCCGTAAATTTCCGGTTGCTGAAATTTGTTATGGGGACCCTGTAACATCCAAAGTACTGAGCCGAAAAATTCCGTTTCCGCTGGGATTCGAAACCAGTTCAACGTGCGTGCAAGCTTACTGCGCTATTTCACTCGGACACGGTGACTACTGGAATGTTGAAAGTCTGTGGACACAGTTTTGGAATTAGGGGATGCTATTCATTATCTTGTTGAGTTTTTAAATACTCTAAATCCACCTGCTATTCCACCTCACCATCTTAGTTTCAAAATTTGAGCTCCTATCATGCTTTTACGAAATTTGATTCCATCAAAACTTTGTAACGGTACCAGACTTCAGATGAAAGCTTTACACAGGAACGCCATAGAGGCCACAATTTTCACAGGCTGTGGTACGGGAGAAACAGTATTTATACGACGTATCCCATTGATTTCCTCCGATTACCAATTTAAACGTGTTCAATTCCCTGTAAAATTATGTTTTACTATAACCATAAATAAATCACAGGGTCAATCTTTGAACCTGCCCGGAGTTGATTTGAGACATGGCTGTTTCTCACATGGTCAGTTATATGTTGCCTATTCCCTTCTAAAATTATATTTTTCAGTATTTATTAGAGAGATTTCACAAAATTATCGGAATACGAAAAAACATCCCGAAAACGATGTTGTGTCGAGTTGCGTCTCTGCGCATGACAAAAATTATGGGAGCTCGGTTTTCGTTTTGGGAGTTCCGATAATTCGAGTAGATTTATGAAACCTTTTTTTTTTGGCAAGTGTTTATTTTTTTATTTATTTTTCATCCGAGTATTTGGTGTTTCATTTCTCTAATTAGTATTTGCTTTTCTGTTGTCTATCAGGGATGGAAAATGTTAAATGGGGAAAGTACGTTAAATGTTTTAAATTTATATGTAGCGTAATATTTAGTTAAAACAAAAAGTTAAATTAGTCTCTTTTAATTGTATTACAACACTAGAATTTATTGAACCTCAATTTCTTTGAGTATTTCATACATACGTCTTGCTTCTTGAATAATATTATGGGATAAGAGTGATACGATTGAAAACACGATTGTGTTGTTTTGAAATGTGAAAATTTTTTCTTTCATTATCCGATAGAGGCGCTTAAGTTTTCGTTTTCGTGGTGTTGCGAAATCAAAAAAATTCTTCCGCCTATGACGCACGAAGCCCATTAACTTATCGTTTTTGTATTGATTATGGGGACCGTATAACAGATTTGCGAAATCTCTCTATTATTTAGAAGAAAAAAAGCATAGATATACGATAAATAATACGGCATTCACAAATGCTGGAAATCGAAATAATTTTGACTTCGGTCGTCCTTTGGAACCGACAAGTGCTCACTCATCAACTTCAAATCCTCCTTGTGTTGGATTTGTCGCTTGAAGTAAGTCGCTTGTAGTCATTGGTAATGGTGTGAGTTTATAGAGTCGCTCTTAGTTGTTTCGAAAAGAACGATTTTCATGATTCTCTCCTGTTCTAAAATAAAAATCAAGAAAGTCAGTAGCCTGGAGCTTTGGCTAGAGCGTTGTTGACCAGTTGACTCATATTCCTTATGTCATATAATTACCAGAGTACGGTTGTTGCGGTGCGTGGTTCGGTGATACGTCAACATGCAACGCAACATAGACTAGCAGATAAAGTGATTGCCCGGAACACTATATCCAACGTTACCAAGGCAAACTACAACCACGCCCGAATCAATTTAAAATAGAAATACATAAGTATATTTAAAGGGTAGGTTTACAGGGTGAAAGAATGAGTAGTTGTTGGGGGGGGGGGGGGNGGGGGGGGGGGGGGAGTAGGCTATGTGGGGAGGAACATCCTTTCTATAATGTTTCATAGAGAGGCTCTATTCACAATAACTCAGAAAATTCCGAGTTATTGTGAAAGAAAAATCAACACTCAGTCTCTTAATTAGTATCGGAGGTAATCTAATAATGACATTGTAGAACAGACGGCGCATGAATTATAAAGTTGTGTACAGAGGGTTTTCTTTCTACACTCAAACCAATAATGGAAAGCCATCAGCAAAATATGAGTTTCTATTAAGAGTGTGACACGCAATAGAGGGTTACCAAGCCGGGAAAGTGTACAGCTAAAGAGAGTAGGCACTGAACAGAAGTTTGTGGCATGGTGGAATTAAGGGAAAGCAACGCCGGGCGCAAATATAATTGGGATGGGATAAAGTTAAAGAAGAAGATACAGGGTGTAAAAAAACTTTTTTTTTCCACGGTCAAACGTGTACTCCATTATTGAACAAGGGTCTCCTTCAAATCTGTGGTACTCCATTCTTGAACATTTCATTCTACACTGGTACTCCATTCTTGAACACTTCATTCTACACTGGTACTCCATTCTTGAACAAGAGTCTCCTTCAAATCTCTGGTACTCCATTCTTGAACATTCCATTCTACACTGGTACTCCATTCTTGAACAAGGATCTCCTTCAAATCTCTGGTACTCCATTCTTGAACATTCCATTCTACTCTGGTACTCCATTCTTGAATAAGGGTCTCCTTCAAATCTGTGGTACTCCATTCTTGAACAAGGGTCTCCTTCAAATCTCTGGTTCTCAATTCTTAAACATTCTTTTCTACACTGGTACTCCATTCTTGAACAAGGGTATTCTTCAAATCTCCGGTTCTCCATTCCTGAACATTCTTTTCTACACTGGTACTCCATTCTTGAACGAGGGTATTCTTCAAATCTCTGGTTCTCCATTCCTGAACATTCTTTTCTACACTGGTACTCCATTCTTGAATAAGGGTCTCCTTCAAATCTCTGGTTCTCCATTCTTAAACATTCTTTTCTACTCTGGTACTCCATTCTTGAACAAGTGTATTCTTCAAATCTCTGGTTCTCCATTCCTGAACATTCTTTTCTACACTGGTACTCCATTCTTGAACAAGAGTATTGTTAAAATCTCTGGTTCTCCATTCTTAAACATTCCATTCTACACTGGTACTCCATCTTGAACAAGGGTATTCTTCAAATCTCTGGTTCTCCATTCCTGAACATTCTTTTCTACACTGGTACTCCATTCTTGAACAAGAGTATTCTTCAAATCTCCGGTTCTCCATTCTTAAACATTCCATTCTACACTGGTACTCCATTCTTGAACAAGGGTATTCTTCAAATCTCTGGTTCTCCATTCCTGAACATCCTTTCTACACTGGTACTCCATTCTTGAACAAGGGTCTTTTTCAAATCTCTGGTACTCCATTCCTGGAGAGGCAACAACAACAGCAAGAACAACAACTACAACAACCTCAGCAGCAGCAACAACAATAACATCAACAAAAACAACAGCAGCAACAACAAGAACAACACCACATTCCATGATCATCACTTCCAGGTGTTAGTCCTGGCTTGGCCCTTCCCTGTCCATTAGTCTGAATCCTTCTCCACTCTGTTCATGATACAAGATACTGGTGGCCTACTAAGGACAGTCCTCAAGACTGACTGATGTGCAACACCATATCCGCTTGTTATTAATTATGATTGAATATCACATGAACACATTCTCAACAATACCTACAGAGGTCTTGTCATCGTAATGTTTCCTTTACACTAAGCTATCCGGTGAGATGTCAAACGTTACGTCAGACTTATAAGTTTTATCCGTATTTCAAAGATCGTATTGAACAGAAAGAGTGTGACATCTAGAGCCACCATCAATCATATGTCAGATTGTTTTGGTCAAATAGCATCAAACTCGAAAACCAAAGTTGCAAAGTCGTAAATTTCAATTTTCACATATCTTCTTCTAACAGTGCCTGCTCGTAAATTTCAATTTTCACATATCTTCTTCTAACAGTGCCTGCTCGTAAATTTCAATTTTCACTTATCTTCTTCTAACAGTGCCTGCTCGTAAATTTCTATTTTCACTTATCTTCTTCTAACAGTGCCCGCTCGTAAATTTCAATTTTCACTTATCTTCGTCTAACAGTGCCTGCTCGTAAATTTCTATTTTCACTTATCTTCTTCTAACAGTGCCCGCTCGTAAATTTGAATTTTCACTTATCTTCTTCTAACAGTGCCTGCTCGTCACTTATTGATTCAATAATGCAAATATGTCACTAATTAAAATAGATGATCAATTGAACTAGTGAATCAGGGCCTCCCAATTTTTCAAAAGCGAAAAGCCCTTAACACCAGCCAACCAGCCATAACATATCAAAATTTTACTTTTCTACAACAAGCAGCTCAATAGATAAAAATCATTCTTAAAAAACAAAATATTGGGGACCTGTTGGCCCCGGGGGGTCCAGGGCCCCCAAAACTATACAATTTTCTTCATGTCCTAAATATGTATACCAAATTTTGTCAAAATCGTATGAAAATTGTGGCTTGTATCGCGCAAAAAACATACATACATATATACGCAAACACATATACATGCATACACATACACAAGTGCATTTCCGGATGTATACCGGGGTCAAAAGTGGAGTTCACTAACGTTCACAATAAAGTTAAATTCTAGTATGTTTGGTTTCAAAATGGCGGTCATTTGTAATTTCAAATGACTTCCAAGAGTGTTTAAAACTAGGCGGATTATTTGCAATGAGATATTTATGTCTAAAAAAATAGGTTCCTCGACATTGGTGTCCAATGCAATTATTCAATATCCCATTGCAAATAATTCGTCTAGTTTTAGACACTCTTGGAATTTTCAAATGGCCGCCATTTTAAAACCAAAAACACTAGACGTGTGAATTTTTTTGCAAAGTACTTACAATTTTATTGTCTTTTTTGAAATGTATCACAAGATCTGGGTTTGTATTTAAAAAACAAAATTTGGAACGCTTGGGGACCACATTGGTCACACCATCAGGTGGTTTAATTTGGGATATAATACCATGCTAAATTTCAAAACTCCACATAAAACCCTTCAAAGAATATTCAGGTGGTGTCGGACTTTTGGGACACGCAGTATAATCATCATATCAATAACCTCATATTTATTTTCTTCATTATTTTTCTCGATATCCTAATTTTTTTCTTCGTATTTTCGATTTTTCCTCCCCACTTAACAGAAACACACTTATAGCTATAAGTGTGTTTCTTTTCGTCATTATTCTTCTTCACATCTCCACGGACTGTTTAGTACAACATAGTTTAATCCAGCTGGTTCTCTATGTTGTCTAGGAAACACAATGAAATAATCACTAGAAAACTCACTTATAGAGCTATAAGTGTGTTTTCTAGTGAGGACTCATATTTTTTCTTCCTCTTAGAATATTTAATTTGCAAACATTATTGAAAATAAATAAAAAAATATGTTTTTTAAAAAGAAAGATGTGAAAAAAGTGCACTTCCTGCTGCCAATAAATTTCATTTTCACCAATAAATAATTTACAATCAATAATATAAAGAATTTTGTTGAAATAAAAATATGTGCGAGACAAATTTACGAATGAACTGCCGAATCGAAACTCTAATATTTTTAAAACAGAACCCAAAAATCAATGTCCTAGAAATCAACAATAATAATTTATTTGTAAACGTTTAGCATATGTAAACCTTGTGTTCGAAATGATGTGATCGCAATAACTAACATACTTGTATGTATTTAGAATGGACTGGTGCCAAAACGAAGCACCAAACGTGGTCTATGTAATTACAAAACAGGACGATAGCCTCATTTCAAAATGTTTTAAAATATATCATAGTCCTTGTTGATAAAAAAACTCTGCCAATGTGACACTGGGTTTATTATTTTTCTGGTAAAAAAAAAAAAAAAAAAAANAAAAAAAAAAAAAAAAAAAAAAAAAAAAAAAATAGGGGGTTTTCTTTAAAAAATGTCGTGACGATTCCAAATCTAATGCGTAATTAGACCCTGAATTTGACATACCTACTAAATTTGAAGTCTCTGTCTTTTACCATTCTCTTTTTAGACAGGATTAATGAAAACCATTTTAAAGCGGTAAAAACCGCCAGCGGTATATTTGATTGAACCCAAAAGTTTCGGGGCCAGCTGAGACCCCAAATATGACATACATACAAAATTTCAAATCTCTAGCTCTTACCATTCTCCTTTTAGACAGCAATATTGAAAGCGGCAAAAATCGCCAAGGGTGCATTCGATTGCACCCAAAAGTTTCAGGTCACAATTAGAGCCCAGATGGGACCTATGTACCAAATTTCATCCAAATCGGTCAACGCTAAGTGGCAAAAGTGCTCAACACGGCGTACGACGAACAAACGGATTTTTTTTTTATTCGATTTTTGGATTCCACGTATCCTTGAGTATCCTTGAAACGTATAATATCAAATTTTGAGGGGGGGGTAATTTTTTTCCGTGACGATTCCAAAGGTTCATTTTTGAAAATAATAAACCAAAAGTGAAAATCATGTAGGTATTATACACAACTATACCCATGAGGCCAGTACATTTTGGTGATATTTTTAGTAATTTTTAATTTCTACCAGTTCTACTATTAAGTTTNTTTTTTTTTTTTTTTTTTTTTTTTTTTTTTTTTTTTTTTTTTTTTTAATTAAAAAAAAACGATTGACATTTCGGTGGGAGGTCTGGATCCCCACCCCGGGGTACGGCCTTGCAGCAGCAAGTGATCGTTGCCCACATCGTTTAAACGGGATACTTAACTTTTTTCTCGTGTGTATCACAGACAGTGATGGTGGTGGAAGGGTTGGGTAGCATATTATGGTCGACTGGACTAGGTATATCATACCTAGTCCGTATCCGCTTCCATGTTCTCTAATATGCTAAGTAACTCTAGCTAACCTATTTATGAAATAAAATAGGTTAGCTAGCTGGGTTTGAACCATCGCCTTACTGATGTTTAACAGTCAGAACGTCTTACCGTTACACCACCATACCACCAACCTATGTCATGAGCTGTCTTTCTGAGTCTAGATTTACAATCCCTCTCTATTTTTTATGTCCAGCACTTTATCATCTTTCAGCAATATAGACACCTTAGATCTTAGATAGATGATTAAACACATCCACCAAAGTTGTGTTCACATTCACTAAAGTTGTGTCCCCTTCTCCTTCTAAATATTTATTAATTGTGATGTGGTTAGTTCAAAACCCATCAAAATTTTAATAATGTAATTAATTTGTTAACCACCTAATTAATATGACCACAGTTTGACTAACATTTTTCTCGCCTAACTTACCTAATGCTAATATAGTAATTAGTAATTTAGGTATACTTCAAGAAACAAATGTATAAAAATAGAATTTGGGTTTATCTTTTTACTTCCTTTAATAGGTATTTCATAGAGACATCAAAACAGAAAAATACAACGAAAAGAATCTCCAAAGCAATCGCAATTTAGAGGGCCGTACCCAAGATTTTTTTTCGGGGGGGGGGGAGCATTGACAGCTAAGACAGGACTAACACCTGAAAATGATGATGATGGAACGTGATGTTGTTATTGCTGTTGTTGTTGCTGCTGTTGCTTTTTTTAAATATTATAAGTGACGTGCAAAGTAGTGTATTTTTATTAAAAAAAGAAAAACGATTGAAAATTCGGGGAGGGGGGAGGGTTGGACCCCCTCTTGGTACAGCCTTGGCAATTTTTATTTAGTGTTCACATAGCTAGAAAAATTCAAAAATTGTAATTGAGGTGAGTAATAATTATGATTGTGAACTAGGTTATCGAATTGTGAAGGGGCGGCAATTGTGTAGGTAAATCCGCCACTGGTTGCAGCTAAAGACAGTAGGCACCGAACAAAAGGTTGAGACATGGTAGAATTAAAGAAAGCAGCACCGATCGACCGATCCCAAATAGAATTGAGAAAGGGTGAAGTTAAAGAAGAAAAAGAGGAGAGTTAGTGATTTCCACTCTCGTGTAACATATACAGTACACACTGTATAGTATTTATTTTAAATATGGAATACAAACTTAGGACAATTGTAATCTTAAAATTTTAGTACAATGTACTCTAACGTCAAACAAACAATAGAAATTCAAGGTTTTGCCTGAGGTAAAGTCTATGATTTTTCTAAATGTAGGTATCGGATATAAGGCCATATACTGACACAAAATGTTGTCATTTATCATATAATGACTGTCGCCAGTAGAATTAGACCTCAAATATAGACCTCAATAAGGTATATTTTCCCACAGCCGTCCCTTGAGTCTGTCGCTGGACGATTCGCACCTGCAGCGTGTCGGCCTGTTGGTTTTTGACCTGCTGAGATTTTTTTTTTCTTCTACTTTTTATAATTTTTTGTGTTATTGCAGCCAGCGTATATGACACGTTGAATACACCAGTTCCCGTTAGATCACTGAAGTTAAGCAACGTCCAGCAAGGTTGTTCCATGTGGGTGTCCACGTGGGTTCGACCCCTCGTGATGCAGGCTATTTTCCGGCCCAACCCAGGCTGGATTAGGTCAATGTGGGTAGCTGGTTTGCAAGTTTTCAGCGAATGGAGGATAAAACCCCCGTCTCGAATGACCAATAGATGTTAAGGAGACGTTAAGCAAAAAAAAAAAAATTTAATGCAAAAGACATACATATGAATCTGGGATTAGAGAGTTTGCAAAAGTTTCGTCTCCCCATGAGACAGGACTCAGAATCAACATAATTATTAACTATCCTCACATCTTGGTTGGGTATATGTAACTTGTTGCCTTGAAAGTTGGTTTATAAAAGTTTCCAGTTTACCTTGTAGCATCTGACATACGGTAGATAGATATAACTTTGGTTACACTATCTTGAAATTTAAAATCTTTAGCATTTAATTTTACAAGTTTGTATATTACTTAACTTTTTAAACCGATGTCCTTAGTTTGTGAGAATTTTTATTTTTGTCTTTCTCTTATATCGTGAGCTCTGTGTGTTCGTCTACAAATTACTGACTATGTTCGGCATATACCTTGGGAATATATAAATATGTTCTATCATGGAGAGATGGTCATTTAAGGTACTATCAATCTGAGATTTTTTTTTTTTTTTTTCGAAATCCCGCAGAACGGTATCAGGCGTGTCACACAAAGAACAATCGTTCAAATACCAAACATTCAGAGCTGATTTCAGAGATACCGCAATGGGGTGAATAGCCAAACTGAAGCATAATGGTTCATGTGGGTCACACTGTTGAGCGCCCACTTGAGACAGAATTGTTTCGTTTCCAAACGGCAAGTTCGATGATTTCCTGTAGCATTGTCGTAGAAAGTTTGACAGTTTTAGAGCCTTCTCTCTAATTCTTGTAAACATGATATTCCTCTCGCAGGAATTGAAAGAATTGAAAAAATCGATTTTCAATAAAACTTTGCCATTGTTAAGAGAATTCATCACAAAATATCGGACACTATAAATAGCGCCCTCTACATCTTCTTTTGTTCCAAAACCCAGTTGGTTTGTAAGAAAATATGAGGAAAGTTCATCTCTAACAGCGAAGCAAGCAACTTTGGCTGTAACTCTTCTGAAAACAGATCCAATAGCAATTGGACGAATTCCGCCGTCTTTTTTTTTTTTGAAGGGCGCAGAGGGAAGCACCGTAGAATAGTAGACATATTATTACGTTTAGTTTTCCGTAAAGTAAGAAATTGCATAAATTTGTCAACGATGTTAGTAGTTATTACCATCTTCGCCGGCAGAGAGAAACACTAAATCCTTTAAGTGTTGAGGAGAAGAACCGTCTAAGCCACCACTGGATCCAGCTGGAAACGACTTAATGGCTTTTAAGACTTTAGAGTACTAGGTTATAAGGGGAGATGTAGTTCTGTCTGGAACAGGTGGGAAGTTCAAGTCTCTTGATGGAGCAGGGTGTTTCTTCTTAAGCTCTTCGTAATTTAAACTACTAGTATTTGAAAGTTTATCATTGGGGCTGATGATCTTCATTGCACCTCTCACCTTTCACAACTTACTCCAACAAATTATCCACGTCGTTGGACAATACATTCAGATTTCCCATGATGGGTTGTTTTATTGTCAACTTACTCCAGCAAATCATCCACGTCGTAGGACATAACATTCAGATTTCCCATCATGGGTTGTTTTATTGTCAACTTACTCCAGCAAATCATCCACGTCGTTGGACATTACATTCAGATTTCCCATTATGGGTTGTTTTATTGTTAACTCACTCCAGCAAATCATCCACGTCGTTGGGCATAACATTCAAATTTCCCATCATGGGTTGTTTTATTGTTAACTCACTCCAGCAAATCATCCACGTCGTTGGACATAACATTCAGAGTTCTCATGATGCGTTGTTTTATTGTTAACTCACTCCAGCAAATCATCCACGTCGTTGGACATAACATTCAGATTTCCCAT
>CM022883.1:9993410-10013649 GCA_012654025.1 Pachypsylla venusta
CAGGAGTTCAACAACTAATAACCTTTTTTTCTCTTTTTCAGGTATCTACTAATAACAATTTCAGTTTTCTTTACAGGTCCTTTTAATTTTGCAGTCTATTCAAATTTTGTTAATCTATTTTTCAGTGTTGATTTTGTTTGAATATTAAGGGTGAGGGGTATTTTGGTTCCCAATTTTGTAATGTGTCAGCGGTTTTTTAACCCCCTGAAACACACTAAATAATAATAATGAATGAGAAACTGGGCGATATTTTAGTATTGGGGATCAAGAAGCAAGAAGTTAAGTCATTTCATTATTTTGCCTCTTTCCTCTAGACCTCTTCCTTTCTCTTAACTTGACTCAGACAATCTCTTAGTTAAGTGAAAGTACCACTAAAATGATTTAACAAAAACCTTTTTTTTTTCTTTGCAAATATTTTTCTTACCAGGCAATATGACATATTACTAAGGATGACTTAATAGAATAAGATAAAGCTCGGGTATCTAGGGGAAGATACCTTTCAGAAAAAAATATTGTTGCATATGTGCGAGTAATGAATGGATACATTTCAAACTAATTTTGGATGACTATTAAATATTGTCTTTTTTCGACTTCAAACAGAACCAAACAGTGTGATCGACAAATATATTTGATTAAATTCACTATTTTATATCAAACACAAAAGTGACCATTCTAAATTATCTGATGGAGTTTAAACAAAAGACAAACACGCCTAAAGAAGTATAACTTCAAAGATTCTTTAACATTTAAGATAAAATGTTGTTTAATTTTAATTTCAAGAAAACAAATTTTGATAATTAGATATGATAGGCCCGTTTGACCGTACCTTATATCTTACACTAAAAGGGTTCTGTGTGCCGAGTTTCAAGTCTCTACGCTTAGCCATCGTAGAGTTGATTATGAGTCAGTCAGTCAGTATACCAACTGGGGGGCTTTGCGTTTCATAAGTATAGAATTATAATAATTTATCCAGCCGATCTCCGTGGCCGAGTTGTTGAGATCATTGACTCTTGGTCCGGAGGTTGTGGGTTCGAATCCCACCCGGAGCTAAAATTTTCTGATCGATTTTTCTCGATTCCGGAATGGCATGGCTGTAAAAAGGATTGTCCTGAAGTAATGCGAAAACTGTTTTCGGGCATAACATTTTTTATTTTTTTTAAATTATAAATAAACAAAATCAATTTCTCCTAGTTCTTATTTCAGAGTTGACTGAACCATCCTGTACTACTGACTCGTCGGAAGACATTTTATTAGTCTGCTGGAGTCGTGCGTTTATAATTGATATTGTTCTAAAAGTGAATTAATAATTAATTTATTGTTAATTAAAAGTAAAAAGAAATTAAATAACGTTGTCACTGCTGACAACACAACAGGTAGTGAACAGTAAATCCATCCGCTATCCTAATGTTGTGTAGGGTGGTAGATATCACAGCACAGAAAACAGAGAGTTAGCATTAAAGTTTAGCGAAGAATGTGAATTGAATCAACTTTATTTCGAAAGTTCAAACCTAAGATTGGAAGACATCAGCAAATTATAGTTATTACACATTGATAGCGAATTATAGTTATTACACATGATAGCGAATTATAGTTATTACAAATTGATAGCGAATTATAGTTAATACACATGATAGCGAATTATAGTTATTACAAATTGATAGCGAATTATAGGTATTACACATTGATAGCGAATTATAGTTATTACACATGATAGCGAATTATAGTTATTACAAATTGATAGCGAATTATAGTTATTACACATGATAGCGAATTGCAGTCATTACAAATTGATAGCGAATTATGGTTATTACACATTTATAGCGAATTATAGTTATTACACATGATAGCGAATTATAGTTATTACAAATTAATAGCGAATTATAGGCATTACACATCATTGATAGCGAATTATAGTTATTACAAATTGATAGCGAATTATAGGTATTAAACATTGATAGCGAATTTGAGGCGAATGCGAGGATTACCGTACAGCTAAACAGAGCACTAATTTGAAGGTTGTGGCGTGGTAGAATTAAGAAAAGCAACACTGATCCCAAATAGAATTGGGAAAAGGTGAAGTGAAAGAAGTAGATGAAAAAGTCAAATGTATTCCATCATTTTTATTTCTTGTATTTTTTTTTTTTTTTCTTCAAGTCTCTTTAACGTCTATTGGTCATTCGAGACGACAGTTTTATCCTCCGTTCGCTGGAAATTTGGAAACCAGTTANATTTATAGCGAATTTGAGGCGAATGCGAGGATTACCGTACCAGGAAAGAATACAGCTAAACAGAGCACTAATTTGAAGATTGTGGCGTGGCAGAATTAAGAAAAGCAACACTGATCCCAAATACAATTGGGAAAAGGTGAAGTGAAAGAAGTACATGAAGAAGTCAATTGTTTTCCATCATTTTTATTTCTTGTATTTTTTTTTTTTTTGCCTCACGTCTCTTTAACGTCTATTGGTCATTCGAGACGACAGTTTTACCCTCCATTCGCTGGAAATTTGGAAACCAGTTACCCACATGGACCTCACCCAGCCTGGGTTGGGCCGGAAAAATAGCCATCATTACGAAAACGCGAACCCATTTGGATCAACCTCGCTGGACGTTGCTTAATTTCAGTGATCGAAGCGGGTCTGGTGTATTTACGTGCCATAGACGCTGGCTATTTCTTGTCTTTGATACTTTCACTAGTTCTTCTCATAAAGTTTTTCTTTAATTATACCTCTACGATTATCAATCGAAAGTCCTTCGGTTGCCTAATTATTTCAAAACAAGCGAACGGAAAAAAATTATGTGCAGTATTAAATTTTAAAATTAAAACTGGATTTTTTTTCAATTTCTCTAAAATTGAATAATACAGTAATAATAAATACAATTGTAATAATATCTACCATTGTTCTTACGTATACAAACAGAATTAAAAATGTAAGATTTGATAAAAAAATATAAACAAAACAATGAAAGTGTATTCACCGTGAACCAAACACATTTTGTTCGACCCTCAACTTTTCGGTCTACCCAACATCTTGGAACAATATTATTGTCCTACATTCAGGAGATAGCAGTAACACATCAGTAACAAAATGTATGATTTAAAATGTGTAATCCAACGAACAGTTTGGTCGCTCGTTTGAAACTCTTAAGATTTTCTTTCTTTGAGATTGTAAGAAGTTACTTGAGGGTGACATCCTCACGGGTCGAGTCCACCTGAGCTGATGGTGTAAAATAACGCAGAAAGCAACACTGTAATATCATTATGTTTATAACTCTTTATGTTACTGACGTAATTATATTGCAGTGATTGTCATGGCTCTGGGGGCCCATGTCAATTATGAGCCTCCAAGAACGGATGTATGATGACAATTAAAAACAAAAGCAGTGTACTACAACTTATCTAGAGCTGCTGTCTCATACATCTGGCTACGATCGGATACGATGATGCCACTATTGAATGAATGAATGAATATGGTTAAACATCGTTGAATAGAATTTGAAATGGGTGTCTTACCTAAATTGAGACTTAAAGGAGCATTCACACAAAGCAGTGAAAGTATCGGCAAGTTATTCCCGCTGAACGTGAGCTCAGAATGATGCACTGTCACGTGTCAGTCTAGTATGAACATGTTCCTTTAACTGCCTTTACACCGAGCAGTGAAATCAGCAAGTCACCTCAATGTCACTGCGTAGTGTGAATCCTCCTTTAATCTTGCAAGAGTGTTTCAATAGCTTAACTTTTATACTTTTATTTTAGTTTATTATTTTCAATAATGAACCTTTGGAATCGTCACGAAAAAAATACCCCCCTCTCCAAAATTTGATATTTCGTTTGAAGGTACTTAGAATCTAAAGATCCCATCTGGGCTCTAATTATTTTGGGTGTAACTGAATACACACTTACTTGGAGGTTTTAGCTGCTTTTTAGCGGTTTTCAGTATCGCTGTCTAAAAAGAGAATGGTAGAGAAGTTAGAGATTTGAAATTTTGTATGTATGTCATATTTAGGGTAAAAAAAAATTAAGCTTCGAAACTTGGAATTTTTTTTTATGTGCAATCAAATAGAGGTGCAGCTGGCGCTTTTTACCGCTTTCTAGCGGTTTTCACTTATCCTGTTTAAAAAGAGAATGGTAAGAGCCACAGACTTGTAAATTTGGTATGCATGTCTAATTACGCCCCAGATTTGGAATCGTCACTAGAAGAAAAAAAAATCCCTCCTCCCAGATTTTTTTAGGGGGGGGGGGTAATTTTAGCCATTAAAATAACAAACCCATGTGTCACATTGGCAGAGTTTTATAAGTAGATCATCGTTATGAACTTTTTTTAAAAAAAATCACATGATTTAAGTTGAGGTAAGATAAAACTCAAATCTCAATGAATGAAATCCATTCATTCATTGAGATTTGAGAAAAACATTTTTTTTTGGGGGGGGGGGTCTCTTTACCATCTATTTGGTCATTCGGGACGGGTGTTTTACTCTTCCATTCGCTGGAAACTTACAAACCAGCTACCCTATTGGCCTCAACCAAATCCTGGGTTGGTCAACCACTTCGTAAACCTCCTTGGACGTTGCTTTACTTTGTTCTAAAGGGAACTGTTGTATTCAATGTGCCATAGACGCTGGGCAGTAATATTTTTGGTCTATTATTAAAGTAGGTTTTTCATTAACCATTCACAATTTAGGCCTCCTCATCACCTTCGATTCATCAATTAATTAAAACTCAAATATAAACCGTCCCCGATAGCTCGATGGTAACGGCGTCTGCCTGGTAATCCAGGGGTCGTGGGATCGAAACCCAGCCGAGGCATGGAATGTTACCCTCTATCTGAGATTTTGACCACATAATAATACGACTTGGGCTTACTGTTCACAGAAAAAGACCCTTAAGGAACTTAGTAAGGCAGTACCTACAATAATATAAAAGTCTATACAAGAAAACTGACGGTCCTAATCAGAAATAACTTTGGCAATAGTAATTTTATCGCTGTTCCTTCACTGTTTTCTTTGATTGGGTACGGCACTGTTTTTCATACAATTTGTCAAGACATTATTATCGCTGTTCTTTCACTGTTTTCTTTGATTGGGTACGGCACTGTTTTTCATACAATTTGTCAAGACATTATTATCGCTGTTCCTTCACTGTTTTCTTTGATTGGGTACGGCACTGTTTTTCATACAATTTGTCAAGACATTATTATTGCTGTTTTATTTGATTTGCTACGGCACTGTTTTTCATACAATTTATCAAAACATTATTATCGCTGTTTCTTTGCTGTTTTATTTGATTGGGTACGGCACTGTTTTTCATACAATTTGTCAAAACATTATTATCGCTGTTTCTTTGCTGTTATATTTGATTGGGTACGGCACTGTTTTTCATACAATTTGTCAAGACATTATGAATGATATGGCGAAAGTAGAGTGGACTTTAATGTCTGACATCATTTGAAGCTTATAGTCTCATACCAAATTAAGTCATCCGAGATTAAGGAAGTGATTAAAGAACTCCCAAGTTTGGAATATTATTCCATAATTGATGTAGGCAAACATTCGGTAGGCACCAGGATCAAAGTAGAGCTGTAACGTAGTATTGCCCAAGGTAGTCTGCATGCGGATTGGTTACCTGATGGATTGGGTCAAAAAACCAAAATCGTATTTTTTAAAAAAAAATTTTTATTGCGCGGTAAAGTTGTTGGTGGTCCAGGTAAAGTATTTGAGACCAAAAAAATTCAAGGATTTTAGAATCAAAAATCAATTTTTTATATTCCATTACTGCTGATGCATCAAATATTAAGATCTTTTTAGTTTGCTAAAAATCAACGGAAATGAAAATTATTGTTAAAAATTCTGCCAATGTGACACATGAGTTTATTATTTTACTGACCCCCCCCACACAAAAAATACCCCCCCCCCAAATCTGGGGCGTAATTAGACCCTAAATTTGACATAAACAACAAATTTCAAGACTCTGACTCTTACCATTCTCTTTTTAGACAGGATTAGGTAATGAAAACCGCTAAAAAGCGGAGGGCCAGTAAAATAACAAACCCATGTGTAACATTGGTAGAGTTATTACATTATAATGCTCCCGCTTGTCGCTATTAATAGCTCTGCCCATGTGTCACATTGGCAGAGCTATTACCTTATAACTTATAATTCTTACGCTTGTAGCTAATATTATATACTCAATTGTCCTCGGGAGGCTGAGTTACCCCCAAATATAACCAGACCAAGTAGAAATTTTGAAAAAACCTTTATCAAATTTTCCACCCGTCCAGGAATCGAACCCAGAACTTGGTACAAGCCGAGTGTGATGGGCACTCTGCCATGGAGACGTTATTGTCAAAAATATTTTTTATGTTTATTTTTTTTTTATTTTTTTTGCTTAAATCTTGTCGATGAAGTCAAACAATCAATTATGACATCATCGTGTCCGATGATATTTAAATGTGTGCGACTGCAACTCTAAATAAATAGTTTTTAATTATCATCATACCTTAGATCCAATCTTGGAAGCTAATAATTGACATGCCACCATTGTAGGCTCTCAGAACCATGTCATACATCAGATATAATATTGGAAGCTAATTATTAACATTCTCCCATTATAGACTCACAATCGCCTGTGAGAATGTCACATTGGATTGCAAGTAATCATGGCTTGGGAAATCTTAGCAGAGCAGAGGAGAATATTCAGAGATTAAAGAATAATCGATTTTTGGATTTTACGTAGATATCTTGAATCTAATTTGGGATTCTCCGGTGGGTTTTTTTTTCGTGTTCAATTGAGATCGTCAACACCAACAACGGTAAAGTGTCATTTTGGTTAAAATATCTTGCTCGCCATGTAGGTCCCTTTTATTGAACAGTAAGGATCAGATCAAGTCTATTTCAAAATGTGTAGTAATACCAATCAACCTGCCTGGCTGTTAGGTCACTTGAACAATGGCAAATCATGTCTTAAGATATTCTAGATTGATGTAGTCAATGTTTAATTTCAAAACAGGTCAGTTGTATCTACTACTCAACGCGGTCATGTTTTCTAATTACAGTAATTAATCTTGTATTAGATGATTTATTTACACCTCGCAGTATTTAATTTCACTGAATTTTGAAATTTAATTTGAAGATATACAGGGTGCGCTTTGTATTACAATTTTTGTAGGGTATCACAGCATTATTTTTAACAATTATTCCAATATCTCTTAGCTATATGTACTTAATATTATCCTTTTAATACTCATAACACACATTAGGGAACTCCCAACTCTTTCCAGGATAAAGATTGGGGTGAAGAAATGCTCGGAGGATGAAGAAAATAGAGAGTTAGTCAGTATTTGTAGTGCAGGCCCGTATATATTTCGAGGGGGGGGGGTCATCTAAAGATTTAATTTTGAGGGGGTGTTCATGTAAAGGAAGTTTTATCATAGAGGGATTATAGAAAAAACCTTTACAAAAATTTCGGGGAGGGAGTTTGAACCCTTAAAACCCTGTCCTGGATACGGGGCTGTGTAGAGTTACCATACAGCACCATCACACCACATTTTTAATTGGTTCGGGGTAGAATATGGTTACTCTAATATTTTTTTCGATGTTTAGTATTATTGTGAACAAATAAGTTGGTTAAATTGGGATACTATGTCAAGTAAAACCATAATGAAGGTTGAAAATTACTATATCTTCACTTGACTAAAAAATATTAAAGATGTTAAAGANAATATATAAATCAGAATATGTTTGTGTGTATGTACCTATGTGATAGGGGTTGTCTGTTGCAATACCACAGAAGTTTTCTGTCTCTCTCTCTCTCACACATACACATGCTCTCTACTCAAGGCACAGTCCAATACCTCATAAGATAATTTCTCTGACACTAGCTCCGATGATGTTCTCAGGAGAGGACGAAACTAGTTAGCTCTTTAACATCTTTAATATTTTTTAGTCAAGTGAAGATATAGTAATTTTCAACCTTCATTATTGTGAACGTTAGTGAACTCCACCTTTGACATCCCGATATGCACTTGTATATGTGTATGTTACGCAATACAAGCCACAATTTTCATCCGATTTTGACGACATTTGGTATACATGTTTAGGACATGAAGGAAATTTGCTGTATAGTTTTTGGGGGCTCTGTCCCCCCCCCCGGGCCCCAGGGACCCAACACAACCTAAAATTTTGATATGTCATGGTGTTAAGGGCTATTCGATTTTGAACACTTTTGGGGCCCTCCTCCCCGGGGGAAGGCCCAGATTTTTTTAAAAAATATGATTAAGACCTTATTTTCTATTAATGACTACAACACTAACGTGAACACCTCATCATATTGATCCACTAGTAATAATGACAACAGGACATTGATAAGATTTTAAATTTTGTTTACTTTGATTATTGTATTTTCTTTTTCTTTCTCTCATTGCTATTGTTTTTTTTTATTATTATTATATAATTATTCATTAATGGTTCATTAAAAAATTTTTTGTTAAAAAAAAAAAAAATGCTACGACTTGTCAGGTGCGTTAAGTTGGCTGTGTCATGTCGAAATTTCCACACGTTTTTGTGAGCTCTGTCGTTAGTACCTCGACTTGTCGCTATTAAAACAATATATCTTGAGCGAGTATATCATTGGCATGTTGCAAGAATACGTCAGTATCCGTAAGATCACTGATGTTAAGCAACGACCAGTTCGGTTCAGCTTAGTGAATGACCCACCCAACCCAGGCTGAGAGAGGTCAATGTGGGTAGCTGGTTTGTAATAACCAAGAGAATGGAGAGTAATACCTTAGAACCGATTAACCTTAGATTAGTTTTAAAAAAAATGCCTACTCAATTGTGCACAGCAGTTACCCCCAAACTAGACGAAGCAGAAAGTTCGAAAAAAAATCATTTTTGACCCAATCAGTATTCGAACCCGCCACCTTCCAGATGCAAGCCGAGTGTCATGCACAGCCATTTAATATCGTGTCCACGTAACCTAACCGCAGTGTTCTTATGGGCGTGGCTTGGCCATATCAACGTAACCTTTTTTTTTAGTAAAAAAAGTAATGCCCCGGAAAAACTGGCGCATTACTTGAGGTCACTCCTTTGTAGAGCCATGCCATTCCGGAAGCAAGAAAATTCGTCACAAAACTTTTGCTCTGGGCGGGATTCGATCCCACAAACTCCGGACAAAATGTGTCAATGGTCTTAACAATTGGAACACGGAGATCGGCTAATATTAACGTAATCTAACCTTTGTGTTTTTGGTCCTTAATTCTGTCATGGAGAATTCAAAAGTCGATTTTATAATTTTATTTCATAGCCCTGTAATGCGAAAGCCGAATAAAGCATAACTTTTTTTTTTTAAAAAAAAAAAAAAAAAAATTGTGTTATGAAGTTGAAATATCTCAGACATGCTAAAAATAAAAAATTCATAAAAGCTTTTTGGGGTACCCATTTATTTTGATCAATGAAATGTAATTTTTGAAATTTTGTAATAGCATGTCTGAGATATTTCAACTTTATAAGACAAAATAAGTAATTAGATTTGAAAAGGGCACTCAACTTTGCTCTAGTTAAAGTTAACAGTCTAGATGTTAAGGTGCTAACTTTTGAATCATCAAGTCTTTCAAACTAAGATTGACTTAATGCAAATATTTTGTAACAGTGGTGGATTATGGGTGCGATATGGGCAATTCAAACCTAAATCAAAACCTAATGGATTTTAAAGAGCTAACCACTCGCTCCGATGATGTTCTAAGGAGAGGACTAACTATCTCTTTAATATTTTTTAGTCAAGTGAACATATAGTCATTTTTAACCTTCATTGGTATTTTACTTAGATATCACAGTATCCCAATTTATTCAATTTAAAAGGATTTTGTTTTGAAATTAAAACTTTTTGAGAGAAGCAAGTGGATTTAATTTTAACAAAATGATTTTAATTTCATAGTCTGTATTCGTCTGTCTATTCGTTTCGCGATAACTCTCGACCGTCTTCCGACATAGAATTCAATGGTATGGACATTAATTATTGATATAGTATTTGGGCCACTTAGGACCTCATTTTGGGCAATTCAGTGTCTCATTTTGGCCCTTTTAACTGAGTAAGATCTGCAACTAGTACGTGTAGGCAGTTCAGCGGAACGTTTCCTCACAAAATCATATCATTAAGTTAATGAGTTTTGTGAATTTTTTAAAATTTATATATTTGGCTTAACGTACCTTTAACATCTATTGGTTATTCGCTGGAAACTTGCAAACCAGCTACCCACATTGACCTCATCCAGCCTGGGTTGGTCCGGAAAAATAGTCAACATCACGAGGGCGCGAACTCTGAAATTTTCGATGTCGAGTTTTTAATGCTGAAACACGTTTTGACGTCCCCGGAGCCCAAATCTCGAATTTCAGCCATTGTTTTGTGAATAAAATATGTGGATAGGATTTGTCCTATGTTTATAACATAGATACCAAATTTCAACTCTCCCGCACATATATAGCGTTCTCTTTCCTGGAAAGATTCGTGAAAACCGCCAAAAATCGGTCAAAGCCGCTGAAAAACGGTATTTCCTGGTATTGACAAAATTGTTGTGAACGATAGTGAACTCCACTTTTGGCCCCGGTATACATCCCGAAATGCACTTGTATATCTATCTATATATATAAAAGAGAAACACACTCACGTGACATCATCGCGATTTCTCCGCACTGGTACGTCCTAGGAGGCTGAAATTTGGCATGTAGGTCGCACTTAGGTCTTAGATGCGCACTAAGAAAGGATTTTTAAATATTCCAATTGGGGCGCCCGCCGCGGGGGAAAAAGGGGCGCGTTTACATATGAAAATCACCTTTTCATCACTGTTTCTCCGTACCGGTACATTTCTGGGGGCTGAAATTTGGTTTGTAGATTCGCTTTATGTTCTAGATGTGCAATAAAAAAGGATTTTTTAATATTCTAACTGGGGCGCCAGCTGTGGGGGTAAAGGGCGCGTCCATCAAATATTATTTCCTTTTCATCACTGTTCCTGCGTACTGGTAAATTTCCGGCGGCTGAAATTTTGGTATGTGGGTTCGTTTTATGTTCTACATGTACAATAAGAAAGGATTTTTTAATATTACAAATGGGGCGGCAGCCGCGGGGAAAAAAGTCGTGCCCATCAATTTTGACCCCGGTAATTAGTGTATATGGGCTATACTTCAATCGGACACGGTGACTACTGAAATGTTGAAAATAAGAGCTAAATAAATTCATTTCTTACATCTTCACGAATTTAAGTGTATTTTATCTGATCAAACGNTACATTGCCCTTGCTTTAGTGAATCATGGCTGAGTGTGAAACTATACCGGGTGTGCTAGAACATAACACAATACATTGCCCTTGCTTTAGTGAATCATGGCTGAGTGTGAAACTATACCGGGTGTGCTAGAACATAACACAATACATTGCCCTTGCTTTAGTGAATCATGGCTGAGTGTGAAACTATACCGGGTGTGCTAGAACATAACACAATACATTGCCCTTGCTTTAGTGAATCATGGCTGAGTGTGAAACTATACCGGGTGTGCTAGAACATAACACAATACATTGCCCTTGCTTTAGTGAATCATGGCTGAGTGTGAAACTATACCGGGTGTGCTAGAACATAACACAATACATTGCCCTTGCTTTAGTGAATCATGGCTGAGTGTGAAACTATACCGGGTGTGCTAGAACATAACACAATACATTGCCCTTGCTTTAGTGAATCATGGCTGAGTGTGAAACTATACCGGGTGTGCTAGAACATAACACAATACATTGCCCTTGCTTTAGTGAATCATGGCTGAGTGTGAAACTATACCGGGTGTGCTAGAACATAACACAATACATTGCCCTTGCTTTAGTGAATCATGGCTGAGTGTGAAACTATACCGGGTGTGCTAGAACATAACACAATACATTGCCCTTGCTTTAGTGAATCATGGCTGAGTGTGAAACTATACCGGGTGTGCTAGAACATAACACAATACATTGCCCTTGCTTTAGTGAATCATGGCTGAGTGTGAAACTATACCGGGTGTGCTAGAACATAACACAATACATTGCCCTTGCTTTAGTGAATCATGGCTGAGTGTGAAACTATACCGGGTGTGCTAGAACATAACACAATACATTGCCCTTGCTTTAGTGAATCATGGCTGAGTGTGAAACTATACCGGGTGTGCTAGAACATAACACAATACATTGCCCTTGCTTTAGTGAATCATGGCTGAGTGTGAAACTATACCGGGTGTGCTAGAACATAACACAATACATTGCCCTTGCTTTAGTGAATCATGGCTGAGTGTGAAACTATACCGGGTGTGCTAGAACATAACACAATACATTGCCCTTGCTTTAGTGAATCATGGCTGAGTGTGAAACTATACCGGGTGTGCTAGAACATAACACAATACATTGCCCTTGCTTTAGTGAATCATGGCTGAGTGTGAAACTATACCGGGTGTGCTAGAACATAACACAATACATTGCCCTTGCTTTAGTGAATCATGGCTGAGTGTGAAACTATACCAGGTGTGCTAGAACATAATACAATACATTGACCTTGCTTTAGTGAATCATGGCAGAGTGTGAAACTATACCGGGTGTGCTAGAACATAACACAATACATTGACCTTGCTTTAGCGAAGGCGTGATTTCTTCCAAATCTCGTAACTTATGACTTGCTATCTTTAAGGGTGACATCTTCACGGGCCGAGTCCACCTGAGATGATGGTGTAAAATAACACAGGAAGCAATTCTGTAATAGTATTAAATTTGTAACTATTTATATGTTTTACAGACGTAATTATACAGGGTGCGGCAATTAGTTTTCCCACATTTCAAAAAATCGTGGGAGGGGGAGTGATAGTGGGAGGAGCGTGGGATTTGTGATATTCAACACGAAATGACATATAGTTTTTAGTTGTTGCAATGGTTTGGTCGAGCGTACATCGTGCGTTCGTTGTCAAGTTGTTTTTTAAATAAGTGAACCATTATAGCCACTCAGAGGGCGTTCCGCACAAGGTATGTTTTGCATTTCACGGACCCAGTTCTTGATCGAAAAACAATTTTGAGTTGAGTTCACAACTTCAGGACCACATCATTGGCTTTAGGCTGTATGGGGCTACCCATATAGCCAATCGTTCTCGTGAGATTCCGCAGGACATGTTCCCCAGTCGCCGGATTTGAGTCCCTGTGACTTCTTTCTGTGGGATTATCTCGAGGCTGAGTCTTCAAACATCGTCCTGGGACCCTTGAAGAGTTAAAGGAGGCAATTCTGGAAATCATGCAAATTGATGCGGATATGCTGACGAGAGTCATGGAAAACTTCCGTGAAAGACTCCAAAAGTGCATCACTCGCCTAGGCCGTCATTTGGACGACATTATTTACAAAGCATAGATGGAAAAAAAACTAGAGTACACAAGCTTACAGAGTACCAATAATTTTTCAAATATCTCATTTGGTATTTATGTGCCAGCTCTTTCAAATGTGGAAATACTAATTGACGCACCCTGTATTACAGTAATTGTCATGGTCCAGTGATTGTCATAGTGCATGCGCATCACACTCGGCTTACACCAGGAAGCTATCGGGTTCGAATCCTTATCTGGTCGAAAATTTGAAAAAGTTTTTTTTTAATTTTCTACTTGGTCTGGTTGTGTTTGAGGGTAACTCAGCCTCCCGAGAACAATTGGGTACCTATTGTAATAGCGTCAAGTGTAATTTTTATTTTTAAGTATATAGTTTGGTGTATGGTAGTGATTGTTAAAAAATAACTTTTAATGCTATGATGCCAACAAAATTGTGATATAATGACAGAAAGAAACATACATTTACATATCAATTTAATTACTTGTACAAAACAATTTGAATTAAAAAGTTAAAAAATATATTAAATATTACTCAGCCTACTGAGGACAATTGATCAGCTATTGTAATAGCGACAAGTGGTAGCATTATGAGGGAATTGAAAGTATTGTAGTGATTGTTAAAAACTGCCTTGTAATGCTATGATGTCCACAAAATTGTGATATAATAACAGAAAGAAATATACATTTACATATCAATTTTTAAAAAAATACCCTTTAATGCTATGAATGTCCACAAAATTGTGATAAAATAAACATTTATATTATAAAGAAATATACATTAACATTCTTTCATAAATAATAATTGTAGAGCTGTGACAACGACCAAAGGCTGCGAAATACATTTTCAAAAGTATTTTCTCTGAAGAGCTGAGGTAACCGCTGAAGTCTGCCATTGCAAATTTTTTTATTTTATTTTATTATTTCAAAAAAATTACAATAAATGTTATAACAAAACACCGAGCAACAACACTGAGAAGGCCATTCTGTGTTTTGGTTCCAATTTTGGGGAATTAAATCTTTTTAAGGAGTTTTGTGATGGCAAGGAATTTGAGTACTTTATTTGTTTCTTCAGGGGAGTCTCCCAGTATTGTTGCCAGGTTTACAGAACTTGATTTAAAGATTGTTTTCCTTTGGTTTGTGAAATTTGTACAATCTACTAGTATCTGGGGAACAGACAGGGGACCACCACAAGAGCAAGATTGAGGGACCAAATTTAATATTAGGTGGATATGAGTTAAATTAGTGTGGCCTAGTCTTAATCTAGAGAGAGCTACTTCAAGGGTTCTTTTAGGAAGAAAGCTGGTACCCCAAGATTTAGGCTCATTTTTTATACTTAAAAGTTTTTTTGAACTTTCTTGCCATTCTTGACACCATTTCATCCTAATTTGATTATTAATGTATACATAAATGTCACTCGTTTGTAACAATGGAATGAGGATTTGAGAGAGTTGATTTAGCGAGAAAATCTGCTTCCTCATTTCCAGCTATTCCAGAGTGACCGGGACACCAAATAAATTCCACCAAAATATTGAGTAGATTTAGTGAAATGATTTTTTCTTTTATCATGAGGACAGCTTGATGTGTTGTTGCTGTTGTTTTTGTTAATGATGATTTTATTGTTTACTTCGTAATTAGATAATTAGAGGTGAACTCCAATAAAAATCGGTGATCAAATTGCAAAGCAGACTAAAGATAAAAACAATAACAAAGAGCTGCTAGGGATGACTACTGAATAAAATAGAGGAGGAAGTGTCAATCCACTTTATCCAACACAAAGGATCTGATATGCTCTAGGACCCTTGCTATGACATTCTGATTCGATAGCGATATTGTCATTTTTACTTTCTCTTCCTCTAGAAGATAAAGTATTGTATTCGTGCAGCAAATTTTGAGTTTTTTTGGCCCAAAAAATCGTCTGACGGGAACCCAAAACCAAAATAAAGATCAAATATATCATTTCCTATTGCTTTTGGGCCATATTTTCACTTTTTCGAGTCATTTTTGTAGTTTGGAAATATTTGGAGCCATAGGGTCCAAAAACCGATATTTCCGACGAGCAGAGCTCTGGAAGCCAAACTATTAGTCCGATTTTGATGAAATTTGGTACAGGTCATCTTTGGGCAAAAAGACCGACCCTTATTTTCCTTTTTCTCGATATCACCCCCAGGGGCGGTCCTAGCCCACCGAACAAGTTTTTTTGGTCCGAATCTCGTGATAGTATTAAAAAAATAATACTATCATTAAAGAGCAAAGTCCGCAGCCGGGGGCTTCAAAATCTTTTTAAAATAATGCCATCACCAAAGAGCAAAGTCAGCAGCCGAGGGCTGCAAAATCTTTTTAAAATAATATTATCACTTAAGGGCAAAGTCCACAGCCGAAGGCTGCAATATCTTTCAAAATAATACTGTCACTAAATAGCAAAGTCCGCAGCCGAAGGCTGCAAAATCGTTCAAAATAATACTGTCACTAAAGAGCAAAGTCCGCAGCCGAAGGCTGCAAAATCTTTTTAAAATAATGGTCAACATCAACAGAAAATAGAAATATAACAATAATACTTGCAGCCTTCGGCTGTGGACTTTGCTCTTTAGTGATAGTATTAATTTCAAAGATTTTGCAGCCTTCAACTGCGGACTTCGCTCTTTAGTGATAGAATTATTTTAAAAAGATCTTGGATGACAGTGAATACCAATTAGCAAATTTTATCAAAATCAGACAACTTTTTGGTTTTTTTGTTTTGGAGCCCCTACCGGGGCTCCAAAACCATTATTCCTACAAAATAAAAATCGTCAAATATAATACTTGAGTGACTGTGCATACCAAATTTTATCAAAATCGGACGAAATTTATGTTTCTTCACATTTGGGGTCCTGCCGGGGCAAAATGCAAAAAATTTTCAAAACAACAGAAAATGTCAAATGCAATACTTGGGTGGCTGTGCATACCAAATTTTATCAAAATCGGACGAGTTTTATGTTGTTTTTTTTTGTTTGTGGCCCTGCCGAGGCTCCAAACCCAAAATTACTAAAAAATACCAGAAGTTGTCAATTATAATGCTTGGGCAACGCTGCATACCAAATTTTATCAAAATCAGACAAAATTTATGTTTTATCATATTTGGGGCCTGTCGGGGGCCCAAATGCAAAAAAAATCTACAAAACACCATAAATTGTCAAATATAATACTTGTGTGGCTGTGCAAACCAAATTTTATAAAAATCGGACAAGTTTTATGTTATTTTCATTTGTGGGCCCCTGCCGCAGCCCCAAAACCAAAATTACTAAAAAATACCAAAAGTTGTGAATTATAATAGGGCAACGCTGTATACCAAATTTTATCAAAATCATACAAAATTTATGTTTTATCATAGGTATTTGGTGTCCTACCGGGGCCCCAAGTGCAAAAAATCTACAGAACACCAAAAATTGTCAAATACAATACTTGGGTGGCTGTGCATACCAAATTTTATCAAAATCAGACAAAATTTATGTTTTATCATATATGGGCCCTGCCGGGGCCCCAAATGCAAAAAATCTACAAAACACCATAAATTGTCAAATATAATACTTGGGTGGCTGTGCAAACCAAATTTTAAAAAATCGGACAAGTTTTATGTTATTTTCATTTGTGGGCCCCTGCCGCGGCCCCAAAACCAAAATTACTAAAAAATACCAAAAGTTGTGAATTATAATAGGGCAACGCTGTATACCAAATTTTATCAAAATCATACAAAATTTATGTTTTATCATAGGTATTTGGTGTCCTACCGGGCCCCAAGTGAAAAAAATCTACAGAACACCAAAAATTGTCAAATACAATACTTGGATGACTGTGTATACCAAATTACATCAAAAGCGGACGAATTTTATGTTTTTTTTTTTCATTTGCGGGCCCCTGTCGGGCGCAATGCGGTGCCCCTGTCAAAAACGCACCCACTTGGTCCCATTTTTTTATAAATAAACTAATACCCTATTTCCCTACCCATTTTAAATTTCATCATAATTGGTTATGTGGTTTTCATTTTAGAGATTTGGTCCAATTGCGACGTTTTTGGTCCTAAAGCGATGGGCGGGGGGGGGCTCTGAATAAAAGCTGAAAAACAGTTACTAAGATGTCGATAATGCTGGATTTCTCTTTGGTGATATAAGGCCATTACATCACACTTACCAGGATGGAAAGTAATTGACATATTTCTGGGGTTCCATGCCAGTCTCTTTGGTGATATATGGCCATTACTTCACACTTACCAGGATGGAAAGTGATTGACATGTTTCTGGGGTTCCATGCTAGTATCTTTGGTGATATCTGGCCATTACTTCACACTTACCAGAATGGAAAGTGATTGACATGTTTCTGAGGATCCATGCCAATCTTTTTGGTGATATATGGCCATTACTTCACACTTACCAGGATGGAAAGTGATTGACATGTTTCTGAGGATCCATGCCAGTGTTTTGGTGATATGTGGCCATTACTTCACACTTACCAGGATGGAAAGTGATTGACATGATTCTGAGGATCCATGCCAGTGTTTTGGTGATATGTGGCCATTACTTCACACTTACCAGGATGGAAAGTGATTGACATGTTTCTGAGGATCTATGCCAATCTCTTTGGTGATATATGGCCATTACTTCACACTTACCAGGATGGAAAGTGATTGACATGTTTCTGAGGATCTATGCCAATTTCTTTGGTGATATATGGCCATTACTTCACACTTACCAGGATGGAAAGTGATTGACATGTTTCTGAGGATCCATGCCAGTCTCTTTGGTTATATATGGCCATTACTTCACACTTACCAGGATGGAAAGTGATTGACATGTTTCTGAGGATCCATGCCAGTCTCTTTGGCGTCACAGTCGCACACATCCGGATGAAAATATTCATTGATATCTCAATCACCTCTTCTATCATTATTCGTTCGTTAACTAATAATTTCACTGAAAATGAAATCTGAAATTCAAATTCATGAAAAAAGTTAGAACTCATTTTAGAATAAAAAATAAAATTAAAGATATTTTTGTTGTTACATAAAGTTATGATAAATTGTTGAAAATTTAAATAAAATTTCCTATTTGGTGTCTTTAACGTCAATGTTAATTTGGTGTCATTATTCATTTCACTGAAGACGTGACAAATTACTCGTTAGGAACCCATTGGACCTTCTTGGAGTTCAACTTGAATTTGAAATCTAACTCTCTGCATGTAGGTAATGGTGATATCACACTATTTGCTATGATTCCTAATTTTGTCATTTATTTTTTATTTTACTTCAAACAGTAGCAAACAGTGTGATCGCTAATATATTTAATTTAATTCACTATTTATTTATTCGAAAAATTAACTTTTTTTTTTGAAAATGGCTTGACATGGGTTATTTTTAAGAAACTCTAACCTATTTTTCGGGCGCGAGGTGTTTTGCGTTGTTTTTTAACGAGTCTTTTATGGATCCATAAATCGAGGCATGGCCGATCAAAACGTTTCCTAACCTCTCTGGAGAAGCGTTAAGATGAACCCCCCCCCACAGAGAAGTTAGGAAACGTTTTGATCGGCCATGCCTCGATTTATGGGTCCATAAAAGTATTACCTAGTGCGTAAAACTTTTTTTTTCTACAACGCAAAACAATTCGCGCCCGAAAAATTCGTTAAATTTTCTTGAAAATAGGCCATTTCAAGCCATTTTCAAAAAGTTAATTTTTCGAAAAAGCCGCGATTCAGAAGTTTTACCCTCATTTTAGAATAAAGAATAAAATTAAAGATATTTTTGTTGTTACATAAAGTTATGATAAATTGTTGAAAATTTAAATAAAATTTCCTACTTGGTGTCTTTAACGTCAATGTTAATTTGGTGTCATTAGTCATTTCACTGAAGACAACGAGTATGATATATAAAAATCCAAGAAGACAATAAAAGTGACAAATTACTCTTTATTAATCCAGTAGACCTTCCTGGTGTTCAACTTGAATTTTGAATCTAACGCTCTGCATGTAATGGTGATCTCACAAAAAAATTATCATTGAAAAAAAGCCAAGTTCCTTCCACTTTCCCAAAAAATTCCGTCTATGAAAGTAGTGATATCTATTATTGGGGCCAAGTTTATTGTTGCTGCTGCTGTATATCACGCACTTAAATTTATTATTTATTATTGCACGTTCTTCTGTCTCAATTCTCTTAAAGNAGAAGCCAATACACTCACTCAAGAATTGTTTAATAGGGATATAATTTTTACGAAAAAATGAAATATCGAAGTCACAGGGAAGATTGTGATACTAGATTTCAATCTAGCAATTTTTTAGAGGTCCCAGCGTTACATAGAACTGACTGGACTACTTTTAACTTTAAAAAATAGATAGAATATTACGCGAACTACAATGCACGGGTTTCATCATAAGATATGCACAAATAATAGTTATCACAATTTATCATCAGAATGTATATGTCGTTTTTGTAGCGGTTCCTGTGGCTACAGATACAATATTTTCAACTGCCAAAATATTGAAGATGAGGAAATAATTTCTATACTTGAAAATATCTTTTGAAACCGGGGATAGGGGGTGGTCAGAGGGAAATGGTTGAAACTTATTTAGTCTATTTATTTTGTTTTTGTTTATGTTTTCAGGCATTTCTAATTGTTTTTTTTATACTATTTATTTTTTATTGTTTTTTTTTCTATCTAGTTTATGTAAAAAAATAAAAAAAGGCAATCTGTTTGCGATTTTATGTTAAAAAAAAAAAAAAGCAATGTGCTCATAAAACAAAGCTTCAATTTAAATCCGCTAAAAGCGCTAGTATCGAAATTCTATCAAGTATCTATTCACGATTTTCAAACTCAATAGGATAGATTGAACTTGTTCGGCTTTTTTTT
>CM022883.1:10015536-10086856 GCA_012654025.1 Pachypsylla venusta
TATTTCAAAAAAATTACAACAAATGTTATAACAAAACACCGAGCAACAACACTGGGAAGGCCATTCTGTGTTTTGGTTCCGATTTTGGGGGATTAAATCTTTTTAAGGAGTTTTGTGATGGCAAGGAATTTGAGTACTTTATTTGTTTCTTCAGGGGAGTCTCCCAGTATTGTTGCCAGGTTTACAGAACTTGATTTAAAGATTGTTTTCCTTTGTTTTGTGAAATTTGGACAATCTACTAGTATATGGGGAACAGACAAAGGGCCACCACAAGAGCAAGATTGAGGGACCAAATTTAAAATTAGGTGGATATGAGTTAAATTAGTGTGGCCTAGTCTTAATCTAGAGAGAGCTACTTCAAGGGTTCTTTTAGGAAGAAAGCTGGTACCCCAAGATTTAGGCTCATTTTTTATACTTAAAAGTTTGTTTGAACTTTCTTGCCATTCTTGACACCATTTCATCCTAATTTCATTATTAATGTATACATAAATGTCACTCGTTTGTAACAATGGAATAAAAATGGAATGAGGATTTGAGAGAGTTGATTTAGCGAGAAAATCTGCTTCCTCATTCCCACAGCTATTCCAGAGTGACCGGGACACCAAATGAATTCCACCAAAATATTGAGTAGATTTAGTGAAATGATTTTTTCTTTTATCATGAGGACAGCTTGATGTTTTAAACCGATAGTGTTGATTGATTGAAGGCACTCTTGCAATCTGAGATGATCAGAATTTTAGAAAAGGGAGACAAATTCTGTTGGACATGCCATTGCTAATTGATATAATATTTTCATCAAATACCTGCGACATCCTCCTGACATCAAATTCCTAGAATAAAGGAAGATAAAGTTTGGCACGGTTTTCCGAACCCTTTATTTATTTGATTTTTCAATTTGAAACGTATAAAATATCGAATTTTGAGAGGGGTATTATTTTTTTCGTGACGATTCCAAATGTTCATTATTGAAAATAATAAACCAAAAAACAAATATAAAGATTTGTTTGACCTTCCTTTCTTCGATCAATTGTAACCCAAATCCTTTGCAATAATATCTTTGATTTTAAAACACATAAAATTGACGATGATTGTCTATTGGAAACTGATAGTGAAAGCTCTGGAAGCAAGTCTATGAAACAGGTTCTCCACTCAATCTCGAATGAAAGCTATAATTGTTATACGCGTACGTGTGGGTAATTATCACTCTATACACAACAAGCATTGCAACAGAATATGATTGTAGGTTTTATTGTCATACATGTCTATTGCTTATTATTAAAGATAATGTATCTTTGATCATAAATCAGTGACATAAACATCCAATTAACATAAAGGCTATATTAGGAGTTTAATTAGAATTCGTTCGGCAACAAAAGAACTTTACAGAATGCTCTGACACATAAAAAGGTCATTGACATCAATGGATCTACGCAACTGATTGACCTTAAACGCATAACATCACAGTTTCAGCTGAGGGGCTTCACAAACCGATTCGGGGTATTTTTTTAGGTTCTTATTTTGGGACATTTTCTGCAAAGGTATGACCAGCCATTCCAGAGTTACGAGTTCGAAACCGGGAACGGGTAACATAAAATTTAGAAAATACTAAAAACTTAGAATGTCCGTGCCTCTAAGGCTCCTGGCGAAACGTTTATTTTTTTTTTTTTAATTTGGCTTCACGTCTCTTTAACATCTATTGGTCATTCAAGACGGGGGTTTTACCCTCCATACGCTGGAAACTTGCAAACCAGCTATCCACATTGACCTCACCCAGCCTGGGTTGGGCCGGAAAAAAGAGCCAACGATGCATGGTTTTCCCAAGCGGTCATCCATCCAAGTACTGACCACGCCCGACGTTGCTTAACTTCAGTGATCTGATGGGAACTGGTGTATTCAACGTAATATGATCGTTGGCTATCTTTGTTTTTAAAGGTTGCAATATACAGGGCAATCCCATACTCCCCCCCCCCCCCCCNNNNCCCCCCCCCCCCCCCCCAAATTCCATTGACCTTGAAAAAGCACGGGAGAAACATCAGCCATTTAGTTACTAAGGCGCAGTACAAACGCATGCTCTAACTATGTTCATCAGTCATCAATTTTAAATTCTAGTGCGCCCAATCTAAATGGTAACAACTGGTTTACGTTCTAGTGAAAGTATTTTACTTTTTAAAATTTACCTATGATTTGTTTAGTTAGTTATATAGGTCACTAAGGATCACTAAAACGCATGCTCTGACTATGTTCAACAGTGATCAATTTAAATTCTAGTGCGCCTAATCTAAAGCGTAACAACTGGTTTACGTCGAGTGAAAGTATTTTACTTTTTAATATTTACCTATGATAGTTATATAGGTCACTAAGGTGCACTACAAACGCATGCTCTGACTATGTTCAACACTGATCAATTTAAATTCTAGTGCACCTAATCTAAAGGGTAACAACTGGTTTACGTTCTAGTGAAAGTATTTTACTTTTTAAAACTTACCTATGATTTGTTTAGTTAGTTATATAGGTCACTAAGGTGCACTACAAACGCATGCTCTGACTATGTTCAGCAGTGATCAATTTAAATTCTAGTGCGCCTAATCTAAAGGGTAACAACTGGTTTACGTTCTAGTGAAAGTATTTAACTTTTTAAAATTTATGATTTGTTTAGTTAGTTATGTAGGTCACTAAGGTGCACTACAAACGCATGCTCTGACTATGTTCAACAGTGATCAATTTAAATTCTAGTGCACCTAATGTAAAGGGTAACAACTGGTTTACGTTCGAGTGAAAGTATTAACTTTTAAATATTTATGATTTGTTTTGGTATTTAGTTAGAACGATAATGTTACTCGGAATACAGGGTGTTACAAAAGTTCACCATTAATTTAGGAGATAAAAAAAAATGTGACACATGGGTTTGTTATTTTACTGGCTAAAAAAAAAATCCCCCCCCCCAAATTCTAGGGCCTGATTAGACCCTAAATTTGACATAGGTAGCAATTTTCCAGTCTCTGGCTCTTACCATTCTCTTTTTAGACAGGTTTAATGAGAATCGCTAAAAAATCGCAAGCGTTTAATTTGATTGCACCCAAAAGTTTCGAAGCTTACTGAGACCCCAAATATGATATACTTATCAAATTTCAAGTCTCTAGCGTTTAATATTTTCTTTTTAGACATGATCAATGAAAATTGCTAAAAAGCGGAAAACCACCAACAGTATATTCGATTCCTCCTAAAATTTTACGGCATTATAACTTTTACGGCCAAACACCAAATTTCATGTATGTAAATCTTACCATTCACCTTTTAGACAGGATAAATGAAAACCGCCGAAAAGCGGAAAAAAACAATTGTTCAATATTTGATTTCTCGCACAAAATCTCTGATGATGTGTTCACGAGAACACGAAACTAGTTAGCTCAATTTAACATCTATTTAATTTTTAGTCAAATGAAAGATATAGTACTTTTAACTTTCAATAAATTTATTTACTTTTAAAATAAATTAAATTTAAACAAAACACTTACCAAAAACACTATTTATTATTATTTATGAAGAAACTAGTTTCGAATCATTCGATTCATCATCAGTCTAGTCGAGTCGAAAAGTCGAGAGGGTATCTCCCGACTCCCGACTAATTATAATTACTGATGAATCAAATGATTCGAAACTAGTTTATTTATAAATAATGTTTTTGGTAAGTGTTTTGTTTTAATTTATTTAAAAATAAATATTTTTTAACACTTATAATTACCATGTTATTCAGAGACATTTGTATTTAATTAGTATATTGTTATTGTTGTTGGGGAATGTTTTTCAACTTTTAATAAATAAAAAAAAAAAAATCTAAATTTTCTGCGCGATTACAATACTTTATCTTCTACAGGAAGAGAAAGTAAAAATTCGTCGTTTTTGAGACAAGAAAAAAAATCCTACGTCAAGAATTAAAACAATAAACCTTGAATGTTCTTTTCACATTTGAGGTTCCGACATGAAGCAAACCAACTTCATGAGGTGACGGTCCTGAGCCCTTGTAAATACGGAAGGTTTAGTTTTAGGAAGGACATCCAAAAAACTCTGCTTCAAACCTTTGATGAGAGATCAAAAGCAAAAATCGAGTTTCCACGCACTTTCAGTGGATACTGTGAGAAGCAAGCTAGAGTTACCGTGGACAGGGTTACAGCTAAAGAGAGTAGACAACGAACAAAAGATTGTGGCGTGGTAGAATTGGGGAAAGTAATGCCTACCCCAAATAGGATTGGGAAAGGGTAAAGTTAAAGAAGATCTCCATTAGAAATCATTTGCGGAAGAAAAAAAATCTTCTATAAAATAATCCGTGACACCCTGTATATCTTGTTGAAAGTTATAAAGTAAAAAGTAAAGCATTTTATTGTTAGAAAGTAATGGAAGTTTACTATTAGAATAATAATAAGCATTGAGCTATCAAATGGTAGATAGTTTTCTACTGGGTGACTCATGCACAGACTAACAATTTATCACATTCAATACTCCCAGTTTTCCCGTCCGAGTTCTGCAGTTATAGATTATTTTGACTTAGCGTCTGTAACATCTAGTGGTCATTCGAGACGGGGGTTTTACCCTCCCTTTCGCTGGAAACTTGCAAACCAGGTACCCACATTAACCTCACCCAGCCTGGGTTGGGTCGGTAAATTAGCCAGCATTACTAGGGCGCGAACCCACGTGGACAGCCACATGGTACAACCTCGCTGGAGGTTGCATAACTTCAGTGATCCAACGGGAACTGGTGTATAGACGCTGGTTTAAGTTATAGTTATTCAAATTGAGACAACTGAATTGCTACGTACAACGTAGAAATCATTTCTAGTGTATTATTACGTGGGTTGGCTGGGAAATTTCATATTAACTCAATTGACCTATAAGGTCCTAAAGTGTCGGAAAAATAATTTTTGGCACTAAGTTCACTAGTATTCAAAGTTTTCACGGCACATCCTACCATTGACTCTCTTCTAAATTTTTCAATAAAACTAATGTGCAAAACAACTTTTGGATGAGAATAAATTATTATTAGCTCTAAATCGTTGTAATGGGCGGTCAAATATGATGCGCCAAACCGTCTCCTCTTCCTCTCCACACATCTTGCACATTGTTGTTCTCCTGTTTATTTCTATATTTTTATCTGTCCCCTTAAGGCTATGTTCACATGACCGCGCGGTAACCGCACGGGTCCAATGAACACATCGATACAAGTTAGTAGAACTAGCACCGCGCGGTAATGTAAACAATATGCACTATTTAGATAGATCTGTGCCGCGCAGTTCGTCGTACCGCGCAGTCATGTGAACCTAGCCTAAAGTGACCCGTCAGTAGCCCAACCATCAGTTTGATGTTACGTCTGCTGAGAGTCAAAAGTCTCTTTGCTGCTTTTTCCGTAGGACCATAAATCATCCTTTTGGAGAAATGAAGTCCCGTGACACCGTTCAGTTCTCCTTGTGTTTTTTTCAGAACTCAGTCTTCAATAGCTGCCATTCAACATTTTGCTATACCAACAGCCGGCTTACCTGGACATTTTAAAAAAGTAAAATATCCAGATATAATTCGCATGCAATCAGGTTTCTTCAATTATCAGCAATTTAAAAAATTCAATTCCTTCAGCCAAAAGACTATTTAGCTCTTGACAGATAATAGATATAGGAAAAGAAAATTTGAAAGGGACATTTTTCATTAAGGGATTTTTTTAAAAAAAAAGAAAAAATCGAGGCCGCCTACAGACTAGAAAATCCTGAAGAACTCAGTTTATTTAAACAAAGAAATGGAACGTTCGTGCCTCTGAAGGCACCTGGCAGACAAAGTATTATATATTTTGCTTTATAAAACCACACATAACAATCTGTTGATCTACTCACAATTTATTTATTTTCTAAAAAAAAAAAATAATTAGACATTATAATGATCGAAATTGCACCAAGGAGCTTCTGGGTTCGATTCCTGGACAAGTCGAATATTGGATAAAGCTTTTTTCAAATTTTCTACTTGGTCTGTTGTGTTTGGGGGTAACTCAGCCTCTTGAGGACAATTGAGTAGCTATGGTAATAGCGATAAGTGGTAGCATTAAAAGGAAATTGTTAAATTGTGGCTAAGGCTTAGTGTATTGGAATGAATGATTGTTGAAAATACCTTGTAATGCTATGATGCCCAGTAAAATTGTGACATAAAAACATAAAGAAATTTACATTTACATATAATGATCGAAAGTGAAAGTAGATTAAATATATTGAAATCACTTACCATTTTGCAGAAAAAAAGCCAAAAATCGAAACTAAAAAATAAATTAAAAAATAAATAATTAAACTAGAATGTATAAAAAATCACATGAAATTTTTTAAAGAAAAATTATTTAAGAAATCGCGAGAATTGTTCTCTGATTTTTTGTTTTGCTAAATTTTTTTCACATTAGCAGTAGAATCGAATGAAAACTGAAACTATCTCGTATGTGAAGATATTGGTCTCAGATAGAGATTTAGTTGCACGGCGGATTCAATGACTGACTGAATGGTTTCATATCGGAATTGAGGCCATAAGAATGAACCTACCACTCTCTCTCCTGCGATACCTGATTGTAATATTTCTTATATTAGTATTGATTAGGTATCATAATAAGTATTGTATTCTTTGCATTAGATAGTTTAGGTAAACGGTAGGGTGGGTTGCTGTAGCAGTGAACACTTTTTCGTTTTTGGTTTATTAATTTCAATAATGAACCTTTGGAATCGTCACGAAAAACAATACCCGAGTTTGATAAAGAAAAGGCATGGTATAATGAATTATAGAAGTATGTCTTTTTTCTCCAAAAATAAAGCTGTTGGCCATTTAAATGAATGAGGTCTATAGTTGGAGGCGTCTGTGAAAATTTTGTGTTACACGTTACACTGTTACAGTCATTATTTCGCGTTACAGGTGCATTGATAATTTTGTGTTACAGTTGCGCGCGCATCTTAAAATTTCACTGTCGTCATTTTTTCATAACGCGCCTAAAGAAGTTAGTATAACTTCAAAAATCCGTTTGTGTGACGGGACGTCTGTCGTGATGGGCACTTTTGCCACTTACCGTCAGTCACATACAGTAAGTGTTCACTGGTGCATTATGCCCACTCACCCCAAATAAGATAAAGGAAAAATCAATCGATTTCCGGTTTGAGTTCAGGTACACAAGGTTTTAGAAAAGTTTAAGTAACATTAAATGTGTGACGAACAACAAAATATAAAAATTGACAAAAGATGAAAAAAGTTTTAGCACCACAATTTTTATTTTGTTCGACTGTCCTGATAAGTCTCGAACTCCTAGGTACATCGCAATTGGGACATTTGTTTTCCTTGTCGCTGTTGATCCTATGATTGACATTCATTAGATTCATTAGCTGATTCGTTTTTGGATCCTATAGTTTTGTTGTTGATAATGATGATAGTTAGAACTATGAAATCTGTGGATATTGGTGTAGGTCAGGGGATAGGTATAGGTAGTAACACGAGAGTTCTTGAGCCACACAGGGCCAAATGGTGCCAATTTTATGTAGGTGAGTTCTACATTTCACAGAACTATTACTATAGTTTTGTTGTTGATAATGATGATAGTTAGAACTATGAAATCTGTGGATATTGGTGTAGGTCAGTGGGTAGGTATAGGTAGTAACACAAGAGTTCCATCTGTCAAGGAAAACTTCTCAGCATAGCATAGTTTGTGTTCTGTGTACTCGTTCCTTAGCAGTCAACCATTTTGTTTTTTTATATATTTGCTGAAACGCAAATACTTTATCCACTTTGACATTTCCATATAAAAGATGCTTGTAGTCAGACATAGAAACTCTATCAGTGCTGGTGAGACGTTACAAAGGGAGAGAGGAGTTTCATAAAAACATAAAAAAAAAATAAAAAATATATTATAATTTCTGGAGGATGTATTCTTTAGCGAAAACATGTTCCAGTGAAATACTCCAATTAATTTCAATAATGCACCTTTGGAATCGACTTTGAAACAAATAAATCCCCTACTTCAAAATTTAATATCTATGCTCGAAGGCTTCCTCGCTGTACTCCGCTAAATTCAATACAAAATTTTGAATGAAATATTGAACATATTTCAATCAAAATCTAGGTAGGTAGGAATTTCATATTATGTGTTTGATGTTATATTGAGGGTTCAGGGTGGCCACCGAAGGGAGCAAATAGATTCTTTGATGGGTGACGGTCATAAGCCCGTGTAAATACTCACTCAATCTGGGTATTTCATATAATGTGTTTGATGTTATATTGAGGGTTCAGGGTAGCCACTGAAGGGAGTAACTAGATTCATTAGGTGTCGGTCCTAAGACCGTGTAAATACATTAGGTTTGGTATTAGGAAGGGCATCCAGCCTTTAAAAAATACTCTGCATCAAACCAATAATGAGAGATTAACAGCAAAAAGCGAGTTTCCACACAAATTCTATTGATAGTGTGAGTAGCAAGCTTAACCCTAGACGTGTCAGGAATGGCTTACAGCTAAAGGGAGAAGACACCGAACAAACCGTTTTAGCATAGTAGAATTAAAGAAAGCAGCGCCGACCCCAAATAGAATTGGGAAAGGTGAGGTTAAAAAAGATAAAAATATTTATAGAAGAATCGTAAAATAATAAAGATGCTATATTGAGCTGGACGGACTCCAAAGTCCAATTGTTCTTGTCTGACATTTTCCAAGTTCCACATTTTATTAGACCGTTCCATAACCTAAGCATTTTCCACTGTACGGCACTACTAGAACCATCCCGTCTGACATTTTTCCAAGTTCTACTTTCTATTAGACCGTTCCATAACCTAACCATTTTCCACTGTACGGCACTACTAGAACCATCCCGTCTGACATTTTTCCAAGTTCCACTTTCTATTAGACCGTTCCATAACCTAACCATTTTCCACTGTACGGCACTACTAGAACCATCCCGTCTGACATTTTCCAAGTTCCACTTTCTATTAGACCGTCCCATGACCTAACCATTTTCCACTGTACGGCACTCCTGGAACCATCCCGTCTGACATTTTTCCAAGTTCCACTTTCTATTAGACCGTTCCATAACCTAACCATTTTCCACTGTACGGCACTACTAGAACCATCCTGTCTGACATTTTCCAAGTTTCACTTTCTATTAGACCGTTCCATAACCTAACCATTTTCCACTGTGCGGCACTCCTGGAACCATCCCGTCTGACATTTTCCAAGTTTCACTTTCTATTAGACCGTTCCATGACCTAACCATTTTCCGCTGTACGGCACTACTAGAACCATCCCGTCTGACATTTTCCAAAGTTCCACTTTCTATTAGACCGTCCCATGATCTAACCATTTTCCACTGTACGGCACTACTAGAAACATCCCGTCTGACATTTTCCAAAGTTCCACTTTCTATTAGACCGTCCCATGACCTAACCATTTTCCACTGTACGGTACTACTAGAACCATCCCGTCTGACATTTTCCAAGTTCCACTTTCTATTAGACCGTTCCATGACCTAACCATTTTCCGCTGTACGGCACTACTAGAACCATCCCGTCTGACATTTTCCAAGTCCCACTTTCTATTTGTTTAAATATTATAATTATCGACTTTGTTCGATGCATCGTGCTCATCCTATGCGAATAGATCCCATGATTTATCGTGAAGTGCAAAAATATTTCGTAGGTCATATCTAGTTAGTACTCAGGTAGATACATACACCTACATTTAATATTTACAACTAGCTGCTTCGACCGTGCTTCGCTACGGTATTTATAATTTATATTGCTATCTTTGTTTTTCAAAAACAATGGAAATTGGGGGGGGGGGGGGGGNGTCCAGCCTGCATACCTATTGCAATCTTTAAAACCTAAGATTTAAACGTTTCGCCAGGCGCCTTAGGGGCACGGTCATTCTGACTTTTTAGTAAATTCAAAATATTATTTTGTCTTTTCCCGGTTTTGAACTCGTCATTCTGGAATGGCTGGCCATACCTTTGCAGAAAATGTGCTAAAATAAGGACTAAACAGACACCTAAAACTTTCTCGCTTTGAGTTGATATGTTGTCGCGAGAAATTTTAAGATATTGGACCGTGACTGTCCGATTTTGGTGAATAAATTATAACTTTGCCCGTAACTCGAAAACGGCTTCACATATTTTCGTTTTGATAATATTCCTGGGTCGTAGATCATGATAATTTTTTTTTTGGGGGGGGGTCCATTCCCATAAATTTTTCGCTATCTACTACCGTTTGGGCTGTGGTATTGTAACGGACAACCCCTCATACATATTAGGTACATGGGTTAATCGTACATAAATACAAATTTCTGATTTATATATTAAGATGTGGTCATATTGCTTCCGAGCTACGAAGGAATCGAAGCTTCATATCCATGTTCAGTTCACCAGTGGCATCATCGTGTCCGATGGTAGCCAGATGTAGGAGACATCACTTCTATAGATAAGTTCTAATCTACTATACATATAACGTAAACTTCACAAACTAAAACATCTATTTGATTGTTGCCCTGTCAAACAGTTTTCATTATTGTTGTCCTTTTTCCTTCTTTCTTTCCTTTTAAATTCTATGAATAAGAATAACATGTTAATTATAAGTGTTAATAAATATTAACTTTTAAATAAATTAAAACAAAACACTTAACAAAAACACTATTTATAATTATTTACTAGCTGTTTTCCCGTGCTTCGCTACGGTTACAAAATTCAACAACTCAATTTTAGATTTTTGGTGGAACCGACCCCCAGAGTGAACACGGCTCCTATTTAGGAAATTCAATATTTTACGCTAAGATATTACTTTTTACACTGCGGAACACCTCCGTATAAAATTTCAGCTTTCTCGCTCATCCCGAAGTGATACTTCTTAAATATTGGTTTTTGGTGGAACCGACCCCCAGAGTGAGCACCGCTCTTAGTTAGAAAATTCAATATTTTATTCAAGGATATGACTTTTTGTACTTCGGAACACATTTGTATCAAATTTCAGCAATCTCGCTCATCCCGAAGTGGTACTTCTCAATTCCGATTTTTTGGTGGTGAAAACCGTCCATAAATTGGATAAAAACCGGAAATTTTCAAATTTTATATTTTTTATGGGGTCCTTATATACTATTTTGNCAATCAATAATGTTTGTCTTGTGAACGCCTGTGTAATGGTTACTCTTAGTCCGGAAGTTGCGACTTTGAATCCTGCACCTCTTTGCTAACTTCAGTGAGAAGGCTATGCAATGTGTTAAACAATCAATAATGTTTGTCTTGTGAACGCCTGTGTAATGGTTACTCTTAGTCCGGAAGTTGCGACTTTGAATCCTGCACCTCTTTGCTAACTTCAGTGAGAAGGCTATGCAATGTGTTAAACAATCAATAATGTTTGTCTTGTGAACGCCTGTGTAATGGTTACTCTTAGTCCGGAAGTTGCGACTTTGAATCCTGCACCTCTTTGCTAACTTCAGTGAGAAGGCTATGCAATGTGTTAAACAATCAATAATGTTTGTCTTGTGAACGCCTGTGTAATGGTTACTCTTAGTCCGGAAGTTGCGACTTTGAATCCTGCACCTCTTTGCTAACTTCAGTGAGAAGGCTATGCAATGTGTTAAACAATCAATAATGTTTGTCTTGTGAACGCCTGTGTAATGGTTACTCTTAGTCCGGAAGTTGCGACTTTGAATCCTGCACCTCTTTGCTAACTTCAGTGAGAAGGCTATGCAATGTGTTAAACAATCAATAATGTTTGTCTTGTGAACGCCTGTGTAATGGTTACTCTTAGTCCGGAAGTTGCGACTTTGAATCCTGCACCTCTTTGCTAACTTCAGTGAGAAGGCTATGCAATGTGTTAAACAATCAATAATGTTTGTCTTGTGAACGCCTGTGTAATGGTTACTCTTAGTCCGGAAGTTGCGACTTTGAATCCTGCACCTCTTTGCTAACTTCAGTGAGAAGGCTATGCAATGTGTTAAACAATCAATAATGTTTGTCTTGTGAACGCCTGTGTAATGGTTACTCTTAGTCCGGAAGTTGCGACTTTGAATCCTGCACCTCTTTGCTAACTTCAGTGAGAAGGCTATGCAATGTGTTAAACAATCAATAATGTTTGTCTTGTGAACGCCTGTGTAATGGTTACTCTTAGTCCGGAAGTTGCGACTTTGAATCCTGCACCTCTTTGCTAACTTCAGTGAGAAGGCTATGCAATGTGTTAAACAATCAATAATGTTTGTCTTGTGAACGCCTGTGTAATGGTTACTCTTAGTCCGGAAGTTGCGACTTTGAATCCTGCACCTCTTTGCTAACTTCAGTGAGAAGGCTATGCAATGTGTTAAACAATCAATAATGTTTGTCTTGTGAACGCCTGTGTAATGGTTACTCTTAGTCCGGAAGTTGCGACTTTGAATCCTGCACCTCTTTGCTAACTTCAGTGAGAAGGCTATGCAATGTGTTAAACAATCAATAATGTTTGTCTTGTGAACGCCTGTGTAATGGTTACTCTTAGTCCGGAAGTTGCGACTTTGAATCCTGCACCTCTTTGCTAACTTCAGTGAGAAGGCTATGCAATGTGTTAAACAATCAATAATGTTTGTCTTGTGAACGCCTGTGTAATGGTTACTCTTAGTCCGGAAGTTGCGACTTTGAATCCTGCACCTCTTTGCTAACTTCAGTGAGAAGGCTATGCAATGTGTTAAACAATCAATAATGTTTGTCTTGTGAACGCCTGTGTAATGGTTACTCTTAGTCCGGAAGTTGCGACTTTGAATCCTGCACCTCTTTGCTAACTTCAGTGAGAAGGCTATGCAATGTGTTAAACAATCAATAATGTTTGTCTTGTGAACGCCTGTGTAATGGTTACTCTTAGTCCGGAAGTTGCGACTTTGAATCCTGCACCTCTTTGCTAACTTCAGTGAGAAGGCTATGCAATGTGTTAAACAATCAATAATGTTTGTCTTGTGAACGCCTGTGTAATGGTTACTCTTAGTCCGGAAGTTGCGACTTTGAATCCTGCACCTCTTTGCTAACTTCAGTGAGAAGGCTATGCAATGTGTTAAACAATCAATAATGTTTGTCTTGTGAACGCCTGTGTAATGGTTACTCTTAGTCCGGAAGTTGCGACTTTGAATCCTGCACCTCTTTGCTAACTTCAGTGAGAAGGCTATGCAATGTGTTAAACAATCAATAATGTTTGTCTTGTGAACGCCTGTGTAATGGTTACTCTTAGTCCGGAAGTTGCGACTTTGAATCCTGCACCTCTTTGCTAACTTCAGTGAGAAGGCTATGCAATGTGTTAAACAATCAATAATGTTTGTCTTGTGAACGCCTGTGTAATGGTTACTCTTAGTCCGGAAGTTGCGACTTTGAATCCTGCACCTCTTTGCTAACTTCAGTGAGAAGGCTATGCAATGTGTTAAACAATCAATAATGTTTGTCTTGTGAACGCCTGTGTAATGGTTACTCTTAGTCCGGAAGTTGCGACTTTGAATCCTGCACCTCTTTGCTAACTTCAGTGAGAAGGCTATGCAATGTGTTAAACAATCAATAATGTTTGTCTTGTGAACGCCTGTGTAATGGTTACTCTTAGTCCGGAAGTTGCGACTTTGAATCCTGCACCTCTTTGCTAACTTCAGTGAGAAGGCTATGCAATGTGTTAAACAATCAATAATGTTTGTCTTGTGAACGCCTGTGTAATGGTTACTCTTAGTCCGGAAGTTGCGACTTTGAATCCTGCACCTCTTTGCTAACTTCAGTGAGAAGGCTATGCAATGTGTTAAACAATCAATAATGTTTGTCTTGTGAACGCCTGTGTAATGGTTACTCTTAGTCCGGAAGTTGCGACTTTGAATCCTGCACCTCTTTGCTAACTTCAGTGAGAAGGCTATGCAATGTGTTAAACAATCAATAATGTTTGTCTTGTGAACGCCTGTGTAATGGTTACTCTTAGTCCGGAAGTTGCGACTTTGAATCCTGCACCTCTTTGCTAACTTCAGTGAGAAGGCTATGCAATGTGTTAAACAATCAATAATGTTTGTCTTGTGAACGCCTGTGTAATGGTTACTCTTAGTCCGGAAGTTGCGACTTTGAATCCTGCACCTCTTTGCTAACTTCAGTGAGAAGGCTATGCAATGTGTTAAACAATCAATAATGTTTGTCTTGTGAACGCCTGTGTAATGGTTACTCTTAGTCCGGAAGTTGCGACTTTGAATCCTGCACCTCTTTGCTAACTTCAGTGAGAAGGCTATGCAATGTGTTAAACAATCAATAATGTTTGTCTTGTGAACGCCTGTGTAATGGTTACTCTTAGTCCGGAAGTTGCGACTTTGAATCCTGCACCTCTTTGCTAACTTCAGTGAGAAGGCTATGCAATGTGTTAAACAATCAATAATGTTTGTCTTGTGAACGCCTGTGTAATGGTTACTCTTAGTCCGGAAGTTGCGACTTTGAATCCTGCACCTCTTTGCTAACTTCAGTGAGAAGGCTATGCAATGTGTTAAACAATCAATAATGTTTGTCTTGTGAACGCCTGTGTAATGGTTACTCTTAGTCCGGAAGTTGCGACTTTGAATCCTGCACCTCTTTGCTAACTTCAGTGAGAAGGCTATGCAATGTGTTAAACAATCAATAATGTTTGTCTTGTGAACGCCTGTGTAATGGTTACTCTTAGTCCGGAAGTTGCGACTTTGAATCCTGCACCTCTTTGCTAACTTCAGTGAGAAGGCTATGCAATGTGTTAAACAATCAATAATGTTTGTCTTGTGAACGCCTGTGTAATGGTTACTCTTAGTCCGGAAGTTGCGACTTTGAATCCTGCACCTCTTTGCTAACTTCAGTGAGAAGGCTATGCAATGTGTTAAACAATCAATAATGTTTGTCTTGTGAACGCCTGTGTAATGGTTACTCTTAGTCCGGAAGTTGCGACTTTGAATCCTGCACCTCTTTGCTAACTTCAGTGAGAAGGCTATGCAATGTGTTAAACAATCAATAATGTTTGTCTTGTGAACGCCTGTGTAATGGTTACTCTTAGTCCGGAAGTTGCGACTTTGAATCCTGCACCTCTTTGCTAACTTCAGTGAGAAGGCTATGCAATGTGTTAAACAATCAATAATGTTTGTCTTGTGAACGCCTGTGTAATGGTTACTCTTAGTCCGGAAGTTGCGACTTTGAATCCTGCACCTCTTTGCTAACTTCAGTGAGAAGGCTATGCAATGTGTTAAACAATCAATAATGTTTGTCTTGTGAACGCCTGTGTAATGGTTACTCTTAGTCCGGAAGTTGCGACTTTGAATCCTGCACCTCTTTGCTAACTTCAGTGAGAAGGCTATGCAATGTGTTAAACAATCAATAATGTTTGTCTTGTGAACGCCTGTGTAATGGTTACTCTTAGTCCGGAAGTTGCGACTTTGAATCCTGCACCTCTTTGCTAACTTCAGTGAGAAGGCTATGCAATGTGTTAAACAATCAATAATGTTTGTCTTGTGAACGCCTGTGTAATGGTTACTCTTAGTCCGGAAGTTGCGACTTTGAATCCTGCACCTCTTTGCTAACTTCAGTGAGAAGGCTATGCAATGTGTTAAACAATCAATAATGTTTGTCTTGTGAACGCCTGTGTAATGGTTACTCTTAGTCCGGAAGTTGCGACTTTGAATCCTGCACCTCTTTGCTAACTTCAGTGAGAAGGCTATGCAATGTGTTAAACAATCAATAATGTTTGTCTTGTGAACGCCTGTGTAATGGTTACTCTTAGTCCGGAAGTTGCGACTTTGAATCCTGCACCTCTTTGCTAACTTCAGTGAGAAGGCTATGCAATGTGTTAAACAATCAATAATGTTTGTCTTGTGAACGCCTGTGTAATGGTTACTCTTAGTCCGGAAGTTGCGACTTTGAATCCTGCACCTCTTTGCTAACTTCAGTGAGAAGGCTATGCAATGTGTTAAACAATCAATAATGTTTGTCTTGTGAACGCCTGTGTAATGGTTACTCTTAGTCCGGAAGTTGCGACTTTGAATCCTGCACCTCTTTGCTAACTTCAGTGAGAAGGCTATGCAATGTGTTAAACAATCAATAATGTTTGTCTTGTGAACGCCTGTGTAATGGTTACTCTTAGTCCGGAAGTTGCGACTTTGAATCCTGCACCTCTTTGCTAACTTCAGTGAGAAGGCTATGCAATGTGTTAAACAATCAATAATGTTTGTCTTGTGAACGCCTGTGTAATGGTTACTCTTAGTCCGGAAGTTGCGACTTTGAATCCTGCACCTCTTTGCTAACTTCAGTGAGAAGGCTATGCAATGTGTTAAACAATCAATAATGTTTGTCTTGTGAACGCCTGTGTAATGGTTACTCTTAGTCCGGAAGTTGCGACTTTGAATCCTGCACCTCTTTGCTAACTTCAGTGAGAAGGCTATGCAATGTGTTAAACAATCAATAATGTTTGTCTTGTGAACGCCTGTGTAATGGTTACTCTTAGTCCGGAAGTTGCGACTTTGAATCCTGCACCTCTTTGCTAACTTCAGTGAGAAGGCTATGCAATGTGTTAAACAATCAATAATGTTTGTCTTGTGAACGCCTGTGTAATGCTTACTCCTTAGTCCGGGAGTTACGACTTTGAATCCTGCACCTCTTTGCTAACTTCAGTGAGAAGGCTATATATCTATGCAATGTGTTAAACAATTAATAATGTTTGTCTAGTGAACGCCTGTGTAATGGTTACTCTTAGTCCCGGAGTTGCGACTTCGAATCCTGCGCCTCTTTGCTAACTTTTGTGAGAAGGCTATGCAATGTGTCACAACCAATAATGTTTCTCTTGTGAACGCCCTGTAGTCACCGAAGTGAGCCGGGCAGTTTAATTAGGTTGATCCTAAGACTATGTAATTAGAGAAGGTTTGGTTTTTAAAAAAATGAAGATAAAATAGAAAACTCCGGATATACAATTTCCAATGAAGGAATTCAAATCCAAATTTCTTTTCTATTCTTTATGACCTGACATTGAAAAAAATGTGAAGACCAAAAAATTACAGTTCAATAACTGGATCCCATACCCTAATACATAATTGCAACAGCTTTATTCAGGGAGAATAAACTCGAGTTCGAGGCATATTGGAAAAACGCCTCAATATTCATGTCAAATATGCCCATATACTTGATCAATATGTCCTGCCCTTGCTATCTTATGGCAGATAAACATGGACACATAAAGAGAACAACAAATGGAAACTATCAACCTGTGAACGAGCAATGTGAACGACTATGTTGCCCTTGCTAACTTAGGGCAGACAAACATGGACACTTAAAGAGAACAACAAATGGAAACTATCAACCTGTGAATGAGCAATGTGAACGACTATGTTGCCCTTACTAACTTAGGGCAGACAAACATGGACACTTAAAGAGAACAACAAATGGAAACTATCAACCTGTGGACGAGCAATGTGAACGACTATGTTGCCCTTACTAACTTATGGCAGACAAACATGGACACTTAAAGAGAACAACAAATGGAAACTATCAACCTGTGGACGACCATGTTGAACATCAAAAGACAAAACAGGAAAAGGGCAATAGACATCAGAGTTGACAAAGTTCTGGACGTAATGCTTCAGGTCAATTCATTGAAACGGAATTGGGAAAGGAACCATAGCAAGGACAATTGTTGGACCAAATCTGTTTTAGAGTGGAGACCGAGACAGAAAGAAGGACCAAGGGGGAGACCACCAGACCGATGGGAAAAAGTTCTAAAAAGGATAGCGGGACCAAATTGGATGAATGTTGCTCAAGATAGAGGAAGACGGAAAGAAAGTCTAATCATATACAATAATAACAAATTCCTAAAGAGATTCCATCAGGCCGGCTGGACAGAAAACAGTAATGAAAATTATGATCAACATATTTTATGAAACTACCTTGTATGATGACTTCTACGGAAACTGAAAACAATTCTGTAGACGAAGTCAACATCAGAATAATTACATAAATATTTCTCCGAATTCAAAATTAAAACTTTGATAATAACGAGGTACCTATTTAAGTTAAAATTTAAATTGGCCGCCATCTTTGAAGATCACATGCTGGGAAACGCTTGTTTCCGGATAACATGCATTGCAGAGGTGAAAAAAAGAGTCGCTGCTTCAGGCAGGGATCTCGGCATATTAAACTAGGATCACACATTATGGCAATATATGTTAGAGAGAAACTTTTGGCTCCCTCTGTCGGATCGTACGACGTCATATCGAACATGGCAAGGAACATAAACAAGAGAAATCATATTGCCAGAGATCAAGGTCGATAGCATTATAAAGTCCTAAGAGATTTCCTAAGAGGGGATCAGATCAGTTTTGGAGATAGGAAATGCATAAGCCGGCCGAACAATAAAATTTGAAAATTATTTGAGAAATGGAATCAATGTGTATTCCTTGATAGATTAGTGAAGTAAAAAAATAAACATTATCGGTTAAGGTCTGTCAACTCGGGAAAATTATAAGGAAATCATAAAGAAAAATATACATATCACCTATGTGACCAAAAATCAGTCTAGCCTTTGTTCACCAAGGGTCGACTGCCGATAATTTAGGCAAAGAGATCGGTATTAATTAAATCGTACGCTTTGTTTATAATTAAATTAATTAATTTTGCGTTATAATTCTTGAATAATCAAATTAATTGTTTGTTAAAAGTTTAGTATAATATGGATAAATGTTTTTAGAGTGAAAAAATCAGCTTTGTGAAATGTATACCGTTACAATATTGTTACTTTAAACAAACCACTCTACTGAAAAGTAGTAAAAACACAAACGTGGTTATTCTAGACAATTATTCAATTGATATACCTGTGAGCAAAATTTCAAGTCTCCAATATTTTCTGTTTTCTTTTTCAGTAGGAATCGTAAAAAATCGGCCAAAATCGCTAAAAAGCGGCAAAAACCATTAACTGTAGAGTTGACTTCAACCAAAAGAATCTTCGAGCATTCCATGCATAAAATTTTTACATATAGTCACCAATTTTTAAGCTCTAGCTCTTTCCGTTATGATTTTAGGTAGAACCGCCCAAAAGCGGTCTGATACCGACAAACGGCGACGATAAATATATTATACTTCAATTAAGAGTGTAGTTTCCAACTCCGTGCATGAAATTGATATGAATAGGCACCAAATTTTAAGTTCTTGCTCTTACAGATCTCCGTTTAGGCAGGATTCACGAAAAGCGCCAAAAAACCGACAACGGTATTTCAACCAAAAGCTTAGTTTGCCGTTCATTGCAAACAATTGACATAAAAACCAAATTTCAAGTCTCTAGTACTAACTATTCTTGAGATATCTTGTTCACAGACATACACACACGGACCAATGGCTAGATTTGGATATAAAAAGGAAAGTGTTTTTCTGTGAATTTAAAAAAGCTGGACGTCTGGTCACCCCAGTTGGAAACCACAGTTTTAGATAAAGTTAACACCAGTATAGTAAAGTAAAAAGTTTTTTGTGTGAATTAAAAAAAGCTGGACGTCTGATCGGTCACCCCAGTTGGACAACACTGTTTTAGATAAAGTTAACACCAGTAGTAAAGTAAAAAGTGTTTTGTGTGAATTTAAAAAAGCTGGACGTCCGGTCACCCCAGTTGGAAACCACAGTTTTAGATAAAGTTAACACCAGCATAGTAAAGTAAAAAGTGTTTTGTTTGAATTAAAAAAAGCTGGACGTCTGATCGGTCACCCCAGTTGGACAATACTGTTTTAGATAAAGTTAACACCAGTAGTAAAGTAAAAAGTGTTTTTGTGTGAATTTAAAAAAGCTGGACGTGTGGTCACCCCAGTTGGACACCACTGTTTTAGATAAAGTTAACACCAGTAGTAAAGTAAAAAGTGTTTTTGTGTGAATTTAAAAAAGCTGGACGTGTGGTCACCCCAGTTGGACACCACTGTTTGAGATAAAGTTATAACACCAGAATTTTTAATCATAAGTTTGACTAATAAATAATGTAAATATTTCTCTGAATTGAAACTTTGATAATATAAAATGTATTTATATTCTAGGGGAGGAAAATTTCCTGAGAAATCCAAAATTAACAGACATTTCTCAGGAAATTTATTTGTTTTTGAGAAGTAGGTATTAGTGAGGTATAGTATTAAGTGGAATTGTGTTATTGATTGACTGACGGATGATTGCGTGCTTCTCATGAACGGCGATGCTTATGCGATCAATTTTAATTATAATAGACTCAAAACTATTTGACGTCATTTGGGCCGAACACCGAAACCAACTTTGGAGGTATGGAATAACCCTAATATGACGGAGCATTAGATTTATATTCATCAATAGTGGCATAATCGTCATCACACCAGAGAGATACCAGTTTCGAATACTGTTCGGGTTGAAATTTTTTTTTTTTTTTCGAATCTTCTACTTGGTCTGTTTGTGTTTAGTCATCACAGAATATAGTCATCATTGGATATACTCGTAGTCATAATTGGATATAGTCATCATTGTGTATAGTCATCATTGCATATAGTCATGATTGGATATAGTCATCACAGAATATAGTCATCATTGGATATAGCCATCAGTGTATATAGTCATCATTGGATGACCATATCGACACAGTATTGAGTGAGGTCTAATTTTACATTAAATGTATAGCCTAGGACAGATTAAAAATCAATGCTGAAACCTTTGGAAAGAATATTGGAAGTTTCCATCAGTCCGACAGCATGGACCACTTCCATCTTCCATGACAGATGGAAGTCATAGCGTTCCATCACATCATCAGGATCAATGCCACCATTTTTTTATAAGCCTTATCATCGAAGGATTCGAGTGTTTCGTCATTACACATCGGGTAGAACCCTAAATTTTTATTTTTGAATTTATTTCTCAGAAATCTTGTTTTTGTCATTATACAATACATGATGTACGTATACAGAGGCGGCCCCCGGGGTGGAAGGGCCTCGACAGATCCAATAAATAGGAGCGCGCGATTTTTTTAAAGGCACCCTCGGAAAAAAAACGTTGGGGCCACTAGCGAAGTAAAATCCAACCCTGACGAACCAAAATACCAAAGACGAACTAATGTAAAGTTTGGGGCCCTTTAGACCATGTATTTGTACCTTTAAGATCTCCCCAGGAGCATAAGCAGAGCCACTGATGGACCATAGTAAAGCCTTTCAGGGGAATCTTTAGGCCATCTTTGGTATTGGTATCTATAAATTTAAAAAAAAAAAAAATAGACTCTTGAGTGGAAGGGTTAACCAACCACTAGGCGAGGTTAATGCCTGAGGCATTTTCTACCACCTAACCCTTAGAGCTCTATTTTTATGTGGTCAAATACTCAAATTAATGAGGAAAAAATGCTGCCTCTGCTGGGGATCGAACCCACGCCCTCCTGTTTACCAGGCAAGCGCTTAACCACTGAGCTACCGAGGCAGCTTAATTTAATATTTATAGCCTTGTAACAGTATACATATACCACCAATAGCCCTCAGGAGCATAAGCGGGGACCTTCAAGGACCCAGAGTAAAATCTTTTAGGTTCTCTTTTAGAGCATGTATATCCTTAATATATCACGGGCCCCGATGAACAAATTAAAGTATTTCAAGGGCCCTTTAGCCGCGGACGTAAATGACAGTTTATTTATCAATAAATTCAGTACACATAAAATATTTTAAAATCGTTTGTGAGAGGGGCATCTCTGGGAAAAATGTACGTTCCCTCTAGAAAAAGTTTGCGTTGGGCTCTGACATGGCTTGGGCCGCCACTGATCCGGTGCTTCACCCGTACAGAGAACCCTAAAAAGTGTTTGATATTTTAATTTTTTACTAGGAATTCCTTTTATTATGATTAATTTTTGTCACAAACCCCTCACTCTCATCCCCCCGCCATCAACTCTTCTCAATTGACCTTTTCCTTGTCAATATTTTAATATAAAAAATCAACAATAGGGTTGATTGAACATAAAAAGGCGGCTCGGGGTAATCAAAATAATACGTCGTCATTTACATACCTATCTAGAAAATTATCTTTTGGTTTATTATAAAAATAATCCACTAGGGAAAATAATGGCCCAGTTGACAAAACATGATTTAATAATATGGCGGAATTCAGAGTAGGAGCGCGGTTTCATCTACAGTCTGTCAACTTTCATTCATTGAGATTGAGAATGGTGGGAATGAAGGTAATACGTAGAAGCGCAATATAAGGTCACGAGAGTTGCTATTAAATTCTAAATTAAAGTGGAAGTCAGAACTATTCAAAGCTAGTCCTTCATACGTATGGCTGCTTGTTGTGAATGTTAGTGAACTCAACTTTGGCCCCGGTATACAATTATACATCCCAAAATGTGTATGTTTGTTTGTCACGCGATACGAAGCACGAAGCCACAAGTTCATCCGATTTTAACGAAATTTGCTATACATATTTAGGACATGAAGGAAATTTGCTCTTTGAGGGGCCTGCCCCCCTGAGGGTCCCAGGGAGCCCAATATTGTGTTTTTTAAAAATGATTTTTATCTTTTTAGCGGTTTGTTGTAGAAACCCAAAAATTTTGATATGGCTGGTGTTAAGGGATTTTCGATTTTGAAAATTTTAGGGGCCCTGTCCCCCCAATTTTTAAGTGGGGGGGCAGAAGCCCAATATTTTGTTTTTTGAAAATTACTTTTTAAAATTGGATTAAGATATTTTTCTCTCTCTCTCTGTTCATAGTCGTCGAGAAATTGGGTTAGGTCTACAGCTCAGTGAACCACTATTTTCATTTCTTTTTTTCTATTTGATTTTTGGATTAAATTAAAATAATAATGTTTCCCGAGCACTCTGAATAGAAAATAGTCTCTGGTTCCTGCAAATTGAATTTTCGAGCTTGTTTATTTTAGCTTAAATGTCTGCTGAAAATTTGACCACGCCATGATGCCAATCAAAATAAAATAGGTTTGACATTTTTTCAAAAGTTTTAGGTATGACTTTGGGGGGCCATTTCAGCTAAAATCGTTTTGTTTTTTTGGCGATAAATCCCTTCCGGGTAAATTTTCGAATTTTTTCTTCCTTGTATCTACATACCAATACAAATCTGTGTTTCTGGGTTTGGCCGGTTAAAGTTGATTATGGGTCAGTCAGTCTAACTTTAAAAACTCGGCTCTAAATCTAAGAAGTCATCTGCAGGATACAGTTACAGATTCTGTGAGAAGCAAGCGAAGATTGTCATGCCAGGATACTGTAGCTAAAAAGAGTAGGCATAGAAGAGAGAGTTGTGGTATGGTAGAGTTAAGGAAAGCAACGCCAAACCCAAATAGAATTGGGAAGGGCAGAAATGAACATAGAAGAAGAAATCAATCAGTCATTATACCACAACCGGCTATAGATTTCTCTAATATTGACAACTCACTCCTACATAGATTCATGCCAGTTTCTGTGGGTTTTATTTTTTTTATTTTTTATTTTTTTTCATCTCAATATTTTTGTTTGTGACTATCTCCAGAATGTAATTGGCTGATTGTATCTCATTCATTCTATCTCATTCCTTTCACTATCTTCCAATGTATCTCACGCTTGACGAACATCCTAAACAAGAATAAATTCTCTTTTAATTACAGGAGGCAACAGTTGACTGACTTCTATGTTTGACGAGGCGAGAAGTTTACTTTTTTTCTGATGTTGGTCTACTTTCTACCACACTTTCTTCATCATCTTTTTTAAGAGCACCTTTTGCCAATTCTATTTAGGGTCAGTGTTTCCTACCTCAATCAAACCATGCTACTGGCAGGGTATCTCGGGGGGGGGGCATCGGATCCAAGAACAAGACCGGCCCCCCCGGACGGGTCTCCCAACTTTTTGTAAAACGATAGAAAAGTAAATTATTTTTTTTCTGTGGCCCCGCTTGTCGAAAAAAGTCGGTGCCATAAATAATTTTAATCCATTTCTAGAAGGATTGTTCAGAAAAATCTAACCGTGATGAACCCAAAGGCATTAAGGGGTCCTCCTAGAAAAAGTTTGCGGAGGGGGGGTGACATAACTTTCGCCGCCACTGTCTTCATCATCATTTGGCACAACAGCTCGGGATGGGCCTTGGCTCCTCTACTAAACTCCTCCAGAAAATACGCTCCTTGACCATCGTTCCCCATCCAGTAATCATGATCCTGTGACTGGTTCCTTGGCTCGACGGTTTTTTTTTTCAGTCCGTTTTTTTCCGCGACCTTTCTTTTTTTCCGCGGTTGAGGTTTTGTACCAGTTTTTTTTTTTTTTTTTTTTTTTTTTTTTTTTTTTTTTTTTTTTTTTNTTTTTTTTTTTTTTTTTTTTTTTTTTTTTTTTTTTTTTGCGAGGTGGGTGAGCCCAACGCTCAACCCCTAAACCTTGGAGGACCTTGATTCAGTCTCCTAATCAGTACTGAGTCTGCCGAATACGAGTTTTCCGTTTCCTACCATGAGGAGGTACCAGAATGAAACCTTGCGTTCTCCTTCGCTTCCGTGTCACTGGAACTGGCAGTCTACACTTCCAATACTGAACAGAGAAGATGAGTTTATCAGGATACTAAGGAATGCGCCGCCACTGTACCATGCTGTAACCTTCTGTTTACGGTGACGATGATAATCTTGAAGGAGATATTGCTGTATGGACAATTATTGAGGCCATGAAGCTTTTTACCGCAAATTCTTCACAGTACTAGTACACAAATAATTTCGGTGGCATTCTTATTGTGCGAATTCATTACCACGATTTTTGGTAATGAATTCTGGGGGAGATGTTCGAAGATTCATTTGAACCGATCGGTACCTAACACTTGATAAATGCCTTTTTCCAACCGTCTCCAAATGTTCCTCAATTTACAAAATCATTTCAATGTGTAGAGCATCAGTTATATTTCATCATATAAAATAGAATGCTACGAACTTCGTGCTTGGCAGTTGAAGCAAATGAAGTCCCCCCCATAAGGCCGGCCATACACGCACCGATAAGTCTGTACAGACTTATCTGCGCAGACAAGTTTCTCGTGTATGGCAGGATGTGCACAGATTTTGTCTCTGATTTTCATGCAAAATCTGTGCAGATCCTGTCATACACGGCAGCCTTGCCTGCGCAGATAAGTCTGTACAGACTTATCGGTGCTAGTATGGCCGGCCTAATGGCTGGCTGACTGTCAAATCGTAAGACGACGCACGCGCAAAGAAATTTTACAGTATACTGCCACTGCACCCAGGTGCAATGTCTCTGAGACTCTATTATTATTGAACTGGTTGCAAATTTCTATTGAGACTGGCAGTGATGGAGTTAGAGATTCGAACCAATAGCCTCCTGGTTATGAATCTATCGGCTCAACCAACTGAGCTTCAGAGGATGTTTCTCTGAGACGGGCGACACCCCTTTCCTCCGATTTCAAAATCGGAAGCAAAAAGGTACACTCCTTTTCCTCCGACAACTGTAAAAAGGTATAGTCCTATTTATCCGATCTATATGCCTTCCACAAAATGAAAAAAAGAGACAAAATTGTTATTTTTAAATAAGTGTAGTTTATTTATTGAAGAAGGTAGTTCGCACAAAGTTCCGGTTGGCTTTCTTTTTGCACAGGCACTTAACTCTTGTCTGAGCAAATCATGTTATGGTTTATCTGTTCCTGTGTTATTTCACTGTTGTCGACTGTTTTTATAAATGAAGAACATTTTTTTTTATATATATTACAACGCCACTTCGTTACTCCGGAGAGTAGATCACTATGCTTGTGAAATTTTTACTACATTATAGATCGGTGGAATATGTATAGAGAGATTAGTACCTGAGAATTCAAATCGGAGGAATAGGAGTTCCCAATTTGGGGACCCTAAAATATTATCTGAGGAATGGGACACCGGACCAAAGGGACACTCATTAAATCGGAGGAAAAGTCTGAGACTCAAAGAGCTTTTCCTCCAACCTTCAATGAAACGCATTTTTTAAAAAAAGTAATGTAACGTACATTTTGGAGGCCACACAAACTCTTAACTTTCTCTTACGAAATGTTTTACAGTTGACAGCAAATTTATTTGAAAGTAAAAGACAAAATGCAGGCACCAATTACCGCAAGGAATATAGAACACATTTTAAAAGTTCAAAGTTCGTGCTGACCATAAATCACCAGTCACTTCTTGCTATTTCTGTAATAGATAACCTACCTACTTATTTTGCAATTATTTTTCTAGCACAAACCTTATGCGATTAATGAATACTAGATGGCAGGATCCATCCGCTTTGCTTGGCACATTAGAGGTATGACCTTTCCCGTTATCGACGTAAAAAACTATCCTATGTCCCACTCCCTGCTCCCTGGTTAATGTAGCAATGTAGCGAGTATAAATATAGAAGGTTTGGTGTTAGGAAGGCCATCCATTGAGAAATCATGATCGATATAGCTGGAAAGAGTAAAAAGTTGTGACATGGTAGAATTTAGGAAAGCAGGGCCGATCCCAAATAAAATTGGAAAAAGGTGAAGTTTGGTCCCCACGAGGAGGGGGGCAGGGCCCTCAAATCTCAAAATCTGAAGCCCTAACATTAGCCATAATATATCAAAATTTTACGTTTCTACAACAAACCGCTATAAAGATAAAAATCATTTTCAAAAAACAGAATATTGGGGCCCCTGGGCCCCCAAAAACTATACAGCAAATTTCCTTCATGTTCTAAATATGTATACCAAATTTCGTCAAAATCGGATGAAATTGAGTATTGTATCGGGTGACAAACAAACACACATACACATATACTAGTGGAAGTAGTGGATGTATACCGGGGTCAAAAGGGAGTTCACTAAAGTTCAGAATAAAACTACCTATTGTTGGGATGTTACATATAGATATGATTTATGAGTCACCCTGTATAGTTTTTGTACTTTATTACTTAGAATTATAATTAAACAAATTGTACCGTGCAATACCGTGAAATATAGAAAGTGTACACAATAAAATATTTAGAATTTTAAACTCTGCTAGAATAACTACTGTTATACACAAAACTCAATTTCCGAGAAATAGTCTATGACACAATTAGGAATTTCCTGGTATCACCAAATAAATGGGGAATTGATAATTAAATAACGAGAATAATATAAGTATGTTGGTCAACAATCAATGTAGGAATATACTCCAAATACAAAATACAGTGAAACACATGGGCGTGGTCAGGTGCCTCATCAGGGATAGGCAATGCTTTGGTTTATTATGTCCATATAAATTTCATTAGTCGACCAAAAACGAAATGTTAGTCTTTTTAAAAAATTACAAGAAATGAAAATGATAAAAACACTTGACTTTATGTTCTAGTTTTAATATATTATTCAATACGCGTATTTCGGATTTGAATCTAGTAGTAAGAAAAATTCTGTAGCTACTGAGAGGAGCAAACTAGCTTCATATGACGGTTCTAAGCCCGTGTAAATACAGAAGGTTTGATGTTAAGAAGGAGGGTATTCATACTTGTAAAAAATGGTGTAAAAATCGAAACCGCCAAAAAGCGGTCTCCAACCGCTAATTATCAGTGAACAATATATTACACTTCAACATAAGTCGATTTCTACCAAAAGCTTAGTTTGCCGTTCATGGCATAAAACTGGCATACATACCAAATTTCAAGTCTCCAGTACTTGCCGTTTTTGAGATATCTTATCTTGTTCACAGACAGACAGAGAGACGCACACACGCACCAATGGCTGAAACTCGTGATATCATATGAGTACATATGATATCCATCAAGTCACAAATCAGTGAAGATTCAGTCCGTCGGTATTGTCTAATGGAGTTTTTTTTTTTTTCTCTCTCTCATTTTATTATTATATTGTGGGGATTATAATAATTATTAATTATATACGGAATATATAATTTTTAGGCACTCCATCATTCCATCAATTTAAAATTTTCATCATATTGTTTTTCTCATATTTTATTCAATTGTAATGTGTCGCAAAAATTTAGCACACAATAAATACATACATACATACATACCATGTTCATAACACCAGAAGATTATTTTTCTTCAAAGGAGGTGATATCATATGAGTGCCAAGTTCATGTCACCACAAAACAATTTGCCTACGAAGGAGGTGATATCATATGAGTGCCAAGTTCATGTCACCACAAAACAATTTCCCTACAAAGGAATTGATATCATATGAGTGCCAAGTTCATGTCACCACAAAACAATTTGCCTACGGAGGAGGTGATATCATATGAGTGCCAAGTTTATGTCACCACAAAACAATTTGACTACGAAGAAGGTGATATTATATGAGTGCCAAGTTCATGTCACCACAAAACAATTTACCTATAAAGGAGGTGATATCTCTGAAAATGATTTACTTCAAGGAGAATTCGCATTCTAGAAACAACAAACAATTTTTTTTGATCCTGGGCACTTGGAGCATATTTTTTTTTTTATATTAAGTAAACGAAAATTATACCAAAAATGTCAAAAAGAAGCTAAGACAATTTAAAAAAGTCAATTCACAGCCAGAAAGACGGCAGTTTGAATTTAAAAAAGCGATTTTCTATAAATGATACATGTAGACCTCACGCAAATAATGGGCCACCATGAGCCTGCTGTAGCCCAATAGATGAAATAAATTGCATATTGTAATTATTATTATTTAGTGTGTTTCAGGGTTAAAAACCGCTGACACATTACAAATTTGCGAACAAAAATACCCCCCACCCTTATATTCAAATAAAATTATAAATATATATAACAAATATAAAAAATATAACAAAATTTGAATAATGATTGTAAATATCAAATTTCATCAAAATCGGTCAAGAATCGGTTCCGATGGAACAACCAAACAGACGGTCAAATAACAAACGTTCATTGATAAGTTTAATGTTTTTTACAAAGGTAATCTTCCAAAACATATACGCATCCTTCTAAGAAATATATTGAAAATAAAAATCCAAAATAATGAGTTAATACGAAACCTCCAAATGGTTCCTTTAGCTATCTTCTATCTACTTAATTGTTTAGCCCAAAAGGGTAAGAGATATCGAAAAATTGATGAGAATGGACCCTCCCGAAACCATAGGCTAAAACCACAGGAAAAATATCAGAATTAAAAAATGTCGAACCATTTTAGAGTTACGGCCGATTATTCGATTTTTGACCAAATTTAGCCGGCCATGGTCTGATATCTTTAATTTTGTCGCGACAACATATCAACTGAAAGCGAGAAAGTTTTAGGTGGCCTTTTAAGCCTTAATTTGGAACATAGTTTGCAAAAAACGGTCCAACCGTTTTCGAATTAATGGCCGTTTTTCCGATTTTTGTAAGGGGAATCATAGAATACTATTAGCTTCCGATTTTTGAAAGGGAAATCATAGAATACTATTAGCACGGGAACGGCCATGTCTCTAAGGCGCCAAGCTATAGACCGTAGCGAAGCACGGGCGAAACAGCTAGTTATTTATAAATTTAAAGAATTGGTTGGTTAGCTTTCGAGCATTGTTGGGTCAAAATCTGATTGATTAAGTTGATGAAGAGTACTTTGGTAGTCTCAAATTACCTGTTTTACAAATAGATATTTATTGTGTGTTTGCTGACGATAAAAAATAACAACTTTTTATTTCAAAATAAATTAAAAATATAATAACTCATCCAACTTTTTGCCGGCAGGGAGAGTGCCCAAATACAGCAGCCATTGCCCCGCTGTATCGCTTGTGAGATTCTTTGTATTAGAAATTGGAGCGAGCGAGGATCACCAGAAACTCGATGGAAGGCTGAACTACTCGTAATCCATTTCAAGAAATAAATAGATTCAGTCGCCCGAGGTACCAGAGTTTCAACCGGGAATGACAGAAAGGTGCGGTTTTCCTTAACTCGTCTGTATTTTAGGTGTTTTTCGCGCAAGCATTCTCGGAAGAAAATCCGAGACCCTCAGCATTGTTTCTGTTGGTCGCCAGCAAGTTTGAGTATGCTGCATACCATACCAGAGCAAGCACCCTCTCCCAGGATCCATCCGTTCTTTTACCGTCCTCTCTTTCCGGAGCAGTGGGTTCCAGTTGGGAGCTTATATTTGTTGATTGTAGAGCTCTTTTAATAATTTGATTTAGCTATGCGTGGCAAGAATCCAGAATACCTTCCAGGCTTTTCATTTGACATCATCGCAAGCCATGATGTCAAAGAGCGTCGACTTTTTCACTTTTTCACCGCATTGATTTTAAGTTGTACTTAAAAATGGTCTCCATATAGTCTAGAGGCGTTCCTAGTGCTGTATTTACCAGTAGGCTGGAGCCTACAGCGGCAGATTTTAGGGGCGGCTAATTTTGAACATATCAAAAAGAACAATTCCATTTACAAAAAATGTAATTAGATAATAATTATGATTGTGAATTAGGTTATCGAATTGTAAAGGTCGGAAGGGGCGGCAAAATTTGAATAGCCTACAGGCGGCAAATGTGTAAATCCGCCACTGGGAGTTCCACTACTAACCCTTCCCTCTTTTTCAGGTACCTACTAATAAAAAGGTCATTCTTTCTTTACAGGTCCTTTTAATTTTGAACTTCGTTTGTTCTAATTTTGTATTATCCACTTTTCCGTTTGGGTTAACTTTAACTTTCTATTATTTGATTAGACGTCTCCGTGGTAGCGTGCGCATCACATTCGGCTTGCACCAAGGAGGTTCCCGGGTTCGATTCCTGGACGGGTCGTTGAAAATACCTTGTAGTGCTATGATGTCCACAAACATTGTGACATAATAACACAAAGAAATATATATTTACATTTTTTACATTATTTGATAGGGGGGGGGGGGGNGGGGGGGGGGGGGGGTAGGCTAATTTAGTTCCCAAATTGTAAGGTGTCAAAGGTTTATAACCCTTGAAACACAGTAAATAATTAAAATTCAAAATGTGGTCTGCTCAGCCAAGCCTTATCCCAACACAAATCCGAATGTTAATATTGTCCAAAAATGTGCTGGTTGGTTTGAAGCACATAAATAGAAAACAAATAAAATAAACAGAATAATGTCTGACTATTTCTAATTGAGATACTAATATAGTACAAAACCTGAGGCAATTTAATCCAGTACTGTTGAAAAAAAATAGAGTAATTAAGCATTAATAATTAACGAATCCAGTCATGTATGCGAAACAAATCTATAATTGAATGTAAAAAAAACATAATAGTACTGTCACCATACTGTGATATCTTAGTTTTCAGAAATGAGAAATGAGTAATTAAAGTACCTACCCACTACTCAATACCGAACTAATCAAGCACATTTCTGAGAATACTAACACAATTGTTGTAATAAACCCTTATTTGGGAAAATAAAAATATTGTTTTTATAGCGACAGACGCCAAGTCTGATCGTATCAAGTTGGTTCTTTTAGGTTGAGAAAAGCTCTCTCGATTTGGTACAGAGATGAAATGTTGAGTGTGGTGGGATTTTGAGGACAGTCAAACAGGTGATGAGCATCGTTTGGCTGTCCATGGCAGAGATTACACTCATGATCGTATCAAGTTGGTTCTTTTAGGTTGAGAAAAGCTCCCTCGATTTGGTACAGAGATGAAATGGTGAGTGTGGTAGGATTTTGAGGACAGTCAAATAGTTTATTATTTTCAATAATGAAACTTTGGAATCGTCACGGAAAAAAAAATACCCCCCCTCAAAATTTGATATTATACGTTTCAAGGTACGTAGAATCCAAAAATCGAATAAAAAANGGGGGGGGGGGGGGGGGGGGGGGCAAAAAAGGTTTATTATTTTTTGCCCGAAAAATAATAATCCCATGTGCAGAGTTTTATACTGGTGAGTGTGGTAGAAATTTTGAGGACAGTCAAACTTTGACATTCATAAAGGAGGTGGCCATTATTGAACAGCAGAAATCAGCCTGTTGATATCGAAGAGGAGTGTTCTGACACACATGAAGTCTGCCAAAATAGAACGTTGTTTTTGAATAACCAACAAGTACTGTCAAGTGTCAACTGGATTTAAACATCAATACATTACCTTAACACATGCCGCCCATTCAAAATATTATACTTGTTGAGTTCCCAGAAACTAATCATTGATCATTTAAGGTAACACATGCCGCCCATTGAAAATGTCATACTTGTCGAGTTCTCAGTAAACTAATCATTGATAATATTATTCAAGGTAACACATGCCGCCCATTGAAAATATCATACTTGTCGAGTTCCCAGTGAACTAATCATTGATAATATTATTCAAGGTAACACATGCCGCCCATTGAAAATATCATACTTGCCGAGTTCCCAGTAAACTAATCACTGATAATATTATTCAAGGTAACACATGCTGCCCATTGAAAATATCATACTTGTCGAGTTCCCCGTAAACTCTAATCATTGATAATATTATTCAAGGCAACACATGCCGCCCATTGAAAATATCATACTTGTCGAGTTCCCAGTAAACTAATCACTGATTCTAGACCGTGAGGTTCCAGGAATCTATCTTTGCTCTTTGCTTTGTCTCTCACCCATTCTATTCTATTTAATTCATTTTTTTTGCCCTCTCTCTCTCTCTTTCCCAATATTTATTCCAAGAATATTTCACACGACACTAAAACAGAGCTAGAAGGAGCATTTGAATAAATTAATAGCGGAAGTAGTGGTCGTGTGTGCAATACTCGCGGATTGCACCAGCGGGGTGTGGGTTTGATTGCAGATCGGTTTAAAAAGTTGAAAAAGGTTTTTTTTAAAAAAAAAATTCTACTTGGTCTGCCCGTGTTTGGGGGTAACTGAACCTCCTGGGAACAATTAAGCTAGGTAAGCTTTAGTATTAGTGGAATGGCCATTGAGAAGAATAAGCCATCTTAATTAGGTGACGGTCTTAAAACCGTGTAAATAAATAAGGTTTGAGTTTGGAAGGGCATCCAGCCTTTAAAAACTCCTTCAAACCAATGATGAGAAATCATGGATATTATGAGAGTGCCAAGAAAGGGTACAACTAAAGAGGGTAGGCACCGAACAAAAGTTTGTAGAATGGTAGAATTAAGGAAGGCAACACCAAACCCAAATAGAATTGGGAAAGGGTGAAGTTAAAGATGAAGAAGCAGAAGAAGAAGAGTTAATATAAGCGACAAGTGGTAGCATTATAATTTAATTGTTAAGTATACGCTAGGCTTAGTGATATTAGAGTGATTGTTAATACCTTGTAATGCTATGATGCCCACAAAAAGTGCGACAAAATAACAAAAAGAAATATGCTTTTACAATTAATAATACCTACCCGCCTTCCCAAATTCGACTAATTCTGAACATGACGCCGGATGGGCCGCTCACATCTATTGACGTATTTCTAACTTCTCACTTTAATTTATTTTTTACTCTAACTTCTCACTTTAATTAATTTTTCTGACGTCAGTGACACAAAAAAAGTGCAATAATTCAGTGTTAGAACAAAAACAATCGCTACTGATTGTGGTATTTTGAAAATTACTGTCTATTTATAATTAAAAGTAAGTAAGTTTGAAACTCCCCCCCCCTCCCTCTTTCATTTCTATAGTTTCATTTCGCCCGGTCAAAATTGGATAAAGCATACGTGAGTAATGATGGGACAAAAAAATATTTGGTTTGAAATGTAGACCTCACTTACCAAGGTCATAAAATAGATATGTAAAATATAAATCGTATGCACTATACTTTCTTAAACCAGTGACGTATCCTTCTAAATAACTTTTAAGACTCGGTTCCCAAAAGTAAAGTTCCTCTCATATTATAAAAATCGGCAAAAAACATTCCCCAGAATCTTTTACGTTTCAGGGTTCATCTGTCATAATCTGTGAGCGTCCATTTTCCCTCATAACGTCGGCACATTTTGATGAAATTTGTTATGTAGCGCCCATTTGGAGACTAGTTGTGCTCAGAAACATATATAGGGTTCCATACTAAATCAAAATCGGTCATCGTTATGTGGCAAAAGTGCTGTTCACGGTTGAATGTTTTTTTTTTTAATATACGTAGGTACCTTGAAACTAGATTTTTACTTATAATATCATTATTGAAAATAATGATCCAAAATATCTGACCGGATATTTTCTGGGAGAATGCTTCCAATGTTTCATTTTTTTCGCTTAACTTTATAACATCTACTGTCTTTCCAGAATGATCGTAGATATTATAGAGGGAGTATTTTTCTGGACAGAAATTCCTTTTAAAAACAAGGGAGATTTTGTTCAGGTCTGTCACGAACGCATTTTGAAGACAAGTGGTCAAGAGTTTGCCATATTCGGGAGAAAAAAAAATCCAATTCACTTAAGTACAACAAAAAGGCAATATTGAATCCGCGGCACGAAAAATATTGAATCCGTATTGAAGCCGTTGACCTTTTATTTTTTTACCGATACTCACCATCAGTGGCAGCGATCTCTATTAAGGTCGAGCAAGCCCCAAAAATAAGATTAGAGAGGGAGAGAAGGGAAGAAATTATTTTCAATTCTCCGTTATGGTGTTCCGTCAACTTAACGTTAGGTTGCGAAACACAGCTTAAAGAACATAGGTAGTTTCGGCAAAACAGAGAACCATAAAAGGCTTTCATTGGTTCCGCAAATTCAAAGTTAAGTTGGCGTACCATCAACACCATTTAGATACTCATAACTTGAAAACTGCTAATGGCTGAAGAAATTAAGAGATGGACAAAGTATAAAGCACTCCATTCAGTTCTCGTTTTCCGTTTTCGTTAGCGCTGGAGACCAATATCTCCAGAACGAATTGACTAGAGATAAAATAAAAGCGCTGCAAAATTCGACAAACTTTTTATTCATTCTCTAAATCAATCTCTTCCCGAAAAACAATGACCTATCAAACGCCTTGATCGGTTCTGGTGTATCGCCAACTTAACATAGTCCCTTCAAATATTGAACACATTGATCCGTCTTATTTTTAACCTTTAGTTTACTAAACATTTTCTAAAAATATATATCTTCAACTAAAAACTACTCATTTCCAAAGAAAACGATATGTTCAGATTGTTCAGTGAACTTTTGTGAAATCAATCAATTTTGAAATATCAATATCTCCGGAACGGATCGAACTGGAGAAACAAATCAAAGTACTGAGAAATTCTGTGAAGTTCGCCAAGCGTTAGGCAAAACAAAGAGCTATCAAACGGCTTGATCGGTTCTGGTGTATCGCCAAACTTAACATCCTTCAAATATTGAACACATTGAGCCGCCACTATATCTTACCTTTTTATTATACCTTTCCTAAAAATAAAATATCTTTAAACCAAACTCCCATTTCAATTCCTTATACATTGGCATTGTATCTCATTTATTTCTTTATTGTTCATTTTATATTTATTATCTTTTCTACCTAGAATGCATTGCCACATGCTAAGATGCAGTGCCAAATTCTCAGAGAAAAAAAGAAACAAGAACAACTCCAACCTATCTTTTCCTAAAATTATTTTATTTTACACATCATCAAACCATCACAAATGATAGTGGGACTGTTCTTGTCTATTCATTTCATTATAGGTACATCTTCTACCGCCGTCGTACTACGCTCCCAGCTTATTGTTTAATTTCTTTACGACAATTTTTTCGTAAATAATTACGAAAAGTATTTATTTTTAAAAAATAATAATTATTAATAGTGTTTTATAATCAATAATTAAGAAGTGCCTAATATTATTGAATCTAGGATTTAATGCTTGAAGTTACCTAAAAAAGTTTTATTTTTAAATTTAGGTAAATTTTTTTTTACAATTTAATTCTTACGAACTTTGAAAATTCTTTAAGTTTTGTTAATAGATATTTTTTTAAAAAATATTATCAACTGTTCTGTTTATAGATTTAGTTTGTGTTTATTTTAAATTTTTAATACCTATTTGAAAATATTTATATTTTACTTTTAATTATTTAAATAAAAATGTTTAATTCGTTATTGTATTAATTATTAAATACGGTTGCAATAATTGGATTTTTGAGTTTTTAAATATAGGTACTGTGAAGTTTATTTTATGTGATTCGACATTTGGATGTATCAAGATTCGTATCAATAGGCTGTTAATGTAAGTAAAAGCTATTATTATTTCTCTTTATGAAAGCCTCGCCACCAATTTGTAAATGTGGCGCTATGTTGTCCGTCTAGCATAATCTGTACTGTCCATCCCTTTCGGATGCCACCCGTCCTCTATCCACCCCACACTGTCCTTATTAGATGAACTCTCTAGTGCTCTAGAGGGCTAGACAGCTTTTTGTGAAACAGGGAATCGGCGCAAAACCTATTATTCGGCTTAACGTCTCTTTAACATCTATTGGTCTATGGAGTTTTACCTTCCATTCGCTGGAAACTTACAATTCAGCGACTCATATTGACCTCAACAAGCTCAGGAGGGGGGGGGGACAAATTTGTGGAGCGCAAAAATGGGTGTTTGCCCCGGGTGCTGACTAGCCTAGTTGCGTCCTTGACTGCCTAGGTTACGTCCCTGATCCGGAAAAAGCCCGCATCACGAGGGCGCAAACCTACGTGCCATCTACTTAGAAAAAACTCGCTGGACTCTGCTCAACTTCTGTTACTTAACGGGAACCATATTCAATGTGCCATAGACGCTGGCTGGCTTATCAGTAGTTTTGAGTAATTGGTCAGTTTCCAAAAATAAACGTATTCTAGTCTGGATACCATTAAGCGCAACATGTTGTTTAGCAGCACATAGCAACTTAACTTGCTACATCGCTTTTGCTTCGCAACAAATCAATCTTGCTGACAGTAGAATTCGATCTCATTTGATTCTGTAGGAGCATTCAAAGTTGTGCAGAGCTTAGCAACAACGACGTGCAAATAAATTTTACGCTCAGAATTAGTAGGATCTCAGCCTTGTTTTCAACCAGCTGGTGACCGTAACTTTGTATGCATTCCTTTCATCTTCAGAATTAGTAGGATCTCAGCCTTGTTTTCAACTAGCTGGTGACCGTAACTTTGTAAGCATTCCTTTCAACTTCAGATTTAGTAGGATCTCAGCCTTGTTTTCAACTAGCTGGTGACCGTAACTTTGTATGCATTCCTTTCAACTTCCAATGGCTGTAGAATTTCTACACACATTTTAGAATTAACAAGATAAAGCTGTTTATAAAACACAAGAAATGAAAATTATTTCTTAAGGTTGTAGTTGTAGGAATGATTTTGGAACTTTATTCCCGATTTTGTTTTACAACTCTTACGTTTTGGACTTTATGATTGACCCCTTCAAAATGACCTCATTTTCGGCCAGGTTGAAGTTTCCATTTTCCTTTGCTATTCATTGTCATACGAGTTGTTCTGTAAACCCGACTCGCTTAAAATAGCAACCATTTGGCCCCGGATGACCCAAAAAGTGAATTACCGTAAAATCTAAAGCTTGGTCTGATTCAGAGGTAAATTTGTTCTTCATTAGGTTGATACTTTTTTCTAAAGACTATTGGCTCTTGATTCGGAAGTTGTGGGTTCAAAGCCCAGCCGGAGTCAATTTTTTTTGTTCGAATTTTCCGGAATGACAGGGTTGTAAAATTGTCCTGAAGCAATGCGAAAGTGTTTCCGGGGCATACTTTTTTTAAGTTGATTAGATTTTGGCCTTCTTTGGACACTGCGGCTTCATAATGGCTATGGCTTTGCGCTAATTCTACAAGTATGATTTATCACAAAACAGCTTATCATAAGACGTTATAGATCAATGATTCACTCACTGATTCATAATGAGTGTCTCACTCATTGATTCATAATCAGCAACTCACTCATTTACTCATAATCAGTGACACGTCGATATTGAAACCCTAAGTAGGTTTAAATGAATTTTTGCGAGAATAGTAGTGTTATAAGAAGCCAACGATCATACCACGTTGAATACACCAGTTCCCGTCAGATCACTGAAGTTAAGCAACATCCGGGCGTGGTCAGTACTTGTATGGGTGACCGCTTGGGAACACCACGTATCGTTGGCTTTTTCCGGCCCAACCCAGGCTGGGTGAGGTCAATGTGGGTAGCTGGTTTGCTGGAAACTTGCAAACCAGCTACCCACATTGACCTCACCCAGCCTGGGTTGGACCGGAAAAAGCCAACGATACGTGGTGTTCCCAAGCGAATGGAGGGTAAAACCCCCATCTTGAATGACCAATAGATGTTAAAGAGACGTTAAGCCAAATTAAAATAAAAAAAGAAAAAAAAAAGTGTTATAAGAAAAAATATGTCCGCAACAGGTTCTTGGAGGGAATTTTAATTGTAATTAGTATTTTATAGGGCATGGGTGGATATAGGTCTCCAGTTGACGGGGAGACGATCGCGGGTCCAAATTATAATCGACATGGTAGTCAGTAGTATTTATAAATACTAAATTTGAGAAAAGTGTTTTCACTTATCATTTCTTCAAGTTTCGGGGGGGGGGGGNGGGGGGGGGGGTTGTTCGCAACTATCGCCACCCCCCGGATACCCCCCTGTATCCGCTTCTGTTATAGCTACTCAATGAACCTCAGGAAGCTGAGTTACCCCCAAACACAATCAAACCAAGTGGAAATTCGAAAACATCTTTTTAAAAAAAATCTTTTTCAAAATTTCTATTCGGTCAGATTTTGAACGAGGTGTCTCCCGCGTGCAAGTGCGATGCACACTCGACTACAGAGGCGTAAATTATGATTTTTAAATTCCCTGTTTAATTTTGATCGAACAAAGTATAGTGCAGTTTTAACACGAAGATTTTTCCTTTCTTTGTCTATTTGTCTCGAACGCTTTATCCAATCAGGCCAGTATCCAGGATTTTATTTTGGGGGGGGGGGGTGATCCNGGGGGGGGGGGGGGGGTGTTTCAAGCAAAGGGAGTTTTACCATATAGGGATTATAGGAAAAATGAAAACCTTTTCAAAAATTTCGGTAAGGGGTTGACCCCTTAAAATCCTGTCCTGGATACGGCCCTGTATCTAATTTTTATGAAATTTGGACATTCGTTAATTTTCTAGAGCCCAAAAAACTAATCGTTGATTTGGTATGGAGTTATGGACATTATGTCACCCGGTCCTAAATGGTGGTTATTTATACGGTTTACAGAACTGCTAGTTATTATTATGTGGGTGAGGACAATATAGCAAATGTGTCAGAGGTTAGAAACCCCTGACACACAATAAGTAATATAAATAAAATCCTACTTACTAACCTCTAGGTGCATAATAATAATAATAATTTACTTATTACCTCATGGCCTTATCTCATTCATTCTAACATCATTGATACCTAATTCATTCCTGCTAATGCAAAAGTGAGCTCTGTTCAAATCAGTGCCAAATAACAAATATGAGTTATACCTATCATTTTGCAAAGTTAGGTTTCATTAGAGAATAATAATTTATACAGCATATCCCAGAACAGAATGTCCAGTGACGAACGGCGTGGAATTTTTGAATTCGAAAAAGGTAGCGAACTGTGGACAAAAAATATTGACTTCTTAAAAAAAAAAAAAAAAAAAAAAAAAAAAAAAAAAAAAAAAANAAAAAAAAAAAAAAAAAAAAAAAAAAGATATTGTACAAGTTAATATTTTTTGTTCAAATAAAATAAGAAATAGCTTTCCTTCTTACTTTTTCAGAAAAATAATCAGTGGCGGAACTACGGGGGGGGGCAAAGTTTGATTTTTTTACACCTTGTAGGACGGTCTCCGTTTTAAGCTATAGTGAATGGCTGCAGCCTCTGCTATATCATTTACAATAGTAAAGGCAGATCCATTTTATTGCTCTGGACAATATATCTATATATATCCGTCTTTTTCCGTGAAATGTGAATTTTTTTTTTTGAAAATAAAGATTTTTTTTTTTTTAAATAAATATTAAATGAAACAATGAGAATTTTTTCTAGGAAAATACCTTCTTTTTAAATTGAAAACTATTTGTTGAACTAGATAAATTTTATAGTAAACGTTAAGTGAACTTTATGTCATGAAACAAATTCTAACTTTAATGCAATCGTGAAGTCTCGCTTCGGTATTGCGTAATGCAATCTTGAAGCGATGGTATTGAAGATTGTGTCCTCAACGGAAACAGGCTTTTGCCAGGACGGTTACTTGAATAAAATGTATTGGATATTTAATTGATCAATGTCGATTTCATTGCGAACATATGTTGAAAAATTTCGCCCCAGAGAATTTTGCCACCCTGGGCAAATGCCCACTTTGTCCATTTATAAAAAATGGGCAAAAATGGCTTGTCCTGCGTAAATAGCAGAATGCTTTTTTAAATTCACACAAAAATACATTCTAAGTGTCAAATTACTTGTATACGAAATCAGAGAGATTCATTGTGAACAGTTTTACTTAATGAAATCAGAAGACCCTGAGATACCTCCTGACAAAAGTCCAGAGCTCTGAAAAGTATAGCTATGGTCTGTAGTGGTAAGATTATGACTACAAGTTACAAAGCACTGGTATTGTATGTATGTCAAGTTCCTGAATAACTACTTTTTTTTACCATAAATTGAGATATCATTTTTTTTAATTGCCCTCCACTTGAAAATTTCATCTGCTTACTCTCTTCCTCTTCTTGTTTAACTTCACCTTTTCCCCAAATCTATATGTGGTTGCTACTTTCCTTTATTCTACCATCCCCCAATATCCTAGTCTATGCCTACTCTCTTTAGCTGTACACTTTCCTGGCACAATAACTCTCACTTGCTCTCACAGTATCCAACGAAACTGCGCAGAAACTATTTTTCCTGATGCCTTTTCATCTATGGTTTAAAGCAGAGTGTTTTAAAAGCTGGCTGTCCTTCTTAACAATACAGAGGATCGTCAAGTAGTGAAACTGCCTTAATCCCCTCGGTGGGTTCACTTGTGAAATTGTTATCAAAGTCTGTGAGGATATTTAATTTTTTTTTTAATTTGGCTTAACGTCTCTTTAACATCTATTGGTCATTCAAGACGGGGGTTTTACCCTGGAAACTTGCAAACCAGCTACCCACATTGACCTCACCCAGCCTGGGTTGGTCCGGAAAAAAGAGCCAACGATACGTGGTTTTCCCAAGCGGTCACCCATCCAAGTAATTACCACGCCCGACGTTGCTTAACATCAGTGATCTGACGGGAACTGGTGTATTCAACGTGGTATGATCGTTGGTTGATATTTGATTAAATAAACAAATTTTGTCAAGATGGAAATATCTCTCTGACTTTGTTTGGGACAAACAAACAAACATCTTTTTTCTATTGTGATACAAGGGTTTCCTCCCGATGACCCCAATCCTTGTCTAACAGAATGACAATGATGGTGGGGGGGGAGGGGGGATACTTGGAAAATTCATTTCATTATTCGAAGAAATAGAAATAATTTCATTTCAACCGCAGACTCATTTTGTAGAGGTTTCTCGACTGGAAACAGGATAGGTCATGGCGACATAAAATGAAGCAAGGGTCTCAAAAACTGCACAAACCAGAGGTGGATCCCCAGTTAAGGGAAGGGGCTATTTGTTATGTTTGGAAAGTAGCATGCATGTCTAGCTATAGTCAAATATCTGAGTAAGCTTGATCACCCTTTTGACTAGGTATTTTTCGTGTATGTCAAGCCTGGGATGGAGTTGTCTCATGCTTAGTCTCCACGCAAGTAGGGAGTTCCAATTAAAAAAGAGGTGAGAAGCAGTCTTCTCATCCTCCCCACAGTGTCGACACACAACTTGGTCCTGATGGAAATCAATCAGGTGCAGATGTTTTCTCATACCACAATGACCAGTGGCCAATCTGATATTTTTGCGACTAAGGGCAAGATTCTTGATAGGAAGGTCCCTGTAACATTGGCCTACTTCTCCATCTGGGTTAGCAGGGCCGTACCTAAGATTTTTTCGATTGGGGGGGGGGAAGAGCGNTTGGGGGGGGGGGGGGAAGAGCGAAGCATTGACAGCCAAGCCAGGACTAACACCTGAAAATGATTATCATGATGTTGTTTTTGTTGTTGCTGCTGTTAATGTTGTTTTTGTTGTTGTTGCTGCTGTTGTTATTGTTGTTGTTTTTGTTGTTGCTGCTTTTTTTAATATTATAGGTCACGTGAAAAGTATTTTCATTAAAAAAAAAAAACGATTGAAATTTCGGGGGGCGGGTCTGGAGCCCCGGATACGGCCTTGTAGGTTAGGCCACGAATTTTTGGAACTGCCCTCGTATCTCAAAAATTGATTCAGAATTTTTGATTAAAACGATATCAATTTTGTGAATGGCAACACCCTGTATAGTATTTCCCCGTAACAGAGATAACAAGTCCCATCACTGATAATAGTATATATTTTTTTTTTTTTTTTTTTTCCCCAAGGCACTTAAAATAACAATATTCTAAGAAATCATTTTATTAATGGTGGTTAGCTGATAAATTACATTGCAGTACTTGGAATTTAATGGTTTATAGTTTTTAAATAATCAAGGAGAAGGATTGTCGATCCGTATAGAAGTTCTAATAACGCCCAGTAGAGAAAAAGCAAAGGCCGGTGGTGCACCTAGGATTTCTATTTGGGTAGGGGGGTGGGGTCAAATCGACTTTTTATATTTCGATTTTGATGAATAATGGTTAATAACCTTTCAGTACGATTTATAGAATTAGTTTACTTCTTTTGAGACCCTTTAACGGCCAAGCTATTTCATCTTTTGAGACCCTTTAACGGCCAAGCTATTTCATCTTTTGAGACCCTTTAACGGCCAAGATATTTCTTAATTTGATACCCTTTAACGGCCAAGATATTTCTTCTTTTGAGACCCTTTAATGGCCAAAATATTTCTTCTTTTGAGACCCTTTAAAGGCCAAGCTATTTCTTTTTATGAGACCCTCTAACGGCCAAGTAATGATATTTTATCTGTATAAAGGAGCATATAAGCAGTAACAGTGCCATGACCAGCAAGTGATCCGCTTGGCGAAACTAAAATTATTCTTCAGGTATTTAAAGGGAGATGTTCATTTGTTCATACTAGACCAGAACGCGACAGTGCTTGAGTGCATCACTGTGAACTCACGGTCAGCGGGAATTCCCGGCACTATCAATGCTTAGAGTGAATGCTCATTAAATCCTTGCGTACGCATTGAGATTCAGAATGGTAGAATAATAGTCAATGATAAGGTCACATGAGTCGCGATTAATTAAAATATAAAGTGGGGCATTAGGTTGGAAAAAATGGCACATGATGTTGTTGTTTTGAAAGATTTTGGTTTTACGTTGAATTTTTAGAAAATGCAAATTTTAACACGCGTGGCACGGTTCCATATATTTTTTTAAAAACTTCATATTAAATTTAAAAAAAAAAAAAAAAAAAAAAAAAAAAAAAAANAAAAAAAAAAAAAAAAAAAAAAAAAAAAAAAAAAAACCGTCAATGAAATGAACCTCCCCATCAGACCCCTGCTCTGTCGCTTCATAACTTCCTATATGTTTCCCATATAATTTCAACACACGCAATCAACATATAATATCATAAAATTCTTTGTAATTTTACAAATCACAAAGATTATACATTTTCATAATACGAGGAATATTGCCAATGTTTTGTTTGAAATCCTTGGCCAATTATATTCGCGTGTTCTTATTATATCAAAATATTTTACTATTTCTCTGAAAAACGAGTTTCGGAAATAGATTTCTCATAAAAAAAAAATTCAATGAAATGACTATTTTTATTTAGTAAGGATTGTTAAGATTATCAACTAATTCATCGTCATTATCAAGAATTAATTTCCATTCATCACCAAAAACAACTCATAGAATTATAGGCAGTGTTAGAATTCAATTAGATTCCGTGCAAAAAGTTTTATTGTTTTCATTGCTTCGGTTATTGAATGCCCCGACCGAGATGAGCTAATTTGTGAGTGTAAATTTGACCGGAAGAATAATATCGTGTGGGTATTTATTTGATGCAAAATTTACCGCTCTATAACTTTAAAAATATTTGTTAAATTTATTAAGGGGTTTACGTGGGCTCGATACAACCCCAGGGTATACAACTGGTTCTGACAAATATTGGTCCTACACTCGGACATGAGGAAGTTTTTCCTGGGATGTAAAACAACTCATAGATCATAGGCCAATTGAGGATTCAATATAAAAAAAAAAGATTCCGGGCCACAGGTTTTAATGTTTTCAGCGCTTCAGTTATTGATGAGCCAATAAAACGTTCTACTTTCTACAATTCTTATAGAAACTTCTTGTTCGAATTTTACGTAGTTTCCAATCCGGAAACCATTTTCGTTTTTTTGATTTCTCACTTTATCCTTCCAACTCACTTCCTCCAGTCTCCTCTACATCCACATTTCAAAACTCTCCACATACTTTGCTTCCTTCTTCCCAATCACCCAACTTTCACCTCCATACATCAATGCACTGATAGTCGTATCCCGGACAGGGTTTTAAGGGTTCAACTGCCCCCCCCCTCCCACACACGAAATAAAATCCTGGATAGGGGCCTGAATGCACTCCACATATAGAACTTCGAAAATCTCACCCACAAGCATACAGGTATCTTTTTAACCGTTACTTCACCTTTCACCTTTGTACATGCGGCTTCACCATTCTCATTCGGGTTCCAATTTCCTCCGTAGAATCTCTTCTGGAGTTCAATATTGCGCCCAGGTATATGAAAGATGTTATTTGTTCCAATCACTTTCCTATCCGAAGTATATTGAAACATGGGTATTGTTCCACACTGTATTGCTTATGTAGAACAAGGTAACATCTTGACCATCTGTAATTATCGAAATATTTTGTTACAGAATAAGTTAATGGCAAATACTAATACGTCATTCATTTCACTGGAAATGATTTCAATTCATTCATTTTAATCAGTAATACAAAGAAGAAAAAAACTCTGCTAATGTGACACATGGTTGTATTATATCATCATCATAGGTTAGCAGCCATGGGACTGATTTGCAACAACTCGCCATGAGTTGTTGATATTTGAGAATCCTTACGAATTGTTATTTTACCGGCTAAAAAAAACTAACTCCCCTCAAAATTTGATATTTTACGTTTCAAAGTATGTAGAATCCAAAAAATTAATATAAAAAGAAATCACTCGTTCGCCGCCCCTCGTACCCTGTACCGCCCGCTGTGAAAGGCACTTTTGACTCTTAGCGTTAACTGATTTTGAGGAAATTTGGTATGAAGGTTCCATTTGGAGTCTAATAGCGTCCCACAACTTAAAATACTTCCATACTAAAACCCTTATATATGTGACTGACGGTGCCCAAAAGTTTCGTCGCACAATTAGACTCCAAAAATGGGACCTACATACCAAATTTCATCAAAATCGGTCAAAGTGGTAAAACTGATCATCGCGGTGGACGCGCCAGTAGAGAAACCGTTCGATTTTTGAATTATATGTACTTTGAAACGCAAAATATGAAATTTTGAGGGGTAGCATTTCTTACCCGATAAAATAATCTATTCATGTCCTAATTTGGCAGAGTTTTTTGTTCTATTTATCACTCTACATATGTGGAACAAGATGACGTCACACTTACGTGCGTAGAAGAGAACACATTTGCTCATAGAATGACGAGTTATTTGCGAAATGAATGTCGTCAATGATTATATTGGACGTCATAACGGCAATACGGGATTTTAACGAAATTAAAATTGGGTTCCTCAAAAACTTTGATCTTTAATAACTTTTGAACGGAAAGAGCACTAACGAACCTTGTTCGAATGTGCTACTCAAAACATAGGAATTCCGACATGACCCGGCTGGCGTTAAGTTGGCCGGTCCGGAGAAAATGTTAAATATCTCCGGAACGGGGAGAGCACTAACGATAATTTTTACGGCACTAACGTAGCACTAACGATGATAGCGCTCACAAAAACATGGAAATTCCGACATGACCCGGCCAATGTAACGTACCTGTGAAAATACGATTCTCAACGGAAGGACGCGACCGTATTTTCTCGAATCCACACACTGTCGTTTACAATAAATTATACGATTCTCAACGGAAGGACACGACCGTATTTTCTCGAATCCACACACTGTCGTTTACAATAAATTATACGATTCTCAACGGAAGGACACGACCGTATTTTCTCGAATCCACACACTGTCGTTTACAATAAATTATACGATTCTCAACGGAAGGACACGACCGTATTTTCTCGAATCCACACACTGTCGTTTACAATAAATTATACGATTCTCAACGGAAGGACACGACCGTATTTTCTCGAATCCACACACTGTCGTTTACAATAAATTATACGATTCTCAACGGAAGGACACGACCGTATTTTCTCGAATCCACACACTGTCGTTTACAATAAATTATACGATTCTCAACGGAAGGACACGACCGTATTTTCTCGAATCCACACACTGTCGTTTACAATAAATTATACGATTCTCAACGGAAGGACACGACCGTATTTTCTCGAATCCACACACTGTCGTTTACAATAAATTTTGAATCACTCCTTTAATCCTGAGGCCATATTGCCGGAGTAGTTTATTTCAGACTATTTGTAAGATAAAAGCAAGCTCGTTTTTGTTTGAGAGGAATGGATGTTTCGATGTGCAAAGACTGACTGTGTTACTTCATCCCCCTTGGCTTTTGGGACAATGAACTAAGGGGTGCTTTTCCATAGGATATGCTTTGCCCTTCATATTTCACCCATGTAACATGTGATGGTTTCAAGGAATTCCGACCCAATAAGATCAGTTGATTATAGGCATGGGGGGGTTTGTACCCATGGAACATGTGATGGTTTCAAGGAATTCCGACCCAATAAGATCAGTTGATTAGGCATGGGGGTTTGTACCCAAGTAACATGTGATGGTTTCAAGGAATTCCGACCCAATAAGATCGGTTGATTAGGCATGGGGGGTTTGTACCCATGGAACATGTGATGGTTTCAAGGAATTCCGACCCAATAAGATCAGTTGATTAGGCATGGGGGGTTTGTACCCATGGAACATGTGATGGTTTCAAGGAATTCCGACCCAATAAGAGCAGTTGATTAGGCATGTGATTTTTGTACCGAATATGATTGATGAACCAGCCCATAGTAATGACGGATTTTTATAATTTTCCAATGTTTCTGACCTTATACCATTCGTTGGTTGATTTCAAGGAGCGTACTTTTTTCTGTTAGAATACCCTGTATGAAAATGTAGGTACTGATCTATATGTAAATATGTATGCTTCACAGTCAGCTGTTTGTACTACGCGTGGGTCGTCATTGCGTCCCTTTCCCGTCATATTTTTTTTTTTTTTTTTTTTNTTTTTTTTTTTTTTTTTTTTTTTTCAATATATGTCTGGGAAGTACTGAGCTAATTGTGTCGGTCTAGGAATTAATAGCACAACATTGCAATGACGGCCATAGCTATGCTAGTACATGCGTTTAGGGATGTTGCGATATTATCGATATCAGGGATTTGATAATATCGGATATCGGAAGAAAATACTCTCAATTATATATTTACTAGGTTTAGTCATCGTGGAGCTACGTTCATTATCATTATCAATGAGTCAGTCAGTATACCAACTACGTTGATTATGAATCAGTCAGTGAATCAGTATACCAACTGGGCTTTGGGTTAGTATACAGGGCCGTACCCAAGTTTTTTTTCGGGGGGGGGGAGGGGGAGTCNTTGGGGGCGAAGGATTAACAACCAAGACAGGACTAACACTTGAAAATGATGATCATGGAAGGTGATGTTGTTGTTGTTGGTGATGATAAGTTACACCTTACAATATTACAAAAGTTATGCATAAGGGGGGGGGACTGGACCTCAGATAATAGATCTCGTTTCGAAAATCACGTGATTTTTAGTGATTTATAATAGATGCATTCAGTGTGAGTGAGATGCTTGAAAGAGAGTCTTTTCTGCACTCAATGGCCAAGAAGCTGAGTTGAAAGAAGAAATGATCTGGGGACGAAATTTGCTTCAAGCACTTCTGTAGAAAGGGCATTTTTTAAAATGAAAAACTTGGCGGCAAGTGACAGAGGATTTCAATGTCGACAATTCAGAAATTGCATCGATTCAATTTCCTCTCGAACGCTTGATTCTATTTTGATGAATTTTAGTATCATATTTTATAGAATCAGCTAATTAGTTTTCACGGCTGATTTGGACCCTACCGTGCCTCCGGTGGCCAAATGTTATCCATTTTAAGGACTACGGTACTCATAACTACCAGTAAAAAACTTTAGGACATTCTCGGATAAAATGTAGGAATTATTTTTTTTCCACTGATAAGAACGCGAATTGCCCAAGGAAATATTTGACAAGAGATTTCAATTCTTCTTTATTTTTGTGCTAGCCTATGAAAGAAAGATAAGAAGAAAGAAGGAAAAACGGTTGATAAATTGAATTCAAAATTCTTAGTAAAAAAAATCTTTTCGGATTGATTGTGAAAGAGATTTAGATTCTTAGAAATCTTTTGTTTACGGTTGGTTTTAGCTAGAATCTGTTCTTCTCTTTTAAGAGTTAGGTTTAGGGTCCGGAATTAGTTGTTCTGGTTTCTTTGTTTAAAGTATATATATAGAGAGAGAGAAAGATAAAATTGGTTTCATGGAATTGGTATAAATTTTTATGAAGAAATGGATACACACATACATAACGTACCTCTACCTAAAACTGGACATCTGGTCTGGCGGCTCATGAGTTATGTTTTTTAAATTTGGCTTAACCTCTCTTCAACATCATCTATTGGTCATTCAAGACAGGGGTTTTACCCTCCATTCGCTGGAAACTTGCGAACCAGCTACCCACAATGATCTCAATTGGGTTGGGCCGGAAAAAAGCCAGCATCACGAGGGCGCGAACCCACGTTGACACCTACATGGTACAACCTCGCTGGACGTTGCTTAACTTCAGTGATCGAACGGAAACTGTTGTATTCAACGTGCCATAGACGCTTCTTCTCATGTTCTAAATGAAGAATCTCACGATGGCCGATTCCAGTCACCGGGACGACCTGGAACGTATACTATCACAATTCCGGCCAAGGGCAACCTATCTCTAACCTCACATCAATCTATGTCTACGAGCTTTTCAAACCTTATTCTAGAAATGAGGAGGATAGTTAATTTTGAGAACAGTCATATGGCGTGAACTGTACACCTCACTCAATTAAAATTGACACAATTTGGTCTTGGGTGGCTGAACAGGGCTCAAAAAACTGTCACCTAATTTTATGGATATAATGATGAATGTTCATACCAAAGTTCATCAAAGGTTAGCACCCTCATTTTTTCGGAAACAACTCGGGCTGCGAGAGGTCAATGTGGGTAGCTGGTTTGTAAGTTTCCAGCGAATGGAGAGTAAACCCTCCCCTCTCTAATGATCAATAGATGTGAAGAGACGTTAAGCCCCCCCCCCCAAAATAACTTCTGTTTATGCTGCGAGAACCTTTTGATTGTTTTTTCTGAATTTAATGAAACGTGTCCCGGTGTCCTCAAAGTCTTGAATTTTTTTCCATAGAATTAGCCGTTCTTGAGATATTTGCAGTAAACCAACAAATGAGCTTAAAAGTCAAGATGACCCAAAAATCGAAATAATTTTAGTCCTTTTATATAATGCCCGAATAGTACTGAATAGTCCCTTGACACTCAAATTCATGAGAATTTCCATGGTTTGACTGGGTTGGATCCAACGTACTGCTGTTTACCATTCAGAGCGTCATACCACTACACCAACAACCCATTTTTAAAGAAATGGCGGACTGTGACACAACTTTCCCTACGCGGGACTTTTTTTTTTTGGCTTAACGTCTCTTTAGTCATTCGAGGCGGAGGATTGTGTACATGTGTACTTATTTTGTCCTTGGACTTTACTGATTAGTTTTTGGTCCCTATTTAGCATTCTGGATTCTCATTTTGGTCATTTTAACTGAATGGGGTCTACAGTTCATAGACCTACTTCATATTGTACTGAGCAACGTTACTCATTCACTATGACAATCATATCTATTATGTTAGCAAAGATCAGAGGTTGGTCTTCGTCCTAGTTAACATTACTTTTGCATGACGTAACCCAACCATTTACCAATACTTATAATATCATTATACCGTCAGTAAAATAATACAACGTGTAACCCAATAGGTACCTATCTACCTGATACTAGTGGCTCAGTGAACTATAGACCTCACCCAATTTGGAGAGATGGAGAATAATTTATAAATGTCACAAGTCGTGTGTGAATGTGAAGCTTCTAACAGATCTAACTTTTCTCTTTTATTTATATTTTACTTAGTCGCGACTCTTGTGATCTTATGTATATCGCGCATTACCTGCCCCTTAAATGCTCTTGAATATCATAATTATTTATCACACTAACTTATACGCATACATTTTGGTTTATTATTTTCAATAGGTAATGAACCTTTGGAGTCGTCAAGAAAAATAAATACCCCATCTCAAAATTTGATATTTTACGTTTCAAGTACGTAGAATCCAAAAATTGAATAAAAAAAATCCGTTTGTCCGCCGTGATGGGCGTTTTTCCCCCCTTAGCATTGATCGATTTTGATGAAATTCGGTATGTAGGTCCCATTCGGGGTCTAATGTACCCCGAATTGTTTGTGGTCACCGTGAGTCACATATTATTATAAAGGGTTCATTCCAAAAAATTAGTATGGAACCCTATATATCAAAATTTAGTATGGAGCCCTATATATGTGATTTACGGTGACCAAACATTTTGCGGCACACTTAGACCCTAAATGGGACTACATTTTTTTCAAAATCGGTAAAAATGCCCTTCACGGTGGGCGGTGTACTGTGGATACGGGGGTCGGTGGACGAACGAATTTTTTTAATATGTAACCCTATATATCAAAATTTAGTATGGAGCCCTATATATGTGATTTACAGTGACCAATTTTTTTCGGGGGGGGGGAGTATTTTTTTCCGTNTTGGTTTTTTTTTCCGTGACGATTCTAAAGGTTCATTATTATTGAAATAATAAACCAAAACCACAATTTTTGGTTAAACGTCCGCCTATCTCTCTCTCTTTTTGTCCCACGTCAATAGATCTGACTTCCCTTGATCAATTATACTCGATTCTGTAACGTCAATTCTGGGAAAGAGTCTGATATTATTGGTGAGTGAGTTTATTCTAGGTACCGGAAATTCTATATTCAGCTGTTAGAGCAGCTGTAGAAGAGATTATCTCCATCTGATATGATATGATGAAAGGATGGAGTTTTGTGAGTAGAATTAAATTTCCAGGAAAAATATTAACAATATGTTGAAAGTTTGAGTAATGAATCATTTTTTTTTTCCAGGAACTGTTTGCAGGGGCATTAGGGTCTTTGAAAAGTCACAGAACGAAAGGAGTCATTTCCATGAATTTTGGATATGCGTTCTTTTTTTCTTTTTTTTAAGCAAAGCGTAAAATGTTATCAGTATGAAAATTTTGAAAGGCTCCATAAATAATTTTTAGCTAATATAGGAGTATTTAACTTGTTGGGTGTATGTAGTCATTATAATAATTTTTTATTAAATTTTGTTTTACTACATATATTTTTTCGTTTAGTATTTATTTACTTAACGTTTTCGGTCATCTTCAGAGCATCTGAAACAAAGTTGAAAACTAAGAAAGGATGTTAAAAAAACTAATAATAGTCTATAGACACAACATCATTTGCAAAATTGGAACATCCACTTTTAAACTCATTCATTCCATTGATTAGTTCAATATTATTTTTCCTAGCAACTAATCAATGGAATGAATGAGTTTAAAAGTGGGAGGATGTTCCAATTTTGCAAATGATGTTATGTCTATAGACTATTATTAGTTTTTAACCTCCTTTCTTAGTTTTCAACTTTGTTTCAGATGCTCTGAAGATAGCCAAGTGGCCGAAAACGTTAAGTAAATAAATACTGAACGAAAAAATATATGTAGTATAACAAAATTTAATAAAAAATTAATATAGGAGTACCTTTTTTGGTTTAATTTTCTTTTCCTACAATTTTTCCATTTTGAGTTATAAGGTTTTTCTTTGTTTTCCAAAACCTCTTTCTGCAATCAGCTATTCAATTTGAGAACGGGGAAACATAATTTTATGCAAACTTTTTATATTGTTTGCAAATACCTCAAAAACGGTTAAGTTCATCGATTTTTTTTTATTTGAATTTATTGTATGAAAATTATATTTTCTACAAGATTAGTTCCATATATTTTTGACAAAAAAGAAAAGTCCCATACATTCTTCCCCACCCTCTGTGAGGCTATGCTTATCCCCTCAAAAAGTAAAAATGTTCTGACCGTCGCAAGATATTTACCTAGCCGTTCCAAGAATTTTTACAGAGCTGTTATTTTACAGGATGCAGGTGAAGCAGTAGCAGGCGTATTGCTTAAAGTGAAATAAAAAAAAAAAACTTATATTTTGTTACCCACACACAAATGTCAATTTCTTGGAGATCCGGTTTGTACTTTATTGGAGTACCTACTTCAGAGGGCGTCGTTTCTTGTAATACATCAGATACTAAGAAAATAAATTTTAATCACTTTTAATCAGTAAACAGTCTTATTAGTAGATATTATTAGTTTCATAACCTAAGTATCATCTACGCCTTTGAAATAGACCAAAATTGTTGTGTTACTTTTGCTAATTAGTGCATAATTTAATCCTGTAAAAGGGCTTAATTTATAATCCTGTAAAAGAGACAGCTTTAACTAGTGAAACTTTTAATATTAACTATTGAATTAAAAGTTTCACATGAAGAAAGGATCAATGTTTTTGTCTTTTTATACGAAGGGTACCCATTTTTTGCAATCATTTCCTATCTTACATTCTAATAATTAGGTTACAAAAAAATAAAATTGATAATAATAAATCGTAAAATCACAAAACAAAACACCATGACATGAGAATAACACCTGCCCAATGGGCCCACCGCCCAGTGCAAGCAGAACACCTCTTTCAGAACACCTTTTATTTTCAACAATAGTTGTTGAGTATTTTCTCAGCGTAAACATAGGATGATGACGCGTGTTTTTCGGATTGATATTAAATATTAATTGCTGAAGAAGATCAGAGCAATGAATCTGGAATTGAATCAGCTTTACAATGGACATAGGATGATGACGCGTGTTTTTCGGATTGATATTAAATGTTAATTGCTGAAGAAGATCAGAGCAATGAATCTGGAATTGAATCAGCTTTACAATGAACATAGGATGATGACGCGTGTTTTTCGGATTGATGTTAAATGTTAATTGCTGAAGAAGATCAGAGCAATGAATCTGGAATTGAATCAGCTTTACAATGAACACTTTGTCAGCAAATATCTCTCCTGTGTCTCAGAGGACGAAGGTTAAATTTTTGCCATACTTTCAGCACTGCAGTCATCTCGGGAGCAAGGGGAGCAGTCATTTTTTTTCGTACTCCATAACAAGTTAATTGTTTTCTCGTTTTTTTTTTTCAAATGAAGACATTCAATTTATTGTTTGACAATGTTAAACAATTAAACAATTTAGGTTCTCCCGACTTCCTGAGGGTACTCAATACCGATACAGCATTATCTAGTCCTCTGTATTGCCAGATCTATTCTTTGTCCTAAATACTCCCCTGCACGTCGCCTCAATCCCTAGTCCCATGGATCAGAGACTTGGAAATTATTTTGAACATATTCAAGGCTGCTGATTCAAAGGAGACTAAACTTTTAACGGCAAAGAGAGCAAAAATAAATAAATAACTATATATACATATTTAACATATTTAAAATAATAATCATACTATACTGTTTTACTAAGTCCCTTCAGGGCCTTGTTCTACTGTATAAAGCCCAAGTTGTATTCTTATGTGGTGGGTTTCGAACCCGTGACCTCTGGATTAAAATAATAAACATACTCTATTGTTTTACCAAGTCCCTTAAGGGCCTTGTTCTACCAGTAAAAAGCCCAAGTTGTATTGTTATGTAGTGGGTTTCGAACCTCTGACCTCTGGATTACCAGGCAGATGCTGTGACCACTGAGCTACCGGGGTTGGTATTTATTCCTTTTTCTCTCTTCTGCGTGTTATGCTGAAGAATTGTGAATAGAATTGGTTGATCCCTGAACGGAGTTTCAAAGTGAAATATCAATCCATATTCCTACTCAAATGATATTCTTTAACAATATTCATTAAGAAATCAATTTTTCCTTGTTTCAGGTGTGAATTCTAAACATGAACAGCAATCAGTCTTACAATATTTAAAGTTTAAATAAGACATGGAGAAATGTTGACGACCGCTTTTTGTCCAAAATGTCAACACAACCTTTTAATTCCAAATCCAAAAACCAACTTCTATCAAAACACAAATATCCATCAAATTCAAGAAAATTCCATACAAAAGAAAATAAACGAAGACAATATATTCGACAAATCAAAACATCAACCACCAAATGTTCGAAATATAATTTTCGATCAATCAAATCATTTAGAAGAAAAAATATCGAATTCCAGTTTGGAACAAAGATTCCTTTTGAAAGAACCAAAAAATGTAGTTTTAAATTTAGAAGTCAATTTAAAAATCGAATTACCTCAACAAATAAAAGACGGAACTGTTGTTTCCAAAACTTTACAATGTGGAGGAGGAATTGTTTATCCTTCCGAAGAAAATGCGAAAGAAAACAATGCAACCAATTTAGAAAATGTAAATCAACCTCCAATGAATATAGAATCCAAGATAAACGGAATGATAGAAACAAATTGGAAACAATTCAATCAGAAACAGAACTTAGATCAAACGAATTTGTTGAATTTAAACAAATCATTAACACAAAATTTAAACGAAAACATAAGTCAACCAAAATTAAATTGGATGCAATCGAATGCATTGTTCATTCCCAAAAATTTAGAGAAAACAAAAGTTATTCAAAAAACAATAGAGCAATCAAAACCAAACACTTTAGAATTAAATTGGAGACACATGGATCAACAGAAGAACTTAGCAATGAACAGTTTGTCAAATGTAGAAAACAAATTAATAACAAATGTAGAAATAAACAGAAATCAATTAGAACCGAATTGGATGCAACCAACTTGTCAAAAGAATGTCCTCTCAAACACATCATCAGATTTAGAAAAAAATTCATCTCAAAATATAGAAACAAGCTTAAATCAATTGAAAGCAAAGTGGACTCAAAATTTAACCCGAATCAATTCGACAAAGTTAGAACAAACAACAGAAAATGTAAAATACAACAATGTAAATTCAAATTGGATACAAACAAACAGTACACTGAGGAATCCAACAGACACGAATGTACAAGTCCCTGTAAATATTCCAATTTCATTAGCTATTCCAAATGCAATATGTCAGAGAGATCTAGATACACTAGGTGCTACAGTCAGAGCCCTTCGATTATCAGGTATGTATGAGTCACTATGTACTCGTAAACGTCTTTAAAATGGTCAGTTCTACGCACCGGGACAATTTGGAACGCATACCATCACAACTACAGCCAAGTGTCATCAACATTCGGTTACCTTAATCTATTTCTAACATTATTCCACGGACATAAAATTGGGGAAAATATTCGATTTTAAGAGGGACACCGTGACATCTTCAAGAACATGGTCTCGTAATTTCAACTCTCCAAATACGTACTTCATGACTATATTAAACGTCTATAGGAAATTACATTGATCTACTTCACCTTTGACACAAAATTCAATTGAATTTAATTTTCTATTAAATCAAAACAAACGTGATAAAATTTTTACAAACAATATTTATTCACAAGAATTAAGGATTGGTTTACAGTTTAAGTCAGGTTTTTTCCTTGACCATTGACCTGCTTGTAAACCATTGGTTTTGTAGGATCGCGTAGAGAGAAATTCACACCAAATATATTGGATCAAATTAAAAATAATTCAAACCGCAGATTGCGTATGACGGTTTTCGTTAATGATTTCGAAGGGGATGTTAGTAAAGATCTCGACATTCGACATCTTTCTACACGCATAACAAGAACCAACAACAAGGTTCAAGGAGACCTCATATGAGTGGTGAAATATTAAATTAATGTTTACAAGTCAATCCAGAAATAGAGGTCACGTGATTATCATCATCATAGGTTAACAGCCGTGGGGCTGGTTAGCAATAACTCGCCATGAGTTGTTGATACTTGAAAATCCTTACGTATAATGCAGTAGCTTCTCCTTGCTTTCTGCATGGGTAATGGAAAAGATATTGTTTCCAACCCGTCTCTTACGACCGAAATAGACTTGGGTGCCTTAGAAGTATTCATTTTAAGTCCCCCTATCCACAGAGGACATTAATATGACAATATGGATATTCTCTGGAGTATTTCCCATTCCATCAACTTTTATAGAAGCTAAATTGAACTCAAAGGACATCAAACTACAAGCCCCTCACTATACAAGGATTAAAACTGGTTACTGAATGTTAGAATTACCATCTGCGAAAAAACTCCGTTTTACAATGTTATTCATAAAAAAATCTGAAATGTTCCCATCCTTAAATTTCTCTGTGTTGTTTAATATTCCAGGATTCTACTACGAGACAATTACCCAACAAGGTGCTTTAGAATTATTAATGAACAAGTCTCCCGGTACTTTCCTAGTTCGAAACTCATCCAATTCTCAACATATCTTTACAATAAGTGTTCAAACTTTGAAGGGTAAGTGTTTTAAAATAAGTCTACTGACGACTTGTGGCCACAAAAAGGGTCACAGATTTTTCTTTTCATCGAAAATATAATATTTATATCTTATTCGGTTGTGAATGGTACATTTTGAAATACTTTGAAATGAGTCAGAGCCGCAAGAATAGATAAACATTTCTAAAATACCGACTTACTAGCGATAAAAAGCGGTACACTCTTTCCTTTTTAATATTTAGAACGTGCCAAAAGGGGTCAATACAGGTCTCCAATTGAGGAGGTTATCAAGGCTTAACTATATCTCCATCAGAGTCAGGAAAAAAAGGCTTTTAAAATAAACAAAAGCGTAGTTACGCTTACGTAAAATGACCTTGATGAAGTCAATTGAATTATGTGAGAAATTGAATTGGCTCTCCTAACCCAGATAATTCTAAAAAAAAGATAGCAATTATTTTGGGCACACCCGAATTACAGACATCTTTCAAAAAATGCGACGGAAGCCAAGAGAATCTTAATTTTTAGCAACGTTATTCGCTAAAGTTTTCGTTAAGATCAACTGCCGTAGACACCCTACATCCTCGAACTAGCTCTTAAAGCAAATCATTTTTGTTTCCCCCGAATCAAGAGAGACTTTAAAGAGAAACGATTCGATACAATTCCAGAGGTCCAAACAGCTTCGAAGAGAAGGTTCCCAGATAGTTTTGCGCGTGAAGTGTTCCAAGGAGCCTATTAACAATGGAAAAATCGATCACAGTGGTGTATTGATGTCTTAAGTTCATATTTTGTAGACTTTCAGTTCATAATTCTATGCCGATTTTATTTGTCCGCCCATCTCTAATCCCATTTTTTTTATTATTATTACAGGCCCAACCAGTGTACGTCTCAACTATTCAAATGGATATTTCTATTTTGATTGTGATGAACATCTTCTAAATAAAATCAATAAATTTAATTGTGTAATTAAATTAGTTGAATATTATATTAAACTTGGAACATTTCCCGCCAATAATAATAATAGTAATAAAACAAAACAAGTATGGTTAGATTATTATACGAAAAAATACTATAGTAAAATATTACTAGTGAAACCTTTAAGAAAGGAAATACCAAAATTACAACATTTATGTAGAAATATTATTTATGAAAATCGTATTCAAATATTTGAAAATTCCATTCCTCAATGTTTGGTTTATTATTTGCAACAGTACCCGTATTGGGTATGAAGTAGAGATGTGTCATGAGTGATTCATTAACTCAAATGAGCCAAATCACTTTGCTAAGTTATTGACTCATATTGTTTTGTTTAAATTTAATTTATTTAATAGTTAATAGGTATTTTTTAACACTTATAATTAACATGTTATTCAATGATTTAAATTCAATCAAATACCTAAATATTTTTATAGATGAATCGTAAGATAATAAATAAATAACTTTCTGGACATCGTACAGTCAACATGGGCATGAGTCCGCCGATCTGAAGTTACAGGGCCCGCGATAGGACTTCTGAGACATACTGTATTTGCATCAGCCAAACTGAGCGTTCAGCGCGCCAATCTATCCGCGTGGTCCATTTTGACGGATTCTCTTTAAATCTATATAATACACAACTCTGCGCGACAGTGACCCCGTTCTCCCAGTTTGATGGTTTTTATTATTAAATAATAATTATTCCATTAATGCATTTAAAATGCAAAATTTAATAAATACAATTTCACTTCTTTCTATTCTAACAGGTTCTCCAGCAATCAGTTGTTAGTGATCAGCTGTAACAGCGAATTCCTAGAGAACCTTTAGAATAGACCTTTACTTTCCAAACATAAGTGGGTAGAGATCTCAGGCCAAAAAGTCTATCTATTAAATTGACCATAAAATGCGTATCAGGAAATCACACAAACATCAATTTCTAATTTGAATTTTGTCTACCGGAGTAACAGCAAAACCAAGGAAAATGTCGGACGGGTGTGTTTCTTTTTCGTTTTGGATGCAGAATTATTTTGAAAGCAAGAAATTGAGTCAAAAGTAGTCTATTCACCCATCGAGCATAACATTACCAAGGGATAACGTTACTCGGATAGACAAAGACCCCTGATTTCCAAATATGCCAATAGCCGCCCGCGTCTCGAGTTAGCTATAGGGTCACCATATCCCTACTGAGTTACCATCTATTACTGAGGGTACCTATACATTTCGGTCAAATGTGTCAATACAGGATCTCGACCTACTCTTGTATTTCCAAATTGAATGTACCTACTCATACCAATGTTATTGATACCTCTATCATCGCCATTAATAATGTTTGTACATTTCTATTAATTTATTGTTATAATGTTCGTACACTTCTGTAATTTATTGTTATTTTTATTTAAAATAAAATAGAAATTCAAAGAATTTTAGAATATCTTTTGTTTCGTTTTATTATCTTTTGAGTAACATTTTACTATCCAGGGCGGCTGGTGTGGTTAGGATAATTAAGGAGCATCCACACTACTCATTGAAAGTGTCAGTGACAGTGTCAGTGTTTTTAATAACACACGTAAAACCAGGGTCTATGGCACGTTGAATACACCAGTTAACGTTGGATCACTAAAGTTATCAACATTCAGCGAGACTGTGCCATGGAGGTGTCAGTGTTTTTTCTGTGCTCGGCCAGTAATTTTTCATATCAAATCACTGTGAAGATTTCTCCCCCGGACGCGGTCCTCCTGTCCACAGATCTAGGACTTTGTAATTCCTTCACACTATAGGGTTGCGACAGTGGACGATCCAAATTGATAAGCACAGTGCGTATCCCATTTCAAAGGACCAGTTTCTCAAATGCTTATGGCCAAATGTTGGTTGGCTATAATTCCCTAATACGGTTCTGCGTTCTTCATAAAGCAGAACAAAACCGAAAAGTCAAAAGTTCACCTCGTCAATGTAGATATCACTCTTCGTCGCTGTGTTCACTTCGTCAATGTAGATATCACTCTCCGTCACTGTGTTCACCTTGTCAATATAGATATCACTCTTCGTCGCTGTGTTCACTTCGTCAATGTAGATATCACTCTCCGTCACTGTGTTCACCTTGTCAATGTAGATATCACTCTTTGTCGCTGTGTTCACCTCGTCAATGTAGATATCACTCTTTGTCGCTGTATCAGACTTCTACAGCATCTCTATTTTGTCATCTGCACTGTCCTTCATTTTGAAAACACCAATCTGGAGTTGTCACCTCCGCTCGAATTCCCGAGTACACCAGACGTTCCCTTTGTTGTAAAAATCTGATTTCAGCCTCTGAACTAGATGCACTGGGATTTGACCATAATCTTTCAGCAGCTGCTGCGGATCTTGGCCAAAGTCTTGCGTCTAATGTTTGATCATCGACATATTCTGTCCACATAGCAACTTCACCTCCAAGGACCAAAGGGGAATTTGGTAAAGTGTTGTCATACACGTGTTGCCATCTGGAACAAATAAGATAATAATTATGATTGTGAACTAGGGTGTCAAATTGAAAAGGTCAGGAGGGGCGGCAAAATTTGAATAGCCTACAGGCGGCAAAAGGGTAAATCCGATAAACGTACATTCTAGAGGGCTCCGGAATTCTGCTTTGAATTTCTTTCAAGAGCCGTTAAAGAAAGTACCTACCAGTCAATATACCGTTTCATTTAAGATATTTATATTACGGCCCCGGTAGGTCCTATTGGAGATTGGGGCCGAAGAAAATACCTTGTAATTTGAGTACTTTTTAAGAAACCCAACGTGGTCCAAAAATAATAATTATTAAATATAATCCTGTTTTTTTTAAAAAAAAAAATTGGCTTAACGTCTCTTTAACATTTATTGGTCATTCGAAGCGGGGTTTTTACCCTCCATTTCCTGGAAACTTGCAAACCATCTACCCATATTGACCTCACCCAGCCTGGGTTGGGACGGAAAAATAAACAGCATCACGAGGGCGCGAACCCACGTGGACACCCCCACAGTACAACCTCGCTGGACGTTGCTTAACTTCAGTGATCTAACGGGAACTGGTGTATTCAACGAGCCATAGACTCTGGCTACCAATCCTGTATTTTATAACATTAAATTTTGATAAATTATTCCGTAATACTTTCATTAAGAGAATGGGAATTCTCAGAAAAATAATGATTTTATAAAAAAAGAAGTCTCTTATTTCAAGCAAAGCTTGAAATAAGAGAGCTTTTGATGTCCGATCTCCTAGAAGTTTTTTAAAAATATTATTTGGGTCATCACAAAAGATTAAACTTTGATATATGAACATTATAGAGGGTGTCTCATAAAAAAGAAGTTAGGAAGGATGATAAACACGTGTTTCTTTATTCCAAAGGAGAAACTTTCTGCAATGCGTTTAAATTTTGTGGCACTTTCAGGGAGGAATTCTTTAATTTATTTTTATTTGAAATCTCAAAGAAAAGTAAATTAAAGAATTTTTAGAAAACCAAAAGGAAATTAAGTATTTTGAGCTGCTGGAACACAATTGCAACCTTCACCATTTGACTTCATACATTGCCGGTAACATATCTTGCACCTTACCTGTAATAGCTCGTAGTGCCCCAAAAGCCGTGATCCAAATACCAGGCATCCTTCGTTGAAATTATCACTTGATAGCCTTTCGAGATCAAAATGTTTGGCAAAGGATCAAATTTAGGAACCCAAATCTGAATAATGTACCTGAAAAAAGTGGAAGATGATCTTGGTTTTAAGAAACTCCAAAACATGCATTTGCCTGTGACTTTAGCGCTACCTGACTCGAAAATGCACTTATATGTAAATACATCTACAAAATTTAGAGCAAATCAGAATACCTACCTATCTGTTTTCAAGATATTTTTAAAAAAAAAAAAACGGTTGTGAACATATCTGCATATTCCTTCAATCAAACACAGTTCGTTGCCGCGTCTGTCTGTCTGTTTGTTTGCGATAAACTCAAAAGCTACTGAACGGATTTTCACCAATAGAAAAAGTGATTCATAAGGATGGTCTAACGTTTTCAAGTTACGGCCTGTTTGTCGGTTTTTGAGCAAATGCGTCTTATTTTCCGAATTTTTTTATGGGAAATTATCCAAAACCTCCTACTGTTTTACATAGAAAAATTGATAAGAATTGACTCCCCCAAAACCATAGGCTGGGACTCTAGCTAAATTATCACAATTCAAAACTCTTGGAACGCTTTCCAGTTACGTACGATTTTCCGATTTTTTATAGGAAATCATTTATCTTGGAGACGACAAAGGGTTCATCTCCTGTGTTTATCCTCAAGACGACAAAGGGTTCATCTCTTGTGTTTATCGTGAAGACGGCAAAGGGTTCATCTCTAGTGTTTAATCTTAAAGGTAATTAGGAATGTAGCATTGCCGTATGGAACTTTTTACTTATAAGTTAATATTGCAATTAACCAATTCTTCACCTTTGTGGATCCAAGTAATCTGAAATTATCAACGGATTAGTAAGATGACTTGACCAAACAATCAATTTGGTATTATTATGACCAACAGCTTCATCCAATGATATCATTGCTTTCTTTTGAAAATGTGCCCACAAATTGAAAAAATCAGTTGACGTTGTGTCCATTCCATGAGTCTTCATAAAGTCTACAATAGCAGGGGTGTTGTTCCAGCACTTGATGAACACCTGCAATTCAGAAATAGAATTGAGAAGTAGGTAGAACCAAGTGAAGGCATCTGTGATTTTGTAAATTTGAACAGATGTGAGAGGAACGTTTGTATTCAATCAACAAAAGATATTGGCTCCCTGCTATTTTGTAATACCAACAACATCTAATCAAATGTCCAAACGCATCTTATGAGTGAATCCCAAAATAATCAGTGTCACCTGGTGTACCCAATCTATTCGAGTATTAAACTCCCACATACCATATGAAACACCTGATCTCCATATAATACACATACCTCATCTGCGCCCATATGAAACACTTGATCTCCATATAATACACATACCTACCTCATCTGCGCCCATATGAAACACTTGATCTCCATATAATATACATACCTCATCTGCGCCCATATGAAACACCTGATCTCCATATAATACACATACCTCATCTGCGCCCATATGAAACACCCGATCTCCATATAATACACATACCTCATCTGCGCCCACATGAAACACCTGATCTCCATATAATACACATACCTCATCTGCGCCCATATGAAACACCTGATCTCCATATAATGATGACATGTCTAGAAGTTCTTTGTAAACATTTCCCAGCACTCCGTACACATTTGGATTTATCGGATTCAGTTGTCCACAGGGTGGTTGAATACAATTATTTCTCCAGGGTTGCACATTATGACACACAACAAGATCACCTAAACCATATTTAGGTCCCCATTCCCAACCATTACCAGCATGAGCGGGTGCATCGAGTTCAAATATTATTCGGACACCTCGTAACTTGGCATAGTGAAGAAGGTATTTCATATCTGATGGAGTGTATACTTTTGATCGGGAGTAAGCGCCATACCTAGAACAAGTAATGAAATAAGGATGTTTAAAAAAAAATCCATGGAGTTTACCAACCCCAACCTATGATCTGTCGCTCCCTTACTTTGTCGTAGTTTTTATTTACCTGTGCTACCCTATCCATCTTCTTCTTGTTCAACTTCACCTTTTCCAATTCTATTTGGGATCGGCCTTTCTTTCCTTAATTCTACCATGCCACATTGCCACAACCTTTTGTTCTTTGCCTACTCTCTTTAGCTGTAACCCTTTCCTGGAAGGGAAACCCTCAGTCTCTCATTATCCATAAAAAATATTATGATTGTTTTGAAGTAAAGTTTGTTAAAGGCGAGATGTCTTTCCTAACACCCAACCCTCTTTATTAACACGGGCTTAGGTCCGTCATCTATTAAATCTGGCTTGCTCCCCTATCCATATTGGTGGTGGTCGTGGTGTTGGTGGCTGTTAACGTTTGAAAAATTCTGCAGCTTCCAATTGCAGGGTATGGTGAATGGACAGAATGTGGTAAATCTACTCTAATTACAAGAACCTTCACTTGTATTTCAACTATTTGATCAATTTCCTTATGGAAGAAGACTGTTGTGCAAAATGCATGAATACCCCTGGTGCACAATGTAAATGAATATTTCTTTATGTTATCTCATTTCTCGAAGTTCTGTGAACGAATTATGAAAAATTCAATAAATTTCTAGATGCAATCAAAAACTATTCAGCTGTTTCCTAAAACTCGATTTTTTTACACATAAGATAAATATATTTTACAGACTACAAACAAAACCCTTATAACATCTCATTTTCTGTTAAAATTTGATTTGAGCAACGCCCCTTAGACGAGAGATCACCTCTCCTTACATGTGCGTCCAAAGCTAAAGGTTTCTTCCTCCAAAAATTGGACATTTTCAAATGACTTACCTGCTCAACAAGGGAACACTTTCTAATTCTAAAGGAAAACTATGTGTATCTGTTATATGCCAATGCAACACATTCATTTTGTTCATGCTCATTGCATCAATTTGTCTTTTAATATTTGTCATCGATATAAAATGTCTTGCAGTATCTAAAGTGATGCCTCTGTGTATATAATAAGGTGTATCATTAAGTATTGATACATTTGATGCCAATAATAGTGATGTCTCCGGTAAGCTTCTAGTGATCAGTTGATACAAAGTTTCTAGAGCATGTCGAATACCAAATATTGTTTTACCTGATATTTCTAAAAATGTTGTGCCTCCAGGTGATGTCTCTGAAATTTATAAATAATACATCCTTTACTTAATGGGCAGTCCTTTTGGTCTAGTGGATATCACACCGCGATACTCGTACAACATGAGGAATGCAACAGATCCAATACCCTTTAGAATCGATTTTTGGGGAATCAGTTTTAAATTTGGAAACAAACAATCCGTTTTAAGATTGGTATATCAAGAATCGTGAATCATTCGTCTATTTTGTTGAACAGTCTAGGCCTGTCTCTATGAAGTGCTGCGAATTATTTTAAAGGATAAGTATATTAAGATGGGTTGATGGTGTAGTGGTAAGACGCTTTGACTGATAAACAGAGGTGCGTGAGTTCAAACCCAGACAACCTATGGAATTTCATCCTCATTCATTTGAAATATTTAGCACTACTGGAGGACATAGAAGGGGCTGGGATTATCAAAATCTAGTCCGGGCGTCCTCAGTGTAGCATATAATGCTACCCAACCATTCCACTACCATCAATCTCCGTGATGGACACGGAAAGTATGTAGTAAATAAAGAAGAAGCAGTTTGCTAATACAGTCCAAAGACGTCTGGAAACGTCTTTGGAATCTCTCAAGAGACGTACGCACGGTATTGGTGATGTTTTGATAAATGCAACCTATACCTACCTAGTCAATTTCTTATATTTAACAATAATTATAATGTAAATGTAGAGTTTCTTTGTGGTAAGGCCCAAAAAACTTTTCACAATTTTTGTGGATATCACAGCATTACTAACAGCCTCCTGTACTATTAATCTGTTCAATCTTCTGATCTCTTTACTCTGGGAATGCCGCCACTGGTCGCTATATTAAAGTAGCTACTCAATCGTTCTTACGGCGTTGAGTGCACCTCGAGATCATAAGTCAAAGTGAAAAATTTTCCGTTCCCGCCGGGGGTTGAACCCGGGTCCCCCAAATGCAATGCCAATGTGATATCCACTAGACACTAGACTAGGTAGGAGGACTGCTCCTAACAATGATTATAATTACCTATAATGTTTAGAACTCAAAAAACGGGTGGAAATTTTTCATTCTAAAAACGTTTTTTTCAAAATCTACAAATTCTACATAAATTCAAACTTCCCTACTTTTTGTGTTTCAGAAGCTCTTCGGAAGCTCCCATTTGGATTCTCGGTTGAACAAATTCAACTCGATTGAACGATTACCTCTACTGTAGAGATTTCCTCCTTCATCACTGTGCCCAATCAGTAAACTATATCATTCATCTACATGAATTCAAACTTCCCTACTTTTTATATTTCGGAAGCTCCCATTTGGATTCTCGGTTGAACAAATTCAACTCAATTAAACGATTACCTGTGCTGTAGAGATTTCCTCCTTCCTCATTATGCCCAATTAGTAAATTATATCATTCATCTACATGAATTCAAACTTCCCTACTTTTTGTATTTCGGAAGCTCCCATTTGGATTCTCGGTTGAACAAATTCAACTCGACTAAACGATTACCTGTGCTGTAGAGATTTCCTCCTTCATCACTGTGCCCAATCAGTAAACTATATCCTTCATCTACATGAATTCAAACTTCCCTACTTTTTGTATTTCGGAAGCTCCCATTTGGATTCTCGGTTGAACAAATTACACTCGATTAAACGATTACCTGTGCTGTAGAGATTTCCTCCTTCATCATTGTGCCCAATCAATAAACTATATCCTTCATCGACTCCCATTTTCAATGCCGTCTCAGAACTTTCCACGTTTATGAAAACTCTGACTTCACTATTTGGTATCTTGGTACAATTAGTACCACATAGCTTGGTAAGTCTTTTTATAAAGAGGTGTGTAATAGATTGTAAGAACTGTTCGGTGTCTGGGTTGATGTATTTATCAATGAACGTTACTTGGCTAGGATGGAATTCGATCATGTCTGTCCTAGAAAACAAAAAAGAAACCTTAACATATATTATCTACAATTATAAAACACAAAGCCGAGTTGGTATACTGTCTGATAATCAACGTAGCTCCACAATGGCTAAACGTAGAGACTTTAAATTTGGCACACAGGTGCCTTTTAGTACGAGATGTTGATCCGTAATAAGAAAGGGAAAAAAGTTCAAGTGGGACAAGTTACCGCCAAAAATGACGCTTTTTTAGCGTTTTTTGGAAATTTTTTCTGGGGAAACTAAAGGAGATAACGGAAAATGGCCGAAAATAGAGAAAAACCAGTACCTATATAAGGACCCCATTAAAAATATAAAAAATTGAAAATTTCTGTTTTTATACCAATTTATTCTGGCCGCTTTTCACCACCGGAATTCAATCGGAATTGCGAAAACCACCGGAATACAATCGGAATTGCGAAAACCACCGGAATTGCGAATCAACACATCGGGATAAGAGAGAAAGCTAAATTTGATACGAAGTGTTCCGCAGTACAAAAAGTTAAATCCTTCAGTTAAATATTGAATTTTCTAAACAGGAGCCCTGCTCACACCGGGGTAGTTTCCACCAAAAATTCAAACTTGGAAAGCTTTAATGTCGAACTGCACGGGGAAACAGCTAGTATTTTTTATAAACAAAGAGGGTGGGAAAATTAGTTAGATAGGTATATGAAACTTCAAGTTCTACAGTCGCAAGTACTGTTTACACTAGTCTGATAGCCTCCGACACGGCAGGGCACGATACTTTTTCAACCAAAACTCCACCATCCATACTAATATTATAAATGCGAAAGTAACTCTGTCTGTCTATCTGTCTGTCTGTATGTATGTTACGCTTTCACGCTTAAACTACTGAACCGATTTTGATGAAATTTGGTATGGAGATAGACTAAACTTTAGGAAAGGACATAGGCTACTTTTGGGGTTGAAACTATAAACGGCCATGCCTCTAAGGCGCCAAGCGAAGCGGGCGTATCCTGCTAGTACTGACATAATTTTATTGTTACCAACGATCATTTTTATCGTGTCGTGTCGGAGTTGTGTAAATAGTACTCTATTCGTTATCAGGAATAAACAAAGTTCATTGGACAAAACATCGATTCATTTGATGGTAGGTACTCCATGTCAGAGTCTGCATCAAGGAGGTGCACAATCGGCTTGCATCAAGGTTCGTTCCTGTATACAGGTCGATAAAGGTTTTTCAAATTTTCTACTTGGTCTAGTTGCGATCGGGGGTAACTCAGCCTCCTGACCGCAATTATTGAGTAGCTATGGTAATAACGACAAGTAGTAGCATTATAATGAAATTGTTTAGGTCTAGCTTAGGCTTAGTGATATCGGAGTGATTGTTGAGAATTAAAATACTATGATGTACCTTGTAATACTATGATGATCACTAAAATTGTGACATACAAAGAAATATACCTACAAGATGAATCCAACAACGTTCGCCAGAAGAAGAATGCAACATCGAAAAATGACGGTCATTTTAGAGTTTGGGGTAGCCAAACTTCCGATTCATCCAACTATGAATTTAATTATTACTATTGCTCCCACAATAATTCTGCACCAAAAAATAAAAAGAAAGGCACTCACCTGAGTGCCATTCATCTTTTCTTCGCTTCAGCAGATCAAAAGTTACACTTCATTAATCTTTTTTGCATCCACTAATTCTGATACAAAAAACACCTTCCTACCATTCCCAGGTGATATTTTTTATGCAGCAGACAAATCTAAGCCTAAATTTGAAAATAAGGCAATATTAGCAAAACGTCTGCGAAGTTTTTGGTTCAGGTGTTGTTTTTTTCATTCGACTCTGGTCGTGTTTGCATTATCTAAGCATAGAAACAGTTTTATGAAACAAATTACCCTATTGTAACAGAACCGGTTGGTTTAGGCCATAATGATCCGAAATGTCCACACGTCAATCTACAAATATTCAAAGACTGTTCTTGATTTCTGATTAATGTGTTTGTATCTCTTTCACATCTTCCATTTTTGCAGGACCAAGAAGATTCCCAACTGAAAAAAATAATAATTTTGAAAAATATATATTTCGAATACGATTTGTCTTTCATCATTCATTCAAAAGTGGTGCCATCATATCCGATGGTAGCCAGATTTATGAGACACTAGCTCTAGATAAGTTGTAGTCCACTGCTAAACTGTTTCATTGTCTTCATACATCTGTTCTTGGAGGCTCATAATTGAAATGGGCACCCAGAACCATGACAATCACTGTAATGTAATTACGTCAGAAATTGAGTTAAAAACATAATATTGCATAATATTATGTCAGGTGCACTCGGCCCGTGAGGATGTCACCCTCAAGTAACTTCTTACAATCTCAAGTATGATTTACTTTTTCTCATGGAAAGCTAGAAAGTCATACATGGATTGGATGAAATTACGCTTTGGGTTATTTGTCATCAGTAATAAAAATAAGTTTAAATACTATTACTATTGTTAATATCGAATTTTTATGTTTAAATTAAATTAAAACAAATACTATTTATAATTCTTTATGAAGAAACTAGTTTCGAATCATTCGATTCATCATCAGTCTAGTCGAGTCAAAGAATGGAGTTTGAATGACAGTCAAACTTCATCCTTCAACTCGACTAAACTCATGATGAATCAAATGATTCGAAACTAGTTTGTTCATAAATACTCGTAACTATAAATCATATATCTTTTGTTTTAATTTAATTTAAAGTGATGGGTACAGTGCCGGGTACCCACTCCTTAGATGATATAGTTTATATACTACTAGCTGTTTTCCCGTGCTTCGCTACGGTTACGAAATTTGGATTTTTGGTGGAACCGACCCACAGAGTGAACACGGCTCCTATTTAGAAAATTCAATATTTTACTCGAAGATATTATTTTGCACTGCGGAACACCTTCGTATTAAATTGCAGCTCGGTCATCCCGAAGTGATACTTCTAAATAATGGATTTTTGGTGGAACCGACCCCCAGAGTGAGCTCCGCTCCTATTTGGAAAATTCAATATTTTATTCAAGGATATGACTTTTTGTACTGCGGAACACCTTTGTATCGAATTTCAGCTTTCTCGCTCATCCCCAAGTGGTACTTCTCAATTCCAATTTTTTATATAAAAAATTTTCAAATTTTATATTTTTTATGGGGTTCTTATTTACTATTTTGAGGGGGTATATTCACGGTCATTTTTCGTTATCTCTTTTAGTTTGCCCAGAAAAAAAATTGTAAAAAGATCCGCTAAATAGCGTCATTTTTGGCGGTAACTTGCTCCCACTTGAACTTTATTTTTTTTCCTTTCTTATTACGTACCTACATACTAAAAATGACCTGCGTGCGTGCCAAGTTTCAAGTCTCCACGTTTAGCCATCGTGGAGCTACGTTGATTATCAGTGAATCAGTATACCAACTGGGCTTTGCGTTTTATAAGTATAGATAAGGTATACTGATACTCGTATTATAAAATACTAGCAGGATACGCCCGCTTCGCTTGGCGCCTTAGAGGCATGGCCGTTTATAGTTTCAACCCCAAAAGTAGCCTATGTCCTTTCCTAAAGTTTAGTCTATCTCCATACCAAATTTCATCAAAATCGGTTCAGTAGTTTAAGCGTGAAAGCGTAACATACATACAGACAGATAGATAGACAGACAGAGTTACTTTCGCATTTATAATATTAGTATGGATTTCATCCGACAAGCGGGCTTGCTGCTCTTTTGGCTGCGGACCGGAGCGCGTTGTTTCGGAGAAGAACTCCAATCATTTTGATGGGATCTTTCTCCTCGCTTCACCAAGAGATCCTTTTATAAAATATTTTTAATTTTGTTTAATAAAATTTATTTGGTTTTATTTAAAAATAAATATTTTTTTTAACACTTTTTAATTAACATATTATTTAAAGATTTAAACTTATAATTTTATTTGAATCTTATTGGTGATCTAGCTTAGTAGCAGAAAGTTATAGCTCTGAACCGAACTGGAGACATTGCACTCTACCGGTCTGTATAAGTAAATACAATAGAATTCAGGCTATCATCGAAGCTGAAGAGAATTTTTTTAACGATCTACATGTATAAATCAATAGTGGCTGAATCTACAACTCTAAATAATTTGTTCTATGATGCTTAAGTTTTCAACTGTTATCATACGTACATCTAATGAAGATTAAAAATTACTATATCTTCACTTGACTTAAAAAATATTAAAGATGTTAAAGAGCTAACTAGTTTCGTCCTCTCCTGACTAGCTCTGATGATGTTCTCAGGAGAGGACAAAACTAGTTATCTCTTTAACATCTTTAATATTTTTTAAGTCATGTGAAGATATAGTAATTTTTACCCTTCATTGTGGTAATGCTTGAAAAGTATCCCAATTTAATCAACTCATACGTACATCTATTTTTGGAGTATAATACTTAATATGGGTCCTCAGAATCATGTCGACTACATTCTGAGCTTTAACTGCAAAGTCCTATAACAGAAGGACCTAGCCAGAATTCTGAACATCAAGATTAAGGAGAGATAAATATTATGTAGAGAAAATAGTTCTAATTTAATTGTGTGCCCCTCTCGCCAAAATGTTCACGCTGTTGATTTCTCAGACCGTCTTGGCTGGTAATTACTTCAGCCCACGTTTATCCTTAGTAATCCGGTCACTTAGTGCTGAGTCAATAGGAATAATGAAATCATCCTGAATTCCATAAATACCAATAACTTACTTTCTTGCAATATCGTTATCTACATCCTCAGATATGATTTGAGCAACACTCAGCAGTCCACTTGATAGTAAAATAATTAGCAGAAAAACTTCCATGAAATCCAAACACAACTGAAACACAATAGAGAAATAGTCAAATCACCCATCGACTTTGCTATAAAGCATAGCTCCATCATCATTTCATCCCTGTGCACAAAGCTACTGCTAGTCTGATCTTACCCACCCAAATTTTTGGCAAATCATGCGAGCCATTACCAAGATTTTAAATATTTATGCCTTGCGCAGGTGAAAAAGCAGAGAAAAATTCAATGAAATTGATATAAATTCAAGGTAAGGAAGCTATAGCTATGTATCAATTGTATCTACATAGTTGGCAACCGTTTTTCCACATCTATACTTAATACTTATAAAAGATAGCATCTTAATAGTTATAAAAGATAACATCTTAATAGTTATAAAAGATAGCATCTTAATAGTTATAAAAGATAGCATCTTAATACTTATAAAA
>CM022883.1:10087834-10142257 GCA_012654025.1 Pachypsylla venusta
CTCTCACAAAATAGAGAAACCTATGGCTAGTTTCTACTATCACCTATGTATCACAGCAAACTCTCACAAAATAGAGAAACCTATGGCTAGTTTCTACTATCACCTATGTATCACAGCAAACTCTCACAAAATAGAGAAACCTATGGCTAGTTTCTACTATCACCTATGTATCACAGCAGGCTCTCACAAAATTTGATCGATATTACCTTATTATTCAATTTATTTATTATTTTACAATTTTTCTTTAAAATTATTTTTATAATAATTAATAACACATGTTTTGATTATAAAACAAATCTACTAATATTAAGAACAGAATGTACCTATACGATATTTCACATTATGTATAAGTACACTAGGACTAGCGTATTGAAAAATAAAATTTACGACGCTTCTACGAAAACTAATATGTAGGTAATTATTAATATTGCTTATTACTATAGCAATATTATTACTATCACAGTAATTAGCAGATAACAAGTCATTATGACGCACACGGTATAATATTGCAATCCCGGAACAAAGATTATTTATTTTTATGATCGAGAAAAATGAAAAAAAAAAAAAAAAAAAAAAAAAAAAAAAANGACATTGAAATTTTTCACCAATACAATACTTTACTTACCTATACTTCGTATATGGGAAGATAAAGTAAAAAGTCCAATATTGATACAAAAATGAGCTCTTTCAGAATAGAATAAATAAAAAATTGCATGTATGGAAATAAATTAATATTTATAATTGACAAAATTGCAAAGGTCCATTATTGACACGAAAATGAGCTCTTTCAGAATAGAATAAATAAAAAATTGCATGTATGGAAATAAATTAATATTTATAATTGACAAAATTGCAAAGGTCCAATATTGACACCAAATGAGCTCTTTTAGAATAGAATAAAAAAAAAAAAATTGCATGTATGCAAATAAATTAATGTTTATAATTGACAATATTGCAAAGGTCCAATATTGACACGAAAATGAACTCTTTCAGAATAGAATAAATAAAAAATTGCATGTATTATTCAATTTATTTATTATTTTACAATTTTTCTTTAAAATTATTTTTATAATAATTAATAACACATCTTTTGTTTATAAAACAAATCTACTAATATTAAGAACAGATTGTACCTATACGATATTTCATATTATGTATAAGTACACTAGGACTAGCGTATTGAAAAATAAAATTTACGATGCTTCTACGAAAACTAATATGTAGGTAATTGTTAATATTGCTTATTACGATAGTAATATTATTACTATCACAATAATTAGCAGATAACAAGCCATTATGACGCACACGGTATTATATTGCAATCCCGGAACAAAGAACAAAACATTCGCCATTATTTTTATGATCGGGAAAAATGAAAAAAAAAAAAAATGACATTGAAATTTTTCACTAATACAATACTTTACTTACCTATACTTCGTATATGGGAAGATAAAGTAAAAAGTCTAATATTGATACAAAAATGAGCTCTTTCAGAATAGAATAAATAAAAAATTGCATGAATGGAAATAAATTAATGTTTATTACTGACAAAATTGCAAAGGTCCAATATTGACACGAAAATGAGCTCTTTCAGAATAGAATAAATAAAAAATTGCATGTATGGAAATAAATTAATGTTTATAATTGACAAAATTGCAAAGGTCCAATATTGACACGAAAATTAACTCTTTCAGAATAGAAAAAATAAAAAATTGCATATTTGGAAATAAATTAATGTTTATAATTGACAAAATTGCAAAGGTCCAATATTGACACGAAAATTAACTCTTTCAGAATAGAATAAACAAAAAATTGCATGTATGGATATAAATTAATGTTTATAATTGACAAAATTGCAAAGGTCCAATATTGACACGAAAATGAGCTCTTTTAGAATAGAATAAAAAAAAATTGCTTGTATGCAAATAAATTAATGTTTATAATTGACAGAATTTCAAAGGTCCAATATTACGAAAATGAGCTCTTTTAGAATATAATAAATAAAAAAATTGCATGTATGCAAATAAATTAATGTTTATAATTGACAAAAGTGTCATGTCTCCATACACTCCGCTCAACCCCCCCCCCCCCCCNGACCCCCCCCCCCACACACACACACACAGGTCCAGGGACTTTTAGTATGTTTATCTATTAAACATTCCAAACAAATTTCTGAAAAAATATTACGCTGTCTGCAAATCATTGATTCGATATTCGATGTCTGGACTATATCTACTAAAAATTAATTTGCTCCGTGCAATTGTATTTGTTTTAACATTGTTACAATGATGAAATAAGCTATAATTAATTTAAACCCATTATTTTCAAAAAATGTACCTATTTAGAAAAAGTTTTATGAAAAAAATGTATTTATTGATTTTTAAAAAATAATATAAAATATTTTTCCAATTAATATAATAAAAGGAGCATATCTAATATCAATGAAGGTAAATCAATTCTGCATCTTAGAATTTGAGTTTTGAATAACCCCTTATTAATGATTTAATAAAATTAGCGAGCGTCTATGGCATGTTGCATACACCGGTTTTCCGTACCAAGTGGGTGTCCAAGTAAATTCGCGTCCTCGTGATGCTGTCTATTTTTCCGGCCAAACCCAGTGCTGTGCAAGGTCAATGTGTGTAGCTGGTTTATAAGTTTCCACAGCGAATGGAGGGTAACCCCCCCATCTCAAATGACCAATAGATGTTAAAGAGACGTTAAACAAAAAATATGTTGCATAATTAATTTAAAAATTTAAATAATTGAATGTTAAAATGATAAATAATAATTGAAGTTAAAATTACATATATAGTTATAATAATATGTATGTAGAGATTATTTTGTGATCAATAATATTTATAGTTATAATAACATGATTTTATGGAGAATTCAAAATGATTCCTTAAATATATATATATTTTTTTTTAAATATTACAAAATACCTATTTATTTTTAGTCTAAATTTCTAAATTCAGTTAGTAACAGGTTAAGGAAATAGCTGTAAAAATAGACTGATACTCATTTCTGTTATGACCAGACACGATACTTCAGTGGTAAAATAAGGTAACTACTAAGTCATTCATATGAAAGTACATATTAGCTAATGTATAATAATATTTATTAACCCTTAAATTATGAGACTTTTCTTTGCCAAGAATGCCTAAAATGGGTCTCAGTGAACCAGTGCGGGGGGATACTGAAACTAAACCCTTAATTGGTTTTTGGTAGAATTATCTAGGATAGTAGATCTAATTCAAGTTACTCGCTGATAATTCAGTTGACTGATATAGTAGGGCTAATTGAAATTACTTGCAGATAATTCAGTTGACTGGGATAGTAGAGCTAATTGAATTTATTTGCAGATAATTCAGTTGACTGGGATAGTAGGGCTAATTGAAGTTACTTGCAGATAATTCAGTTGACTGGGATAGTAGAGCTAATTGAAGATACTTGCGGATAATTCAGTTGACTGGGATAATAGAGCTAATTGAAGTTACTTGCAGATAATTCAATTGACTGGGATAGTAGGGCTAATTGAAGTTACTTGAGATAATTCAGTTGACTGGGATAGTAGGGCTAATTGAAGTTACTTGCAGATAATTCAGTTGACTAGGATAGTAGAGCTAATTAAAGATACTTGCGGATAATTCAGTTGACTGGGATAGTAGGGCTAATTGAAGTTACTTGCAGATAATTCAGTTGACTGGGATAGTAGAGCTAATTCAAGTTACTCGTAGACAGTTCAGTTGACTGGGATAGTAGAGCTAATTCAATTTACTCGTAGACAATTCAGTTGACTGGGATAGTAGAGCTAATTGAAGTTACTTACAGATAATTCACTAGACTGGGGTGGTATAGCGTATAGCTAATTCAAGTTACTCGCAGATAATTCAGTTGACTGGGATAGTAGAGCTAATTCAAGTTACTCGCAGACAATTCAGTTGACTGGGATAGTAGAGCTAATTGAAGTAACTTACAGATAATTTACTAGACTGGGGTGGTATAGCGTATAGCTAATTCAAGTTACTCGCAGATAATTCAGTTAACTGGGATAGTAGGGCTAATTGAAGTTACTTGCAGATAATTCACTTGACTTTTAAGCTCATTTGCCGTAAAGGTAACCAAAATTACATCGAGTTTTATAGGACTAGAGACTCTAAACCCGTCCTAGCCATGTTTGAGTTAACTGAACAATCAATATTGAGGTGTACAGATAACTCTATTGTTTAAAGATTATGTAATGTTATACAGGGTGTCTTCTATGTTTTCCAAACTAAATAGCAGTGTGGATTTATTATCATTGTGAATGTTAGTGAACTCCACTTTTGACCCCGGTATACCAGTATACACTTTTTCTTGTAGGGCCGTGGACACCCACTGAACGTTGCTTAACTTCAGTGATCTAACGGGAACTGGTGTGCTCAACGTGCAATAGATGCTGGCTAAAATAATACTGAATACTTAGATTTCTCGACTAATTCGGTAAACACTAAATAAAAGCTAGATCTACGTACAATACTTAGATCTCACAACCAAACACCAAATCCGGTAACCACTGTGTAAAGGTTAGATCTACTTACAATGCCTACCTGTTTAGATTTCACACCAAATCCGGTAACCACTGTGTAAAGGTTAGATCTTCTTACAATGCCTACCTGTTTAGATTTCACACCAAATCCAGTAATCACTAGGTAAAGGTTAGATCTGGTTACAATATCTTTACTTGGATTTGAAGACTACAATGTAGATAGGTAGGTAATCACTGTGCGAAGGTTAGAATCGTACTGACGACCAACTGACTGACTGATGATAACACATTTTAAATTTACTTTTTCTTTTATTTATTAGAAAAATGTCACTTTCATTGTGATACTGGGTGTTACAAATATATTTTTTTTTTTTTTTTNTTTTTTTTTTTTTTTTTTTTGATCAAACGAAGTGAGGTCCATATTTGGATTAACAAGAGTTGAGAAAAGAAGAATAATATCTCTTAGATCTTGTGGGGGCAGGGGACCCTAGGGGATACATACAATTCAACGCATTTCCTGCAATTATTTATTTATGTGGCTCCTTCTACACACATATTCAAAAGACTGTGCTACATAATACTTGATTCTACGAAAGGGGAAGAGTGTTCATAATACGCTTTAATTTAAGGACTAATCGATAAAAATTAATGCAGGCAAAATAAAATTCTGAATAATGTATTGTATTGTATAGAATTTAAATAATAGTTAGTAAATAACTAAAATATCCATTAAAGTCTGATCTCCAAGCAAAATGTCAAAATTCTAAGCTTCAAAATTATGATATTCACGTGATCGCCATGTGGGGGCCCCGGGCCGCGGCCCCGTCGGCCCATGATCCGGACCTGCTATTTTCACTGATCCGGCCCTGCTATTGTTTTTGAAATAATAAACCAAAATTATTTTGGCCAAAATTTAGGATCTCCATGGCCGAGTTGTCAAGAGCATCAATGACTCTTGGTCCGCATGTTGTCAGTTATTATCCCGCCCGGAGCTAAAATTTTCGATTTTCCGGAATGACATTGCTGTAAAAGGAAAGATTTTCAGAGTTTTGGTACCTCCTACAGCTTATATGTATTATCTAGTAAACGAAGTGTAGTCTAGTTTGAACACCACAATTTTTCTTAAAGAATTGTCTCTCTTTTTATTCCACAATCGACAATATCTCTCGAACACCTTGTCCGATTTTGATAAAACTTGGTATGAACATTTATTATGTTCATAGAATTTGATGACCAGTTTTGGACTACCCGGTGCCTCATCATGATGTGAGGTCTACATTTCACAGAACTATTAGAACTTCATTAATCTTTTGTCACACCTTGTACATCATAAATAGGTCAGTTTATTAAATTTATTCTTCTATAACTCAGGGGCATATTTATTTTATTATTCTGAATCCAAATTAAAGTAAAAGTTGATGTTCATACAATAGATAGTAGAAATATTGGTAGCCTCGTGTCTTCTGTAAGACAGGTTGTTTTCACTGTGGGCGTTCATCTAAGAAACTTAAATATCTATATGAACTGTATGAATTTGTACTGTCTATTATTTCCGCTATGTCTCAGCCAAACGGCCACCATGAAAAAACAGTACAATATATTATAATACGTTTTACCGTCTCATAGATGCAGGGCCGGATTAACCTTCCACGGGGCCCGTAGCACTTTTACAGAGAGGGGCCCCCTCCGCCCCCACCCCCGGCGCCGTCTAGTCTACTTTTTGGAGCCAGTACCTACAAAAATGGATTATCTTTTGGCCTTTGGGTCTAGTACCCAGCTGTAGTTAAAAGTGAAATTAAATTTTGAGTATACCAACATCGATAAAACATGGTTACCGCTCATGCTAAAAAAAAACTATTTGCTTATGTTGCAATACTCGTTTCTTTATTAAGTTCCTAGGTAGTAGGTACCTACTTGTACTTTCCTAAATTAGATTTTACTACATAATTTGAACAGTTGGGGCCCCCGTCAAAACGATATGCTTTTTCAATTGTCAACCCAGACATGTCGAAATATCTAGTATAAGTTGTTAAAGTGCGGGGCCCGTAGCACGTGTTACATTTGCTACTATTGTTAATCCGGCCCTGCATAGATGCGTATTTTCCGAGGTCACAGTACTTTCTACGGTCTCTTGGATGCGTATTTTCTGTAGTCACCGTTCTTTCCACGGTTTTTTATAAGCGACACCAAGATATGGTAACTGTATCAGTTGGGTTTGACTGAGCAATTTTAAGAAAGAGATAAAGGAAGGAGCTATCCTATAGCATTACTATTGTTAAGGATTCGGAACGTCAAACATTTTCTTGAATCAGTGTTATATTTTAGCATACAGTTCCCATTCACCGTTGAACTCACGATGATAAGACGTCCTAAAATGTTTATGGTGTTTGACTGAAATTATAAAGAGGAATTCAAAACTTGCCATTTAAAGATAGATATTTTGAAAATTACGATGTGAAGTACTTATTACGATGTGAAACACCAAATTTCAAGTTCTAGCTCTTTCCATTCTGGTTTTAGGCAGAACCGCGAAAAAGCGGCCTTCAACCTCTAATTAGCGGCCAACAATATATAACAATATTACACTTCAACCTAATTTGTATTTTTCAATTTCATGTATGACATTGATATAAATAGGCACCAAGCCGTTCTCATTTTAAGAAAGATATGCGAAAACCGCTAAAAGCGGCATAAAACTGCCAACGATATATTTGATTTCCACCATACGTACCAAATTTCAAGTCTCTATCATTTGCCGTTCTTGAGATATCTTGTTCACAGACAGACAAACAAACGCACCAATGTCTGAAACTCGAAATTTTGGCTCTGTCGACTCCAATTGGTATTGAAAACTCTACATCGAAAATTTCAGCCCATTACAATACTTTCCTTGTGGCATCATCGTATCCGATGGTAGCCAGATGTATGAGACAGCAGCTCTAGATAAGTTGTAGTATACTGCTTATGTTTTTAATTGTCATCATACATTCGTTCTTGGAGGCTGATAATTGACATACGCCCCCAGAACCATGACAATTACTGCAATATAATTACGTCAGTAACATAAGAGTTATAAACATAAATAACATAATGATATTACAGAGTTGCTTTCTGCGTTATTTTACACCATCAGCTCAGGTGTACTCGGACCGTGAGGATGTCACCCTCAAGTAACTTCTTACAATCTCAAGTATGATTTATTTTCCCTCATGGAAAGTTAGCAAGTCTTATATGGATTGGAAGAAATTACGCCTTCGGTAATTTATAGGATAAGGAAAGTAAAAAAAAAAAAAAATACACCCTCGTTAACGATTGGGCAATGATTATCCGCCATTCGGCTTCTTTTTTTTGTTTGTCTTGTTACCTTCTACTTCAAGTAAATCTATGGATAATGTAAAACGTAAACAAACAATTTTTTATTATCAGTGTCAAGTGTCAATGAATCCAGAATCAAAATCAATTGAGTTTGAGTGATGTCTTGTAAGATAAAAAACCGTATCGTGTTTATTTACCAACTTTGTTATAAATCTTAATTTAATTTGAACAGAAACTATTGATTTTCTATTTTAGTTAATAATAATCAATTAATATTATTTAAAATGGAAGTTTGTTCAACTTCGTCTGATATTATGATTATAGCAGGGAACTCACATTCCGAATTGGCAGGTTTGGTTGCTAGGTAGGTACAAATATTCACAAATTATTATTTGTTTGTTTTTTCCGCCTGTCTATGTCTATTATTTTTTCTCTATTTTGTCTTCTTTTCTTTATATTTTTGTAATATATATTTTATTGATTTTATCAGTTCAAAGCCAAATGGTACACTAAATTTGAGTGCAGAGATTTAGTGCAATTTGATATTGTAAAACTATATCCTGATCCAAACTCACTTGATCAGAACTACGCCCTTTTCAGATATTTCATAAGTCCACTTGACGCTCCCATTCTAAAGTGTCCCCCCATGGAACCAGACTACCCTACTTACCAGCTATGGAGGTCTGGGAGTACGGAAACTGGGTAATATAGCGCTACCTGCCTTTCTCAGTCCCACCCATAATTTCCATTCACGTCTAATTTCCATTCATAAGTCTCTTGAATCTTGGCGATCAATATCAATCTACGGCGATTTCATCAGAATTGTAAGTACAAAAGAACGTGAACAGCATTGTCATATCAAATTTGAAAGAAAAAGTTGTTCCCAACCATTTCCTAATCAAAGCTCGACTTCTCGCAATCCAGTGTTATAATCGAAAAATGTAGGAATTCTTTTTGACAATGTGGAACGTGTGTGGCTCTCCCTTTGGAATGTTCCATCCTCAGGCAGCATCGTTGTGAATGTGGGGCAAGACTGTTCAAAAAGCAAGGGCTGGTTTCATCGTCATGTGGATCTTCTTAATTTTGTGCTTCGTAAGTGCAATAAACTTACATCGGGCCCTGGAGGGAGGTTCGCCAATGTTCCATCAGGAGAACAACCTCCTTCTCGTGGAACATGTTCTAATTTCCTTGAGAGAGACTTTTTCAATTTTGAAATATTCATCACAGCGTTAGGTATAAAGATATTTCATCTCATGTACTAATTTTACCCTATAGCTTTGACACCTATTGTCGCTTTTTCCTCGGCATCTAGATTAACTTGACGAGGTTGAATATACCTCGTAATACATTCAAACACGAAATCAAAATATTAGATGTAAACCAGGAATGTAACCGGGGTCCTGAGTGAAATGCCATGTAGGCGGTCTGCTCATGTTTTTGTTTTTCTTTTTAGTCGGTTGGGAGTGAAGCTTGGCAGTTGTTCAGTGTATCATAAAACCAATAGAGAAACGATGGTAGAAATTGGAGACTCTGTCAGAGGCAAAGATATTTACATTATCCAGACCGGAACTAAGTAAGTGTGAAGAAAAGAGATTATAAAAATAATTTAAGGTGCCTTCTTCTTGAAGCTTTCCTTGTACTGTAGGCTTCTCATGTCTCAAAAAATGGGCGTATTTTTTATTGTGACACACGCTGGAGCTGGACATGCTAATGCAGGGATACTACGGACGCGCCTAGGTGTCACGTATGACTATGATACAACAGTTCATGAGGTTACTGAAGATAACAAATATCAAGCATGATTACTAAGATAAAGAAAGTCAATACTGGTTACTAAGTATTATCCAGGCTGGAACTAAGTAGAGAAAAGAAATTTAAAAGATAAAGGCGCGTGCTTCTTGAAGCATTCCTTGTACTGTGGTATTCTCTTGTGCCAGGAAATGGTATCTTTTTTGGTGGCGAAAGACACTGGACATGCTAACGTAGTGACACTAGGGACGCTCCTAGGTAAGAACATTGTCACATAGTATGAGTATGGTACACTAGCTTTCGTACGATTACTGAAGATAAGAAAGGCCAAACATTGTTACTGAGATTATCAACATTCTAATAAAAAACGTTTTATTGGGATATTGATAACCGCTGTAGTTAAGAGTTTCGTCAAAAAGTCCTTGTCAGATAGGAATGAAACATTTAAATTAGAAATATTACTAAGGATGATTGTAGTCACTATGAAATACGAAAAATTACTAAAATAATTTTCTATCGACTACAAATATAAGTGTTGAGTTACGAGCGCTTTCGTCTGTTACATCTTTTAGATTCTAGACAGACGAAATCGCTCGTAAATCAACAAGTTCCATACAAAATGATTTTAGAAATTTATGTAGTCAAACCTATTAAATTCGACTACACCATCTCTTGAGATTTAAATCAATACAACTCTAAGTCTAAATAAATGTATATCGCTTTTTGTTATTAGGTAAAAAAAAAAAAAAATGTGGGCATTTTTTAGAAGATATTTTACATTAGAAGATATTTTACAATCATTCCAATATCAAGTTGCCATTAGCCAATACATAACTTCTACCTCATAATGTCATCATTTGTCGCCATCACTATACCTACTCTGAAAAGCTGAGTTTTAATTCCAAATAAAATAGATCAAGTTGAAAAATTTAAAGAAAAAGAATCTTTTTAATTTTTTTTTGATTTAACCTGGAATCGAACCCGGTGATTACCTCTGTGTAAACTGAGAGTGGTGCATACTCTTGTCACGGAGACGTCCAAAACTTCAGTTAATAAAGCAAAACTCATTGATTCCAACTTTGTCTCAGCAGCCGTTTGTAGTTGGGAGAAAGTTTTTTTTTTTTGAAAAATATTTATGACCAAGTGATATTCTAAGGACAGTTTCGACGTTCACTTTAGAGAAATCATCCTCACAATGGTCTGTTGGAATCCATAGAATCACGGTTCCAGTCAAGGGCGACAAAAACCTTTTCGGTAACTCCGTATCATTTCCACCAGTTTTTCAAATCTACAATTCTAGACCTGATGAGAGCCATACCTCTACAATAACAACTCTTAAGAAATTATTTTCCTAGCCCAGAGTTTAGATGACGTTCCATCTCTATTTCAGAGATGTAAACAATAACATCATGGAACTGCTCATAATGGCGTACGCATGCAAAACATCGTCAGCAAAGAGTATTGTCGGAGTCATACCCTATCTGCCGTACAGTAAACAATGTAAGTATACTTTTCAATATAGGTTTCGAAATGGAAATATTTACAACTTTAAAAGGGTATATTTATACAGGGTGAACCTGGATAACGTTATAACAGAACTAGGGTTGGTAGAACACATCGTTTCCAACACAAATTACTCTATTGAGCATGTGCTGTATTCGCTTCGTTTTCAAGATGGCGGCTATTTTGTAAATTTCGACGTTACCTCACGATTTACGATGTTTCGACACAAATTACGACGTTTCGACGTTACCTCGCGATAGAAAAATATAAGTAATTGAACCATAAGACAAGTAAAAAATTGTCGTAAATATGTAATACTAGCTGTTTTTCCGTGCTTCGCTACGGTTACGAAATTTGGATTTTTGGTGGAACCGACCCCCAGAGGGAACACGGTTCCCATTTAGAGAATTCAATATTTTACTCAAGGGTATTACTTTTTGCACTGCGGAATACCTTCGTATTAAATTTCAGCTTTCTGGCTCATCCCGAAGTGATACTTCTTAATTATATGTTTTTGGTGGAATCAGAGTTAGCACAGATCGCATTTATAAATTTCAATATTTTATGCAAGGATAATATGCAAGAATAATATGACTTTTTGTACTGAGGAACACCTTTGTATCGAATTTCAGCTTTCTCGCTCATCCTGAAGTGGTACTTTTTAATTCCAATTTTTTGGAGGTGAAAACCGTCCAAAAATCGGGGAAAAACCGAAAAATTTCATATTTTTATGGGGTCTTTATATACTATTTTTTTTTTGGGGGGGGGTCCTTTCTCGGTCATTTTTCGTTCTCTTTTAATTTGCCCAGAAAAAAATTGCAAAAAGACCCGTTAAAAAGCGTTATTTTTGTCGGTAACTTGCTTCCACTTGAACCTACATACTAAAAGGGATCTGTATGCCAAATTTCAAGTCTCTAGGTTTAGCCATTGTGGAGCTACGTTGATTATCAGTCAGTCAGTATACCATCTGGGCTTTGCGTTTTATAAGTATAGATTAGAAAAATTTCGGTCTGATGCTTTATTTTTTTTTATTTTTTGAAATATTGCCCTGATATTTAGCCCGGAAAAATATCAACCCAGAAATGGGCATGTATTGGATAAAACATACCCGTACTCTGAGCTGCTAAATAACGTCAAAATCGTCTCATTATTTACATTTTTGTCGAAGGTATGGCCAGATAGCTACCAAAAACCGTGTGAATCACTACACTATAATAATTTATATTATGTAGTTCAGTAACAAAAATACATTACATTATCCAGGCATGTCTCGTAATCTAACAATACCACACATGCGTTAGTGCTTATTTCAGCGGGACATAGTCGAACTTTGAAAAAAGAGGTCAGAAATTATATCAGTAGTAATTTAAATATTTTTATTTTTAAGTTGAATTAAAACAAAAGACTTACCAGAAACACTATTTATAGACTCGACTAGACTGATGACGAATCGAATGATTCGAAACTAGTTTCAATGTCATTAATTATAAATAGTTTTTCTGTTAAGAGTTTTGTTTTAATTTAACTAAAGTGTAAATATTTTTTAACTCTACTAATTAACATGTTATTTAAAGATTTCAATATTTTTATTTTGTGTATTTTTTGTTGTTGCCATTTTATAACAGCATTGTTTTGTCATATTTAGCTCTTTCATTTTCAGGTAAAATGCGAAAACGAGGCTGCATTGTATCCAAATTATTAGCCAAAATGATGTGCTCCTCCGGTTTAAAACATGTTATCACTATGGATCTCCATCAAAAAGAAATTCAGGGATTTTTTGATTGCCCGGTCGACAATTTGAGAGCCTCTCCGTTTTTATTACAATACATTCAAGATTCCGTAAGTTTAATTTTATAATATGAGAGTTTCAATTTTAGGTGGCTTCATTCCGAAAGGAAAGGCCGCCACAATTAATAATAATAGGTGGCATCTTCGTTCGATGGCAATCAGATATGCGAATATGAGACTGCAGCTTTAAATGAGTTTTTGTTTGCTATTTTCCCATTATCAAACTTTGTTGGTGAAATTTTACAAACACGCTAACTGAAAATACTGATTTATCAGTCTGTACCAAACCTTTTTTATCGGAGAAGGACATAGGGTAGTTTTTATGTCAATTATTTGATTGATGATATTATTGAAGTTATACTTTTTTAGGCGCGTTATGAAAAAATGATGAGAGTGAAATTTTAAGATGCGCGCGCACCTGTAACAAAAAATTATCACCCCATCGTGTAACACAAAATTACACAGATGAAGTTAGTTATGAAAAAATGATGAGAGTTAAATTAAAAATTGTATTTTCTCATTTTATATCCATACAACAGCGTGTCTCAGTGGCAAGGCCTCTGTTTCATAGTTGGTAGGTTCTGAGTTCACTCCCGGGTAGTATGTGAAATATTAATAAATTTATTTTTAAAAAGAAGTATTACTTCTCACGCGCGTACATAAGTACACACACCCATTTTTTCATTTTTGTCGAGATTCTTATTTTACTATCGGTACCAAACTATTTCAAATAATTATAAGCTTGACTGCAGCATGGGAACAACCATGTGTTTAAGACCCCAAGCGAAGTGGGCGGAGCCTGCTAGTAGATAATATAATCTTAAAGGCTAATATAGATTTTTATTTCCTTAAAAAATGTGAAACCTTCATAAGAGTTTACCGAAAAGAAATTATAACCATAAAAGTTATCAAATAATAATTAGATAACTTTTATGGTTATAATTTCTTTTTGGAAAACTCTTATGAGAGTTTGACAATTTTTAAGAGAACAAAAATATATATTAGCCTTTAAGATTATATTATCTACTAGCAGGCTCCGCCCACTTTGCTTTTTTCCAATTTATTTGTATATTTATTATTTCAGATACCAGATTATAAAAATGCTGTTATTGTAGCAAAGAATCCAGGTTCTGCTAAAAAAGCGACATCCTATGCGGAAAGATTAAGATTGGGCATAGCTGTGATTCATGGAGAACAAAAAGAGAGCGAGAGTGATGAAGTGGACGGCAGATATTCACCTCCACCCAATATTATGTCCTCGAGAACAATGGAGATGGATGTGGGAGTACCACAACATCCGGCAAAAGAGAAACCTCCAATTAATGTAGTGGGGGATGTTGGAGGACGTATTGCAATTATGGTGGTAAGTATTCATTATCGATGTCGATAAAGCCTCTGTCAAACTGAGTGTGCTGACGTAGCGTTGACCGCAGTTTTGTATTATACATATTTAAATATAATCAGTCACACTTGACACGGCTATCCATTTTTATTTATACTTGAAAAACTAAAGGCCCAGTTGGTATGCTGACTGACTCCGTCACTGGGTCATTATCAGCGTACTCGACGATAGCGAAACATATGTAGGTAGAACACAGTTCCCTTTTAGTATGTAGACTGAAATAAGACAGAAAAAGCGTAAGCCAGTTACCGCTAAAAAAGATGCTTTCTAGTCCCACAATTACATAGCACAGTCGTCATCATAGGTTCACAGCCGTGGTGCTGGTTGTCAACAACTCGCCAAAAGTTGTTGATAATTGAGAATCCTTACACATAATCCAGTAGCTTCTTCTTGCTTTCTGCACGAGTAATGACAAAAGATATCGTTTCCGACCCTCCCCTTAGTCGTCTTTTACGACTGGCTTGGTCTTGGCGCCTTGGAATTTTTTGGAAGAGTGGGTGGAACTTGGCCTTTTTTAAATGATATTTCGGGTTCGGTGATCGCACGGTTAGCGGGTCTATACGTCAAAATAGCTTCCTAACCGTTTCACGTCAGTAGAACTTATAAGTTAAAAAAATTTAGTAGAATTGATAAATAGCTATTTGTTGGGGGGGGGCTTAATTTTACCCCCGCTCATGTTTTGACCAGACCTAACTGGCCATTTTAGGGATAAATATGACAGTACCAAAAAAGACACGTTTGCCATAGACAAACATACCAGAAATTTCTATTTTTTAGATACTCCCCCCCCCGATCTTGTGGGNCCCCCCCCCCGAAATTCAATCCTGGCTATAGCCCTAACGGTTAGCGCACATCTTACTACTAAAGATGAAAAGTCGATATGACCCCCCTCCCCTAACTAGATAAGTGTCTAAATAAGCCTTGACTTTATTTCAGGATGATATGGTTGACGATGTTCATTCCTTTGTAATCACTGCTGAGGTTAACTAGATAAGTGTCTAAATAAGCCTTGACTTTATTTCAGGATGATATGGTTGACGATGTTCATTCCTTTGTAATCACTGCTGAGGTTAACTAGATAAGTGTCTAAATAAGCCTTGACTTTATTTCAGGATGATATGGTTGACGATGTTCATTCCTTTGTAATCACTGCTGAGGTTAACTAGATAAGTGTCTAAATAAGCCTTGACTTTATTTCAGGATGATATGGTTGACGATGTTCATTCCTTTGTAATCACTGCTGAGGTTAACTAGATAAGTGTCTAAATAAGCCTTGACTTTATTTCAGGATGATATGGTTGACGATGTTCATTCCTTTGTAATCGCTGCTGAGGTTAACTAGATAAGTGTCTAAATAAGCCTTGACTTTATTTCAGGATGATATGGTTGACGATGTTCATTCCTTTGTAATCGCTGCTGAGGTTAACTAGATAAGTGTCTAAATAAGCCTTGACTTTATTTCAGGATGATATGGTTGACGATGTTCATTCCTTTGTAATCGCTGCTGAGGTTAACTAGATAAGTGTCTAAATAAGCCTTGACTTTATTTCAGGATGATATGGTTGACGATGTTCATTCCTTTGTAATCGCTGCTGAGGTTAACTAGATAAGTGTCTAAATAAGCCTTGACTTTATTTCAGGATGATATGGTTGACGATGTTCATTCCTTTGTAATCGCTGCTGAGGTTAACTAGATAAGTGTCTAAATAAGCCTTGACTTTATTTCAGGATGATATGGTTGACGATGTTCATTCCTTTGTAATCGCTGCTGAGGTTAACTAGATAAGTGTCTAAATAAGCCTTGACTTTATTTCAGGATGATATGGTTGACGATGTTCATTCCTTTGTAATCGCTGCTGAGGTTAACTAGATAAGTGTCTAAATAAGCCTTGACTTTATTTCAGGATGATATGGTTGACGATGTTCATTCCTTTGTAATCGCTGCTGAGGTTAACTAGATAAGTGTCTAAATAAGCCTTGACTTTATTTCAGGATGATATGGTTGACGATGTTCATTCCTTTGTAATCGCTGCTGAGGTTAACTAGATAAGTGTCTAAATAAGCCTTGACTTTATTTCAGGATGATATGGTTGACGATGTTCATTCCTTTGTAATCGCTGCTGAGGTTAACTAGATAAGTGTCTAAATAAGCCTTGACTTTATTTCAGGATGATATGGTTGACGATGTTCATTCCTTTGTAATCGCTGCTGAGGTTAACTAGATAAGTGTCTAAATAAGCCTTGACTTTATTTCAGGATGATATGGTTGACGATGTTCATTCCTTTGTAATCGCTGCTGAGGTTAACTAGATAAGTGTCTAAATAAGCCTTGACTTTATTTCAGGATGATATGGTTGACGATGTTCATTCCTTTGTAATCGCTGCTGAGGTTAACTAGATAAGTGTCTAAATAAGCCTTGACTTTATTTCAGGATGATATGGTTGACGATGTTCATTCCTTTGTAATCGCTGCTGAGGTTAACTAGATAAGTGTCTAAATAAGCCTTGACTTTATTTCAGGATGATATGGTTGACGATGTTCATTCCTTTGTAATCGCTGCTGAGGTTAACTAGATAAGTGTCTAAATANAAAAAAAAAAAAAAATAGTATCTGTCTGGTACCGAATTATAGGAGAAGAGGATCATTTTTTTCTCCATTTGTGGATAGCTGATTTACGAATCAGAGATTTGTACTGCAGGTGTGTAAAATATTTACACTATTGTAATGTTCAAGACGGGTTCGAGATAGATATTCTGATTGTCCAGTCTAAGTTCGCTGGAAAAAGATAATTCTACGGCAAAACTCAATGAGACTTCAGGAGAAGAATTTGTAAATTGGACATAATATTTTAAAAATGAAAGATTTAAACTTTTTTTTTTAATATCAAATTTGTTGCCATTTTTACCAGAATAAAAAAACAACAACTTTCTTTTTTAAAAAACAAAAGGTTGGTTATGTCAAAATCACGCCATGTATCAAAAGTTTTGTTACACCTAATGTTTGGTCTGTGAAGACCTAAAATATCTGAATATACATATTCTGATAAAACCCCATTGTCACTTATATCCAATTAAATTATGATAAAACTCCATTTTCACTTTTTCTATGTTTTTTTACGCACTGTGTGTCAGATTATAATTAAGTACACAATGTAGATTTAAAACTAGTCAAAAATTGTATCCTCTATGATTTTTTTTTTTTAAAAAAAAAATGAAACTTAGTTTCTTGAATCTAGATAGGCACTAGTAATTTGTTATTTTTTTTGTTAATCATTTAGTCTCATAACCAGTAACATCATGTATTTCGTATTTTTTCCTCATTCAACCATTAAAACTGTTGCCTATGAGACGTCATAGTGTTTCATCGCAGAGTTGAAACGCATTTTGTTTGAAAATATTTTTAATCGCCAGTTCCTCATGGATTTTGCTTCATTAAAGGGCCATATTCTAAAACTCCACTTGAGTGCGAGTTGGAGTGGTCACTACAACTTGAGTGTCTGATTTGTATTTTAAAAAATGTTCTGACCAAGAAAATTACATGTAATTTTATTATAAAATAAAAACAGAAATTTTGCAAGTGCGAGTGGCCACTTCGCTAATTTGTAGTCGGAGTGACAACTCACACTTGAGTGGAGTTTTAGAATATGACCCTAAATATATTTTTAGCGGATTTACATTACATAATAAATAGTACCAAATCTAGTAGTATTTATAAACTTGTTGTCCTGAACTAATGCGAAAGAGATCCTGGGACATGACATACCTAACTTCTTTTAAAATAAAGTAAAAAAGAATTCCATTTCTGAGGTCTAATGGGAGAACTGATTTCTAATTAAAAATTACAAATATTATTTATGTACTTTTATGATCAAGTGCTTATATTTTTTTTTTGTTATTTTATAGTTTTAGGTTGTAGTTTTAGTTCAAAGCAGAAGATAAATTAATTTAGTAACTTATTTTAGATCATTCTATGTGGTGCACTTACCTCCCTCATCTCATCAGAGGTAAAATTAGATGGATTTTCATCGATATAAGTGGTATCCGAATTATACGATTATATTCAGGGTATCTAGAAAAAGAGAGGAGTAGAGCTCAATATTTGGAGAACGGTTTTTCAATTTCAAAAAACACAAAAACTCACACGTTTCCTCACATAAAATTTAAACTGGTAGGACGCGTTTTAAAAATTTCATCACTTTCAGGGGAGGCACATCTCACTTTTGTAAAACATTTACAAATAAAAATGTTGTTTGCAAATGTCAACACAAGGTCGCAGTGAGCTGGGATCCAATATAGGACTTAATATATAACTATAGCTGTTTTACCAAGAAAATGAAAGTGCTTTGAAATTGATTTGAGATTTATACTCAAAACAGGCTTGAGTTATTCCAAGTTGAAGTTGAGCTTTTGAACACTTTAGCTTTGCCTTAGCTCTTCACAAGAATTGTCTTCGAAGTAGAACAGCATATGTTTCAATGTTTTTCAAACTTTGAAATCGTACTCCAGAATTGAGCTCTACTCAAGTTCGGATGAGTGAATCGATCTTGAGACTTCAGTCTTAAACAGACAGAGTTATGATTGCAAAAGCTCAACTGTAGCTAAGAATAACTCCAGTCATGTTTTAATAATAATAATTGTTGTAAGTAGAGATTTCAAATAAATAATATCTAGTACTTTTATTTTCTTGTCGTTTTCAAATATGTATTGCAAATAGGGTTCCATATAAGATTTCAAAGTTTGGGCTTCCCCTGAAAATGAAAAAAATAAAATTAAAACCACTAGAAACAGATTCTTATGTTTTACCGGTTTTCAATATGCGGAACCATCTCAGCTCCTTTTTTAGACATATCTGATTGGTGTAGTCTCATAATTATGTAGATTGTATTTTGCCTGCTGCTTAAGTTTTTTTATAATTTAAATCTATTCTAACTTGGAGTCCAATAGGTGACAGGGGGGCTCCTACTACTAATGCATACATGAGCAGGTCGCAGTGATAATTGCAATCTGTCTCAATAGAGATCTGCATCTAGTTTGAGAATAATAATTATACAAAGAAATGAGTTGAAAAACATAATGACCATTCACAGTTGCTTTCTGTGTGCTTTTACACCTTCCGTTTGAATGTGCTCGGTCCATGGGAATGTCATTCTCAAGCAATTTCTCATAATCTCAAGTACGATGTACGTTCTTTATATGGTAGTTTATAAAATTGATTCAGGGATAAGTCCGAAAAGAAAGCATATTTTACAGATTCAGAGAATTATACTCGATCAATATTTGAACAAATTAAATATGAAATTTTCAATTCTGACTGCTGTTTACATTTTTATGGTTCCGAACTCAAAGAATAAACACGGAGCCCTATTCTTTAAACTAAAATTATATTTCATTGAATTTGAACGCAAGACATTCCATAAGGAAGTCTAGTGTGATAACCAACCAGTGGACCACGGATACTTGTTGTGAATATCAACTTTATTATAATGAATTATTTATTATTGAATTTTAAACTTTATTACTATTATTTTAAATGAATAAAATTTGAATTATTTTTTATACTTACACCTCGTTCACACTTTACGTCTTAAATGTGCATACCTATTCACAATGCACATTTTTATAGGACGTCCAAAAAAATACAAGTGCTCGAAAACAGTTTATTTTCAGTGGCATAATATGTCAACTAAGTAATTACAATTTATACCAGCCGGCAGTGACGGATATAAACTTTCGCCGTCCCTAAGCAATTTAGAACTTGCCGCTTCTATTATGACAAGAAAAGCGATTTTCGCTGCATTATGCCTTGAAAATTTCAATTACTGCCTATATTTTGCCGCCCCTAAATTCTGCCGTCGTAGGCCATGGCTTATGGTGCTTATATGGTAAATCCACCATTGCCAGCCGGAAAAAAGTGTGCACCACAAATCATTACGTTTTATGTCAGAAACAAACGCACTTTTTTTCACTTGCAGCGTCATTATATCACCTGTCTCGTTTTTTAGACTGCCTACAGCAATATAAAAATTTCCCGTCCAAAATTCGTATAGTGTGAACGGCTATATAGATTTCATATACATATGAATTTTTTTTTTGTTATGGACACTTTATATTTTTGTCATTTTTTTATATTATATAATTTACATTAGATGAAATCCTTTCACGATTATTATTCGTAAATTTTTATTTTCAAGAAAGGATTTTAATATTGGTTTATTATTTTAAATAATGAATTTATAGGATCGACCGCAAAAAATACGCCTCCACAAAATTTGATATTTTTTTAATCCAAGATAGTTCACTTAGCAAAATCCGAAATAATAGTCCCTATTTAGGTATACTGCCCAAATGAAGCCGAAAAGTTCCTTGACACAGGTAGATTTTTGGGTGCTATTATTATGTGGTTAATATCTCAAATTCACATGGATACAATTCCATGGGTTGTCTGGGTTTGAACCCAGGACCTAATGTTTACCATTCAGGGCGTCTTACCACTACGTCACCGAGCCCCTTCAAAAAAAAAAAAAAAAAAAAAAAAAAAAAAAAAAAAAAAAAANAAAAAATCCGTTTGTACGCGTAAGTGGGCCTTTAGCGTTAACTAATTTTGTTTAAATTCGGTAAGTCCCATTTGAAGTCCAAATAATCTTCGAAAAAAGTCCCATTCGCTAAATTGGCAATTTTCAAAGCAGGAAATGGAAATCTTTTTTCAATTGTTTAAAATCAAGATTTTTTTAATTTGCGGGAGAATCTAAATTGGACTAAAAATTTTGAGAAAAAAAATATGAAATTTTCTGTGATTTCATAAATTTACCCTTTCCCCGGTAAAAAAAATAGGTATCTTAATCTAATTTTGTCGAAGGTTGTTTCACATAAAAATAAAAAAATCGGTCATCTTATAAAATGTAAAAATAAAGACGAACTATCTTTATAAATAAAACATTATAAAAAGACTAATCTGTTTTTTTAATTCTTCAAAATTTGAGTTCTTCCTACTGCCCTCTTCCACGGAAAATAGATCTCACTAACAGAAGAGACAGATATAGGATTAACGTTGTCAACTTCGTCGATTTTCTTTTCAAGTAGGTACTTTGCGCAAACTTGATTTCCTTGACACCTTTATTTTTATAATTTCATATCGAATTTGATCCAAATTTAGAGGGTAGGAGGATTCATCCAGTTGTTTACATTACTTTGCATGGGAAAATCGTGAAATGGCGACGAAGTTAAAGTTACTGACCTATTAGGCATACGTTTCTGATTAAACGAAGGGAGATCTAGTTTCATCTAGTTTCTCACTTTGTTCGATCTTTTAAACGACTGACTTTTCCACGATAACTCTTTAACGCCTTGTCCGATTTTGATTAAAAAAAAGGCACATCTAAGAAAAGTGAACATTTTTATTATAATTTATATGAATATAACTAATACATGAATATTATGTACAATATTATAATGGGCTTAGACCTACACTCCACAATAGGTTTATGTGACATATGTTAAGTCAGTCAATAATCTTCTTAAAAGCGGGATAATATTTCAAGTAACATTATAATAATTATAATAATTCAAGTAACATTATAATAATTAATTATTTTAAATGTAATTATTAGTCAGTTAATATATGATAACTTCAACTCACATTCGTTCGACCCAATATGGATTGTTGAAAATATAGTTTGGCCAGTTCTACCAAACTGGAGAGTTAAAAAAATATATCTTTGTTATTATGTCACAATTTTAGCGAACATCATAGAACTATACTATCATTCCAATATCCCTGAGCTATAAGCTACAGAACATTTACCTCAAAGTTTTACCTCTTGTCGCTATTACCATAGCTCCTCAATCAGACCAAGCAGAAAATTAGAAATATTCAAAGAAATATTCGATCCGACCAAGGTGCAAGCCGAGTGTGGTGCACACTCTGCCATGGAGATGAACTGGACAATATGTACCATTGTTGTTTACCGTTTAAATAAAGGTTGTGTGAAAGTAAGAAATCCCTTTTCAAACTCTTTTAAAGAAAATCTTTCTACTGAAGCTACAGCATTATCTCGAATTCTAGATTGTCTTTCCTGCGAACAACACAATATAAATTTTATATTCCTAGCATACTCAACTTCATCCGAAGCGAGAAAACCATTTCTACAAGTTTCTGGTTCTTCAATAACAATATCCATTTTAGGACCACCAGAATTATGAGCTATCATTATTAATCCAGCAGCCATACATTCAACAATACCAATTCCAAAATGTTCATTCCACATAGCATGTAGCCCAATAAGGCCTTCACTGAATTCTTTCTTCATTTCTTCATATGGAAGATTTTTCTTAAATTCAACATTATTCTCTAATGATAAATGTTTACATAGATCTTGCATATCCTTTACACATATCTCATCTTGTTCATTCCGAGTAGATCCAATGAAAACTAATCTTAAATTATCCCATAGATCTTCACTAATTATTTGTCTTAATTGATACATAGCTCTTAATTGTAACGGATGATCTTTTTCAGGTCTAAATTGAGCAACAGATATTATTTTTATAATGTCTTTTTTACAATTTTGTTTATTTTTCTTTAAATCTTCTGTATCACATGGTGGGTATAATTTATATGTTCTCAACCGACAATTCCACAATTGTACTATATGTTCTTCAGTCCAAGATGAATTTACCATAATAATATCTGAATACTTTCCAACATAAGAATATAAAAAAGCAAATATTTTATAATAAAATAATTTAAAGCTTGTCAATATTGGATTATTGGCAACTCTTTGATTATTATTATGAGAAATAACTCTTCTGGAAACTCTGTTTAACATTTCTTTAGTTATTGTTGGATAGTGAATGTAACAAGCAACTTTACATTGACCAATATATGAAAATAATGGATATGTAAAAGCATATCCCATAGTGTCAACGTATATATCAGGTTGAAATGATATCAATGCTTCAATACCTAATATAATAGATCCAATACTTTGTCCTAATAATGTAAAATAAGGATATAAACCTGCTTCTATAAATTTACGTTTATATAAATAAATAAAATTTATTGATTGTTCTGGTAATTTTAAATTAAATCGTTGATGAGCTCGTTTTATAATTTCACTAGGAGAAGCGTCTACGTCACCTGTATAAATATAAATTTTATAATTAGGATATTTTGTATGGGTAGCTAATATTGCCGTCCATAATACTCTTTCACCGCCACCACCTGCATTACAATATGGATGAAAGAAAGCAATAGAATTGATTAATTTATTGTTTTTTCGTTTTTTGTTGATATAAGCTTTAAATATTAACACTGATAAAGGTAAAATTATTAGGAAAATGAACAAGATTACAATTATGGAATAAAATAATATATTGAGCCACATAGTTACAGTAGACCAAACGGAACAGAACATTACGTCAAATTAAACTCATTGTTATTTTTCCAATATTATCATAGATGGAACTGTAAAAGAAGCAGTTGTTCGGTATCATCACTTTCTGACTGATTAAAGAAAACACATCATCAAATTTTATGAGATCAGATATACCACTGATTAGTCCGGAACCAATTTAACAAAACTTTTCCAGTATTTCACTCTATATTAATTTTTAATAGTCTAATTTAATATTTCCCTATATTAATTTAATTTTAATTTGACATTTGGTATTAGAATCTGATAAAAAAAAAGTATTTTTAAATTTCCCAAAACTGATCCAGTTGATCGACAATACCTATTTTGCCAAATTTCTGATTGTGATAAGAAAATTCAAATTTTTCGCGCTACATACAATTGATTCAGACGTATTTTATTATGAAAACCATTTTATTGGTTGCATATATAGGAGTGCGGCAAACGAGGGATTTTCGGATTTCTCCCATTTGCGGCTTGACTTTTTATATTTACAAGTTGCTATTCTTGAAAACTAAATTCTCACGTTAAAAGTTTAATTTAAATAAATTAACTGTGTATTAATTGTTTTTTATTTTAATACATATTTAATTGTTTCCCTATGTAATGTTCAATATTGATTTTGATTTGTGAATTTGTGATAAAACTTAATGTGCTCTACCTTTAGAAAACTCTGATGAAAAAAAAATTGTACATTTCTGAGAAGGACCTTTTAATATTAGAAAGTCTCTTTTTGAAAGTTATTAACAAGGGGAAAATTACTAAGGAAATATTTTTTTCCTTTTTAATTTTTTATGTTTACTTCTTAGGTTTTTTGACATATTTTAACCCAACTAGACAGGTTAGGAAACGTTTTTACGGCCATGATTGATGATAAATCTTGCTTGAGCACGAAAGTGATTAAAAAGGGGAAATATATTAATAAAATATATTTTTATTTTTAATTCTTTGAAAGTGACTATCTGTTTGCCCGTGCTTCGCTACGGTTACGAAATTCAATAACAATTTCGAGATTGCTACATTAAATCTTCTCAAGCTTCGATTTTTGATGGAATAGATAACCAGGGTCAGGACGACCCCTATTTAAAAAAATCAATATTTTACTTAAGGATATTACTTTTTGTACTGCGGAACACCTTCGTATTACATTTCAGCTTTCCCGCTCATTCCGAAGTGGAATTTCTCAATTCCGATTTTTCGGTGGTGAAAACCGGTCATAAATCGGGTAGAAACGGGAAAATTTCAATTTTTATATTTTTCATGGCGTCCTTATATACTATTTGGGGGGTAGGGGAGTCCATTTTCAGTAATTTTTCGTTATTTCCTTTAGTTTTCCCAGTAAAATTGTAAAGAAAACCGCTAAAGAGCGTAATTTTTGGCGGTAACTTTCTTCCACTTGAACTTTCGATTTTTTCCTTTCTTATTACGCACCTTCATAATAAAAGGGATCTGTGTGCCAAAGTTCAAGTCTCTAAGGTAACGTAGCTCCACATAAGTTTATGTGGAGCTACGTTGCTGCTATCAGTCAGTGAGTGAATTAGTATACCAACTGAGTTTTGCCTTTTATAAGTATAGAATAATATATTTATTATAGTTTAAAAAGGGAAAAATATTAAGGATATCAGGGGATTAAAATTGGTGAGATTTTGAAAAACGGAATTTTTCTTGTCCAGGATTCTCTGTAATATGCCGCACTCATAGATTTGATCGTTATGGATTTGATTTTTTCGGTGGATTTTTTTCTTTTAAATTTCTTCTACCTAATTTCTTTATTCACAATTTTGTGTTTGTGTTGTGCTGTGTATAAATGTATTTTTTTTTTTTTAATTTGGCTTAACGTCTCTTTAACATCTATTGGCAAGCCTGCCTGTATGGCACGTTGAATACAACAGTTCCCGTTAGATCACTGAAGTTAAGCAACGTCCAGCGAGGTTGTACCATGTGGGTGTCCACGGGGGTTCGCGCCTTCGTGATGCTGGCTATTTTTCCGCCCAACCCGGGCTGGGTGAGGTATTGAAGTATGGTAGCAATGTGGGTAGCTGGTTTGCAAGTTTCCAGCGAATGGAGGGCGAAACCTCCGTCTTGAATGACCAAAAGCTTTTAAAGAGACGTTAAGTCAAATTAAAAAAAAAAAAAACATTTTATCATTCAAGGCGGAATGTAAATTTCAATAGTTTCTGAAAGTTTTTCATCTATTTCCAGTCAGAGAGTGTTGTGTAGTTAAGAGTAAAAAGATCTTCAACTATCTGAGTCTTCTTTCCTTACTACCTGATCTAATCGAATCACAATCAACAGGTGCGAGAGTTCTACATTATTACCAATGACTTAAAATATAGATATCTTATAATACCATCAAAAATATGCTTATATTAGGTGCACCTGCTTGTTTGTCTGTTCGTTCCAGGATACAGACCGGGTTTGGCAGGACATATCCCGCTTTTTGAATTTTGTCCTGCGTCCTGCCTGCTTTTGAAAGTAATGGAAAATGTTCTATTGTTTTTAAATTCACTCAAAAACAATTTTTAATTGTCAAATCACCTGTATACAGTTTACACAATCTATCTTTTCGAAGTACAACGTATAACTTCAGTGAGATGGATTGTGAACAGTTCTACACATAATGATCACAATAGTTAATGAAATCAGAAGACCCCGAGTAAATACCCTCCTGACAAAAGTCCAGAGCTCTGAAAAATATGGCTATGGCCAGTAGTGGTGAGATTATGACTACAAGTTACAAATCATTGTATTGCGTGTATGTCAAATTACTGGATAACTAATTCCTTTACCATAAATAGACCTAACCTGTTTTTTTTTAACTGTCCTGCTTTTTCATGCAAAATGTCATTCTGATTTTTTTCATCTAGTAACCCTAGCTAGGTGCGTACCAAATCCACTCGAGATTCCCGACTAAAGATCTTTACTACCCTTCGTTCCGACGACAATATCCACTTTCTTCTTTTGCTAAGAAGCAAAAGAATATTCTGAAGTGATCCTTTCTGGAACTGTGGCCTTCTCTGTTCTGAAAAGAGTGTGAATATCGTTGAAAACGTTAATAACAAAACATAAATATATGTAGAATTGGCTGATTCGTTTTTATAATCTTTTTGGGCCACCCGGGGTATTCTGATGGCTAACTGAGTGAGGTTTTCAGTTTAAAGAACTACTATTTTTAATCCTATTTGAATATTTTTCTTTTCTCTTTAAAGAACATGCGTTCCCATCAAGAATTTCAATGTTATTTATCATCTTTAAATTCCAAATACAAGATGGACAAAGTGAGCTCGGATTCTATTTTACAGGAATTTTCTCTTGATCCTCAAGAAATATTTTTCGTTTACAAAGAAGTAAGTTGAACATTTTGTTAAATCTAATGATAAACCTGATTTGACAGACTTCGGTTGTTATCGCAGCTCTAGTGAAATTATTATTTCAAATATGTAGATGGGCAGACTTCGATTCTTATCATAGCTCTAGTGAAATTATTATTTCAAATAGATAGGGCAGACTTCGATTCTTATCATAGCTCTAGTGAAATTATTATTTCAAATAGATAGGGCAGACTTGGTTTTTAAAGCTTGCAATATACAGGGTGAACACAAACCAATACCGCCCCTCCCCCAATTTCTATTGTCCTTAAAAACAAAAATAGCAATATAAGAACCGTAGCGAAGCACGGGCGAAACAGCTAGTATTATTTAAAGTAGATAAAGCAGACTTCGATTCTTATCATAGCTCTAGTGAAATTATTATTTCAAGCAGACTTCGGTTATTATCGTAGCCCTAGCGAAATTATATATTACTTAAAATAGATGAATTAGAATTTGGTTGTTATCGTAGCTCTAGTGAAATTATTATTTCAAATAGATAAAGCAGGCTTCGGTTGTTATCGTAGCTCTAGTGAAATTATTATTTCAAATAGATAAAGCAGACTTCGGTTGTTATAGTAGCTCTAGTGAAACTGTACCTTATAATGCTATAAGCCCCACAAGATTTAACACAAAGAAATATACATTTACAAAACAGAATATAAAGCCCGTTTGTCCTCCAAGCCTGCATAGATAAAAATCATTATTTCATTGAATGCATTACACATTATTAAATGTAAATATTTATTTATTATAGTCATTTAACAATACAATTTATCATAGTTACATCAGTTTTCCCTAAGCTTATAATTAGCTTCTAAGGAGTATTTTAAATTTTAATGAAATACATTATTTGTTTGTTTCAGCCATCGAGCATTGTTCTTGTCAATGAGAATAAAGCTGAAATATTTATTGAGGACCGGCATTTGAAAGGTAATATCATGAGAAATGGAAGAGCCCACTCTTCTGAGAATATACAGGGTGTCCGAGTATTTCTTAAATTATTTCAAAATCAATTCTAGGGATCATTACAATTCAAAAATTTCACCTAACTGCCAGGGCCATATGTACTACAGTTAAAAATCGAAAAGATTTTAGTTTTATTTATTAATTATGTTGATTTTAGTTTTATTTATTAAACGTGTCTTTTTCGGTACATAATTCGATTCGATTTTTTTTTTTAATATTATCTATTTTTATTTTGTTGTCTGTTTCTGAAAGCCATTCAGATGTGAGTCTATATTCAGGTCTGGGGGCAGGTGTTATAGTTACTAATTTTGAGTCTATTTTCTTCTTCTACTTTTTTAAGTGAAAGAAAATCTTGAAGGGAGTCCTCTACCCGCGCCATTCTCTCAGTCAGATTTAATGATTGGTGATGTTATATCAAAGAATACAAAAAATGAAGAACAGAAACGTTTAATACAATATGATCCGTTGCCACTCAGTCATGCCAGGTAAACTGATATTCACAGGATTAAAAGTCTTTCGAGAGGGGGGGGGGGTTACCCTCCATTCGCTGAAAAATTAAAAACCAGCTACTCACATTACCCCCATCCAGCCTGGGTTGGGCCGGAAAAAGCCAGAATCAAAATTTACGATTTTTGACGCTATTTTTACGATTTCTAGCAAAATACATTCGACTTTGATTATTAACGGTTCAAGACTGATACTTTACCATACTGAGACCGAACTTCTATTGGAATAATAGTGTACATCAGGCCATGTTCGAATTTAATTCATTCAACAAAAATGATCACCCAGCTCTCTTAATTATTTCTCTCTTTCAGACTTATTTTGAGCAAGAACAACACATTGTTTTATCTGAAATATCCTGTGTATATTTTGACAGATGGTGAAGACTCAGGGAAAACGATAATGCTAAGTAGCCAGACACATGATGATGGCTGGGTGGACAGTATGGCCATAACCATAGATTCATCTTGCATGGAATCCAATTCCTCGTTTGTGAATAATATTATAGAAGAACATTGTAAACGAGCCCATATGTCTCCATTGGAGGTAAGTAGTAGGCACATGATGATGGCTGGGTGGACAGTATGGCCATGGCCATAGATTCATTTTGCATGGAATCCAACTCCTTGTTTGTGAATAATATTAAAGATAGAGGAACATTGTTAACGGGCATATATGTCTCCATTAGAGGTAAGTCGCCAAGTGGCCAGATATATGATGATGGGTAGGTGGACAGTGTGTCCAGGACGTATTAATTTGTTTTGTCTACAAATATGGACAGTTCGTGAGGCAACGTTGTCGCTGTTACATGACAGGACATATTGCTATCATCATATACAAACTTTGTTTTTACAACATATTGTCTCAACATGCAACACCTCTGGAGCCTACATTATACCATCCATTTCTGTACATAGATTGATGCTGTAGTAGTAAGACGTTCTGACTAGTAAAGGCTACCCATTTTATCTAATTTTCGAGGTGAAATTTGGTGACTTTCTTTAATACAGTCATATCTCTTCCTAAATTTGCCAGTCTGGTGTGGTCATGGGGGGGGGGGCGGTTTGTTGGTAGACATTTCAAGCATATTGGACGTGTGTTTGTTAATGGCAAACGTGTCTTTTTTGGTGCAGTCATATTCAATTTATCCCTAAAATCGCCAGTCTGGTGCGGTCAAAACATGGGGGGTTGAAATTTTCCGGATTTTTTAAGGGTATGTAATTTGTGCATGGCAAACGTATCTTTTTTGGTACAGTTATATATATCCCTAAAATCGCCAGTCTGGTTCGATCAGAACATGAGGGGAGGGGGGAGTTAATACCCTCTAACAAATATTTACCTGTAAATTCCACTAAATTATTTTAAGTAATTTGTTCTGCAGAGGTTAAAAACCTTCCTCCTATTGGGTCCAATCACTGTATGCGCATGAAAACTTGAATATATTTTTTTTTTATTCGGGGGTGGGTCCGGACCTAGAAACTCCCCATGTGCGCCACTGGTTAGGGCGTGATTTCAAACGCAGCAAACCCATTGAATTATATCCTCATGAATTGGTTATATTTACCAATATTGAAGGACATGGAAAGGGTCGGGATGATCAATATCCAGCCAGTCGTCCTCGAAGTAACATAATATGCTACCCATTACCCAACCTTTCCACCACCATAACTTTTCGTGATGAACACGGAACGTAAAATAAGTGAACAAGCCAATATTTGTAAATTTGAATATTGCGAGCTGCTAGTTGGCTTTTATTTTATCCTAAACAAATTCCGTGATGAACACGGAAGGGTCAAGGATTATCGTCTAGTCCAGCGTCCTCAGAGTAGAATAATATACTACCCAACCCTTCCACCACCATCACTTTCCGGATGAACACGGAAGGGTTAAGGATTATCAATATCTAGTCCTTCGTCCCGGAAGTAGCATAATATGCTACCCAACACTGCCACCACTATCACTTTCCGTGATGAACATGGATGGGTCAAGGATTATCAACATCTACTCTGGCGTTATCAGAGGAGCATAATATGCTGCCCAACCCTTCCACCACCATCACTTTCCGTGAGAACACGGAAGGGTCAAGGATCAACATTTAGTTCTTCGTTCTGGAAGTAGCATAATATTCTACCCAACCCTTCCGCCACCATCACTTTCCGTGATGGACATGGAAGGGTTAAGGAATATCAACATCTACTCTAGCGTCCTCAGAGTAGCATAATATGCTACCCAACCCTTTCACCACCATCACTTTCCGTCATGGACATGGAAGGGTCAAGGATTATCAACATCTACTCTGGCGTCCTCAGAGTAGCATAATATGCTACCCAACCCTTCCACCACCATCACTTTCCGTCATGGACATGGAAGGGTTAAGGAATATCAACATCAACTCGGCCGTCCTCAGCATAGCATAATATGCTACCCAACCCTTCCACCACCATCACTTTCCGTGATGGACATGGAAGGATGAAGGAATATCAACATCTACTCTTACGTCCTCAGAGTAGCAAACCTTCTACTACCATCACTTTCCGTGATGGACATGGAAGGGTTAAGGAATATCAACATCTACTCTGCCGTCCTCAGAGTAGCATAATATGCTACCCAACCCTTCCACCACCATCACTTACCGTCATGGACATGGAAGGGTTAAGGAATATCAACATCTAATCTGGCGTCCTCAGAGTAGCATAATATGCTACCCAACCCTTCCACCACCATCACTTTCCGTGATGGACATGGAAGGGTTAAGGAATATCAACATCTAATCTGGCGTCCTCAGAATAGCATAATATGCTACCCAACCCTTCCACTACCATCACTTTTCGTGATGAACACGGAACGTAAAATAAGTGTACAAGCCAATATTTGTAAATTTGAATATTACGAGCTGCTAGCTGGTTTTTATTTTATCCAAACCAAATTTTTTAATAAATTATGCATGTAAAATATTTGAACAAAATTGACACATTCATATATTATAATCAAAATCAAACTGTGAAGATAATACATGAAAAAGCCTGGGGCTTTTGACTAGAAACCATTTGACAATAAACTACAAGGTTATATTACTAGTCTTGTACTTGTAATTTGAATAGAGAAACTATACAAATAATAAGAATTATGACATCGGTCCATTTCAAAATGAACTACAATATTACTAGTCTTGTACTTGTAATTTAAGTAGAGAAACTTTACAAATAATAAGTATGACATCAGTCCATTTCTCAATAAACTACAAGGGTATATTAATGGTCTTGTACTTCTAATTTGAATAGAGAAACTATACAAATTAAAGCTTTTTGTTTCAGGAAAGAATTTTTAAATATTTTAATTTTCTATAATCATTTCTATTTAATTTGAAAAAGTCGATCTGACGAAAATATTTAAATATTCTTTCCTCAACCAAAAAACTTAGTCACCAAAGACATTCATTTATTATAATTATTATACAAATAATAAGTATGACATCAGTCAATTTTACAATAAACTACAATTACTAGTCTTGTACTTGTAATATGTATAGCGAACTATATAATTAAAAAGTATGACACTAGTAATACTGATTTGTAGTTTATTTTGAAATGGGTCCCTGTACACACTGTACACATAGAAAATTCAATTTGTGTCAAAATAATTCTTCTAATAGGTCACACATGGGTTTATCATTTTACTAGATAAAAAAATACCTTGAAACGTAAAATATCAAATTTTGAGAGGGGCGGGGGGTATTGTTTTTTTCGTGACGATTCCAAAGGTTCATTATTGAAAATAATAAACCAAAAAACAAGCGAAAGAAAATTAATATAAAATATATATTAGGTACTTATTTTTAGAATATAATTATTAAGAAGTGAAAATTTTAAACAATATGTTTCCAATTTCAATTATAAATAATACTGATGCCATTTCTGATGATGATATCAATTCAAATGATACTGACGTCACTTTTGATAATATTGATGTCACTGATGACATGATTGAAACAAAATATTTTCTATTTGATAAATTTAATGATTATCTTGATTTGAACGAATCATTTTGCATAATGATAAATGAAAATTTGGATCATTCTCTGACACGAAGAGATAATGATAATATATTGCCGTCTTGCAGTACGCATGATAATGGTGAGTTTCTTCTTCTACATCTTAACAGCCGTGGGGCTGGTTTGCTACAACTCGTCATGAGTTCTTGATACCAAAGAATCTTTACGGATAATGCAGTAGCTTCTCCTTGCTTTTTTCATGGGCATTGGAAAAAATATCGTTTCCGACCCTGCCTTAGTCGCCTTTTACAACCGGCATGGACTTGAGTGCCTTGGATGTATTCTTTTTATATCCCCCTATCCACAGGGGACAATAGTTTCTTCTAGAGTTCTGTAATGGGTTAATTAAGAAGGAGTAAAAGTTGATTTTAAGAAACACATCGTTGCAACAACCACGTTGCTAGTCAAACTGGTGATATTTTGCCTCTCCTTATTACAAACTAGCAGGTGTACTCCGTGCTGCGTCACGGTTTTAATTTTCCATTATTTTTTCCACCATATTTAAAGGTTCATTTGGTATAAATTTAGCTTTCTCGCTTTGAGTTGATAGATAAATTATGTTTCACATTTCATGCTATCTGGTCTTAACTGCATTTCAACAAAGAATAAGTATATCTCGAAAAAGGTTCGACATTTTTGAATTCTGATAGTTTTCCCGAGTTTCCAGGATATGGTTTTGGGGGGATCCATTCTCATCAATTTTTCAATATCTCTTACAGTTTTAGCTAAACAATTAGTGATACATACAAACAAATAAATATACATCTATCCTTATATTGAGCTTTATTATTATAGAAGACGACACTTCCTCGTGATGGCCGGTTCTACGTACCGGAACATCTTGGGATGCGTATCATCACAGTTGCAGTCGAGGGCCGTCAAAACCTTTTCGGTAACCTCAGCAATCTATTTCTACCATTTTTCCAAACCTGAATCTAAAAATGGGGGAGCAGTTGATTTTAAGAGAGACATCGCTACAACAACAATGTTGTCGGACAAACTGGAAATATTTTGCCTCTCCATATTACAGACGAACTGTTTCGTTCGTACTTCGCTGCGATGGGGGGGGGGAGTCCATGGGTTTGTATGAACCCTGTGTATTGCAACCTTTAAAAAAGCAAGATTTAAACCTTTAACCAGGGGCCTTAGAGGCACGGCCATTCTGACTTTTTAGTATTTTCTAAATTTTATTTTGCCCGTTCCCGGTTTCGAACTCGTAACTCTGTAATGGCTGGCCATACCTTTGTAGAAAATGTCCTAAAATGAGTACTGAATGGCCATTTAAAACTTTCTCGCTGTGAGTTGATATACTGTCGCGACAAAATTTAAGCTATGCATTGTGACTGTCCGATTTTGGTGAATAAATTAGAAAATTGGTCGTAACTCGAAAACGGCTTGATATATTTTTAGTTCTGATATTTTTTCTGAGCTTGTAGATCATGATTTCGGGGGGGTCCTTTCCAATCAATTTTTTGCTATCTGCTACCGTTTGGGCTATGGTATTGAAATAGACAACCCCTAGCATATATTTAGATATACTTACTTTAATTTCCGTGTCCACCGCATAAAGTTATGGTGGTGGTTGTTTTTGTAGTAGCAGCTTCCACCATTCTACGCCTCATCAGTTACCGCTCCGATAGATCAAGAAATTGAGCTACTTCGACTGGCTTCAGCCGCAAGTCTATTTATTGCAAAGGTGTTGGATTGTCGGGGGAGTTGAAAAGATGTAAATTGTCGTGCGGAGATTGATTGCACTTGTTGCATTTGTCTTCAATTCCAGGATCAATTCTGTTCATGCAGTTGTTGAGTATTAGAGAAGCCAGGGTTGAGTAGCATATTATACTACTCTGAGGACGCCAGAGTAGATGTTGAGCAAGTATTGTCCTGGTTCCCTTGGGGAGATTCTTCTCATCTTGGGAGACTTCAGGTGGTTTGGCGTTCAGGACACGATTAGGACTATAGTTGTCTGTTTCTTGTTCTACTGATCGTGTGCAATGAGATCAGGTATATCTGGTTGGAAATTGTTGGTGACCGTTTTGCGTATGGTTCTGGGTGGTGTAGGTGCATGATATAAGATACTGTCTAGTTGATTGGTGGCATGATATAAGATACTGTTTAGTTAGCATGTTGTTGTGAGACTTGACAGTAAGGATCTTGGTTTCTATGTGCAAGTGGTCTATTTGTGTGATCTTGTGGCATCCAGTTGCTAGTCTCAATGATACATTTTGACTCTCTGCAGCTTGTCCCATTGACTTTTAGATAGTTGCGGTGTCCAAATTGGTGAGGCATAGTCCAAATTTCTCTGTGGACGCCGGATTAGATATTCATAATCCTTGCCCTTCCATGTCCATCACGGAAAGTGATGGTGGGGTTGGGTAGCATATTATGCCACTCTGCGGACGCCCGGACTAGATGTTGATAATTCTGACCCCTTCCATCACAGATAACGAATATGATTTAAATCCTGAACCTGACTATACTTTACATAGAAACAATAACATCAAGTTTTGCGAAGATCCTCTCATTGAAAGATCTTATCCTGTAGAATTACATCAAAGTAATATTCAAGATAGAAAAATATTTTACAATATTCTGGAACAATATTTTGAAAATAATACAAATAGGAAAAATTGTAACGATGTACGGAAAAACGATGGAAACATAATTGACAAACAAAATGGTGAAAGTAAAAATAGTAGTGCACAGAAAAAAGTAAGAGCATTACATAAAAAAATGGGAAAGTGCAGAAATTCGAGCAACAAACAATCTGAGCGCACGGCAGTGTGTCATGCCAATTCCAGAATGCAACAGTGTATCTTTACACGAAGCAATTCAACGGGTTTTGTATACCGTCATACTCCGTTTCTACAAGGATAGGTCATGAACATACATTCCGTATTATATTACAATACTACGGGATAAACTTCAAAAGGCAATATTAACCCGTGCAGGAGATAGATAATTTCAAAGTTTGAACTTTTGGATACTCACTGACTGACTGATTCATTCACTCATCATCAAAAGTTTTAGGCACTTTCCGTGAACCTTTTAGCTGTTTTAGCTAAAATTTTGCATGAAGTTAGCAATTGACATCCAAGTAAAGGGAAAAATCCGAAAGTTTGATTTTTTTAGCTCTAAGTGCTCCAAAATGGTGCCGCTTTTGGGAAGACAATACAACGTATTGTAATGTAGTTTAAACTCATAAAACACCTAAATCTCGTGCAAAGTAGGTATTTACATACAATTATACCGGAAAATATTTATATTCCAAATCTTTCACACCCTGTGCTCCAAAAGGTTTCCGCTTTAGGGAAGGAGATGCACGAACACTAGATTAAGTTGCTAGGACGCTGAAATCATGTGCGAGGAAACTAGTGCTCCAAAACGATCCCGCTTCAGGGAAGAATATTACACGAAAGTTAGTCTAACCGTTGGGACGCTGAAACCTTGCATGAAGGTTTAGATACTTAAATTCAATTAAACACGCGAATATCAAATTGCAAACACTTTTTCTCTCAGTGCTATATCCTCAGCGAAACCTAAACAAAACTTGATCCCAAGTATCTGTAAAGCAGAGATACCTACCCAGGCTTTGCCAAACTAACGTAGGGAAGCACTGTACGACGTCATCTCGAACATGATAAGGAACATAAACAAATGAAATCATACTGCAGAAATGAAGGTCGACAGCAGTATAAAGTTCCAGGATATTTCCTCTGGTTCGCCATAATATTAAGATCTGGTCCAGTTGTTATATCAAAACTTCCTACAAATGTATTCAGCAGACAAAAGTCCTCTCATAATATATACAGACGGAACATAGCAAGATCCCAAGGCCCGCTTCAGGGTATTGTTGATGTCGCTTGAGTAACGTTCCACCAAAATTTGTGCAATTTAATCCATGTTGACCTGTATTATCAACTTCAACTCCACAACGACATGTGTGAGATACACACATATCGGTGCCCCGGGATATATCGCCAAGACAACAATATATTGTTAGTGACATATTCTTACTACCTTGATCTCTTTCTTCTTTGCAGAGACCTAACCTAACCCTAAATGAAACACTTAATAATAATAGTAATATTGATAGTAATCTCAACATAAAATATGCGTTAGGACTAAACATAAAAAATACAGCTAACATCGAAAACAATTTAAAAAAAACCAACAACGTAGATGAACAAATCATAAAAGATGCTAAAACCAAAGTACGTGATGAAATTGAAAAAATATTCAACGAATTTCATAAACTTATTCTAAATTTAACTGCTAATAAATTAGACACCGATAGAATGTATTTAGAAAAACAAATAATTCATTTTGAAAAATTCTTTTCTAAATTTGTTAAAGAAATAATCGATAAAAATTATAATATTGTTTATAATGAAACAGAGTTTTTCGAATTAATTAATTATAAAATATTATTAGAAATTAAAAACATTCAAAATAAAATTAATAATCAATTAAATCACGAAAAATATAATATGAGAGAAATATTATTTGAAAAATTAAACGAAAATACAAATAAAATTGAAAAATATTTCAAATTTAATGAATTTCTTTTCGTATTTAATTCGTTATTAGAAAATAAAATAGAAATTATTAATAATTGTATTAAATCCGAATTAAAGGTTTATATTAATTTAAAACAGAAAAATATTTATAATTATATTCATAATCATATTGTGTTGCCAAATAATGAGAAGAATTTAAATTCATTTTTTATTGAAACACAATTTATAAATGAAAATTTTAATGATAAAAAGAAATTACTTTTTAATTTTAATCCTAAATTTAATTTAAGAAAGAAAAATAAAGAAATTGAAATTATTTATGGTCAGATGAAAAAAGAGAGGAGTGAAATAAATTCTAATGATATTAATCGAGAGTTGGATTATGTTAATAAGATTAATATATTTAAGAATGAGCATTTAATGAGTGAATGGTAAGTTAATGAGTGAGTAGTAAGTTATTGCGTGAACGGTACGTTAATGACTGAGTAGTAAGTTATTGAGTGAAAGGAAGGTTAATGAGTGTGTAGTAAGTTATTGAGTGAATGGTAAGTTAATCTTTTGGTAAGTTTTGCAATTTAGGTAAGTTAATACATATTGAGTGAACGGTAAGTTAATGAGTGAGTAGTAAGTTATTGAATGAAAGGTAAATAAATGAGTGAACAGTAAGTTATTGAGTGAATGGTAAGTTATTGATTATTAAGTTATTGAGTGAACGGTAAGTTAATGAGTGAGTAGTATTTTTTCGGAACTGTGCTTGGTTGTTTGGGGCTGCACTTAGCCTCGTAAGGACAATTGAGAAGCTACTTTTTAATGTGAGTAGCGACCAGTTGCGGCAATTACAAGAGTTAAAAAATATGTAGGTACATTGATAGTTTAGTGTATTGGTACTTGTAATGCTGTGATACCCACAAATCTAGGTTGTGACAATGCAATACTATGCGTTAACACAAATATTAAACACACACACATTTAATATCAGAAATGAAAATTATAAAAAACACTGGACTTTATGTTCTAAAATTTTATTATATTATTCGATACGCGTATTTCGGACTTACTCCATTATCAAGAATGAACAATATTCTTAAGGACTTATTTTTTGTATTTGATAGTTCTACCAAGTGTCTATAAAGGTTTTCTTTCTTTGATTTAATATCAGACATTTTCTATTTGTCATGGACCCCACAGGATATCACCAAAAAAAATGAATTTGCCACCTTATATTAAACATACAAAATCAAGTTTGTTGAGAATGGAACAGAACACACCATCCAAATCAAATCATGTCAACTTATATGAAAGAAAAATTATCAAAGCGAACAGAAAATTGACACAAAATAATAGAGTTGACACCAGTAGAAAGGAGTACTATATCAGACCAAAGCAAACACATTTAAAATCAAATGAGAAAAACAATGCACATTTCACATTCACCGGTAATCATTATATACATGGTCTAATGCAAGGGCTCTCAACTTTCTCAATACGAAGTACCTCTTAGATTTTTGAAGTGCCACCACCCTATGGGGGGAGAGAATATATTGTTGTAGACTTAGGATTCGAGGATTAAGTTATCGTGAATTTAAAACGCGTTAACTAACTTTAAAAATAATTAAAATAAAACTTAAAATAATTTATTAAAAAAAATAGAAATTACAATAAATTAAAAAAAAAAAAAAAAAACGTAACACAAAAGTTCAATTACTTTTCGCCAACACCGAATTTAGAACGCCCGAAAATACACACGATCTAACCGCTCAATTATCGCAACGATTTCGCATTCAAAATTAAACATGCTCAGTTTATCGCTCAAATAATACTGACTGACTCCCAGCCGTGCCCCTCTATTTATACCTTGATTCAAATCGTTCTAGAAGAATCTCGAATAAAGGATTTTCTAGTACGCAATCAAACCACGCGTTCTAAAAAAAAAAAAACTACGCGTTTATAAATAATTAAAACGTAAATCCACATCCTACAATGTAAAGAAGCTAATGCTTAGAAATGAGAGAACAATAAAATACGCCATACATAATTCCCCCCTTCACCCCGACCATCCTCCTAGACAACCTGAACAGTATAGTAAACATTCATTCATTCCCCGCTTCACCCCGACCCCTCTCCCACAAGTCTCATTCATTGTAACAAAATAAAACGATGTGGAAACTCACAGAAGGAGAAATCAAAAATAGAATACAGGATGTATATTACATATACATTATACAGGTTGATCATTTCAGTGTAAAGGAAAAAAAAAAAATATTAACATATGAGAACATAATTCCACAAAGAAGCTGATGTTAAAAAATAATCCTGCAAAGGTACCTGATAAGATGTAAAACAGAGTGGCAGAGTGAGTAGAAAGGTGGGCTTTTGAACCCACTTCCTCCTGTTCAGAAACAATTGCTTCAATATCAGGGTGAATATTACTAATTTTTACGCGAATGTCATAGGACACATGTAATTTACTGCTATACTTGTTTTTCAAGTACAACATTTGAGAAAATGCAGATTCGCACATATATGTGGTAACAAAGGGTAATAGGGCTTTTAGTGCTTTCTTGTGGAAACTTGAATATTTGATCTTGTTGATTTTCATTAAAAAAAACTAAAATACTACTACTGTTGAACATTACTTTCACGGTGCTTGTCAGATCACTTGTCAGATCAATAAACAATTCTTTATCTTCGTCAGCAACGCCTGCATCTGAATTTTCTGCGAATGTATTTCTAATCCAACTCGTATTATAAGGTGGAATTTGTTTTCTTTTTTTTACATAATGCCTATATTTATTTTATGATATTTTGTGTACAACTGAAAATGGCTTCGCGTACCACCTGAAATGGGCCCGAGTACCACCGTTTGAGAACCCATGGTCTAATGTGATCATCATTGAATTGACATTCATTCAATAGGGGCATCATCGTATCCGATGGTAGCCAGATGTATGCTCTAGATAATTTATAGTATACTGCATTACTGCTTATGTTTTTAATTTTCATTATACATCCTTTTTTGGAGGCTGATAATAGTGATAATTGACATGGGCCCCCAGAACCATGACAATCACTGCGATATAATTACGTCAGTAACTCAAGAGTTATAAACATAATGATATTACAGAGTTGCTTTCTGCGTTATTTTAGACCATCAGCTCAGGTGAACTCGGCCCGTGAGGATGCCACCCCCAAGTAACTTCTTACAATCTCAAGTATGATTTACTTTTTTCATGGAATGTTAGTGAGTCACATAATTATGGATTGGAAGAAATTACGCCTTCGGTATGAATTGACATACATACCCTTTTCTTTTTAGACAGGATTCGTGAAAATCGTCAAAAAGCCCTTAAACATATGCCAACAGTAGATTTCAACCAGATGCTTCGTGGTTCATCTTTAGCACCACAATGACATACATAAAAAAATTCAAGTCTCTAACACTAATAAACCGCCAACAGTAACTTCGATTTCAACTAAATGGTTCGTTTTGGGCATGAACTTGACGTACATATGAAATTTCAAGTCTCTAGCACTTACCGTTCTTGAGATATCATGTTTACAGACAGACACACACACGGACCAATGGCTTTTGAAATTTTATATGTGAGATGTGTGCTCTGGATACCTCAAAAGGTGTTTAGGAATTGAAAACTCGACATCGAAAATTTATTTTTTATTTCAGTCCATTACTGTGATGTTTACGCCAGATTTTTAGTATCAGGACCCTGTTTCATAAAACTTGTATAACTCTTCCTTTTTGTAGGATAAGGAGGGCGGATTTGAATTTTGAAAAACTCATTTCTTTATTTCAAAGGGGAAACATCAATTTTGAAATCTTAAATAGAAAAAAAGGAAAGAGTACTCAGAAAAAACATTACTAAAACTATACAGAAAATTTCCTTCATGTTCTAAATATATATACTAAATTTGGTCAAAATCAAATGAAAATTGTGGCTTGTATCGCGTAACAAACATACATACATACAAGTGTATTTCAGGATGTATACCGGGGTCAAAAGTGGAGTTCACTAACGTTCACAAAAATCAGAAATTTGTGTGTACCTATGTATTTGGTAGGGGTTGTCTGTTCCAATACCACAGCCCAAACGGTAGCAGATAGCGAAAAATTTATAGGAATGGACCACCCCAAAATCATGATCTACGACCCCAGGAAAATTATCTGAACTAAAATATGTCAATCCATTTTCGAGTTACGGCCATAATTTCTAATAAATTCAGACTGTCACGGTCGGATATCTTGAATTTTGTCGCGACATCATATCAACTCAAAGCGAGAAAGTTTCAGGTGGCCGTTTAGTTCTTATTTTAGGACATTTTCTGCAATTCCAGAATTACGAGTTCGAAACTGAGTACGGGCAAAATGAAATTTAGAAAATACTAAAAAGTTAGAATGGCCGTGCCTCTAACGCTCCTGGCAAAACGTTTAAATATTTTTTTTTTAAAGGTTGCACTATACAGGGTGGACACAAACCCACACTCCCCCCCCCCAATTTCCCTTGAAAAACAAAATTAGCGATATGTATAAGAATCGTAGCAAAACACAAGCGAAACAGCTAGTTGGGTTATATTTGAACACATCTTTAACCGTACCGTTCAATACCACTATAAATAGTGTCGTCACTTTTGAACGTCAAGGGTCACTTTTAGACAAGGGTCATCAAAATCTGTTCGGTTACCTCATATCAGTCTATTTCTAACAGGGACGATCTGAAAAACACACCATCACTGTTCCAGACAAGGGTCATCAAAATCTGTTCGGTTACCTCATATCAGTCTATTTCTAACAAGGACGATCTGGAAAACACAACATCACAGTTCCAGACAAGGTCATCAAAATCTGTTCGGTTACCTCATATCAGTCCATTTCTGTTAGAACGTGGATGGAAACATAAGGGGAACTAGTTGATTTTTAAAAGAAATATTGCTACATAAACAATACTTTTCCACGGCCTTTCAGAAATGTTCGATTTTTTTCAAAATTTTGACTGCTATAAGGTGGCAAGATGTAATAAAAAGTGCAGAAGGACCACTTTGGACGGACAGCGCACAGGATAGGATAGAATGGAGACAATTGGGAGAGGCCTTTGCTCCGAAAGGGTAGGGTTGGCATAAAAAAAACGTTTTAAAGGTTTTGTTTTAAACATGTTTTTTTTTGTTTTTTTTTTTTTTTGTTTTAAACATGTTTAAAAAAAGAAGAAAAAAAACATTAAGCATTGTTTAAAATTTCACTTCTGCAATATGCAAGTTTTTTTGTACAAAATTATGAAGAATCGACAGGGAGTTTTTTTTTTATTCAACGTGTTGAGTAGTGAAATGAAATCAGATGATGTCGCCATATAGAAAGAGAAAGCAAATAGATACCAATTACAATGAGAGTGAGAGAGAAAGAGATACACTTGGCAAATAAAAACAACTCACGGATTAAATAAATAACTATCGATATGAATGGGGGAGTTTTTTTCCACCTAACTTAACGTCGTTGATTGAAATATCAGGTGATGACGTCATTGATATCAAATTTCACTCCACATGCATTTTTTTTTACTACGGCGTTGACTTCATGCCGGTTGTTGCTCAACACCTCGCTAGACATTTAGCAGCCACCAAATGACCGTTACAAAATATTTTTTCTAAGTAAATTGTCCTCCTCGTTAGGGAATCATTTTATAGTGCAAGTCATGGTATAAAGAACAAAGTAGGACACACGCAAAACCAAAACTCGTCCTCTTCTGCGCATAACGTGATCCGGGTTGCTCGTAAGAGGAGGTACCATTCGAAAGAAAAAAAACATAGTGTTTAAAACAGCTAAAAAAACATGTTTTAAAGAGGTGTTTAAAACAAAATGTTTAAAACAACCACTATGATTAAAACAGTGTTTTAAACACTTGTTCAAAACAGTTTGTTTTAAACATGGTCCCAACCCTGCGAAAGGAGATGTCCCACGCTGATGATGATGATGATGTAGGTGAATTACCCCATTCAGTGTTCTTCTTAAAATAACTCTCGATGTAACAAATTGATTTACAAATTATAGATAAAGCTCTATATTATTATTATAACTCTCGATGTATATTTTTAGGAAACAATATTTTACATATGAATGATAATTGTCAGACGAAAACAAATGAAAAAGAAACTGGCTCTGTCTCTGTTGAACCAGACATGCGATGTGATAGCATGGATGAACTTGTAAGAAATATTAAAGATGATATTGTTAATAGAATGGTTCAAGATGAAATTAAAACCAAACTTGAACAGTTGGAACAAAAAATGAAGCGACTTTATCGTGATATCAGATCAGTTGTCTATGAATATAATCTGTTGAATCAATATCTTCAAGTACTCTCTGATAGAAATGAAACAGAAATATCCAATTCAACAAAATAAGAGAGTAAGGGAAGAGTGATCTGATAGCTTTACCCTTGTCAAGGTTGAACCTGATTTAAAAATAAGAGAGTAAGGAAAGGGTGATCATATAGCATTACTATTGTCAAGGTTAGACCTGATTTGGAAATAAGAGAGTAAGAAAAGAGTGATCCTATAGCATTACTATTGTCAAGGTTGGACCTGATTTGGAAATAAGAGAGTAAGAAAAGAGTGATCCTATAGCATTACTATTGTCAAGGTTAGACCTGATTTGGAAATAAGAGAGTAAGAAAAGAGTGATCATATAGCATTACTATTGTCAAGGTTGGACCTGATTTGGAAATAAGAGAGTAAGAAAAGAGTGATCCTATAGCATTACTATTGTGAAGGTTGGACCTGATTTGGAAATAAGAGAGTAAGGAAAGAGTGATCATATAGCATTACTATTGTGAAGGTTGGACCTGATTTGGAAATAAGAGAGTAAGGAAAGAGTGATCCTATAGCATTACTATTGTCAAGGTTGGACCTGATTTGGAAATAAGAGAGTAAGGAAAGAGTGATCATATAGCATTACTATTGTCAAGGTTGGACCTGATTTGGAAATAAGAGAGTAAGGAAAGAGTGATCTGATAGCATTACCCTTGTCAAGGTTGAACCTGATTTAGAAATAAGAGAGGAAAGAGTGATCCTATAGCATTACTATTGTCAAGGTTGGACCTGATTTGGGGTAAGGAAAGAATAATCCTATAGCATTGCTCTTGTCAAGGTTGAACCTGATTTGGAAATAAGAGAGTAAGGAAAGAGTGATCCTATAGCATTACCCTTGTCAAGGTTGAACCTGATTTGGAAATATTTGCTCAGCTGCGACCAGACAAAGATCGTAGTCGAGTGGCGTGGATGTTATCAATCTCCAACTAAGATTTTAACCCGATTGTTTAACAACTAAGCCCACACTTTCCTTTCTTCCCCATTGTCAGCTATATATGATAGCAATCTGTGCCGGCACTGCACGAATAAGCTTAGTGATATTGAAGTGATTGTTAAAAATACCTTGTAATGATGTAATGCTATAACACAATGAACTAATCATTTACATACCTGTTTTGATGTTTCAGTTGCAGTCCACTGTGAAGAGTATCTTTACAATACAGGATGTTATGAAAGATAATAATGTAGAGTTACACATAACTTGGGACACGCCCAGTATTGATGTTCCGGTCAGTGAGGCGATGACAGATTTGGTAAGTAGAATAATTTTATGTTTAGATCATCCTGAGCCAGCGTCTGTGGCACGTTGAATACACCAGTTCCCGTTGGATCACTGAATTTGAGCAAAGTCCAGCGAGGTTGTTCCACGTACGTGAGTTCGCGCCCTCGTGATGCTGGATATTTTTTCGGCCCAACCCAGGCTGGGTGAGGTTAATTTGGGTAGCTGGTTTGCAAGTTTCCAGCAAATGGAAGGTAAAACCCTCGGCTCGGATGGCCAATAGATGTTAAAGAGACATTAAACAAAAAAAAGGTCATCCTGAGGGGTGGATTTTCAAGACGCGTCTCTTTGCTTCTATGGCCTCTTATCCACTGGGAAGTGGAAACCTGCGAAGTACCAAATTCAGGCAAAAGCCGTTCGCACAAAATCGTGTGTATGCTATCGTCCATTGTCTCAGTGTACGTCTGGATTTGTAGTATAAGAGATGACTAACTTTTCACACTTGCTTGCTTAATAGTTATGTGTCCAAAATAGATGATTCAATAGCAGATACCTGCCCTCATTGTGGAAATGGCAGCCTTGATGACAACCATTTTTTCCAATGTGCGGCCAAACCTACCAACCTCGATGTCAGCTTCCTCTGGCTTAGTCCAATTGAGGCAGCAACATTTCTTGGTCTTCAAATTAAGAATGTCGGTGAATGATGTTACAACAATAATAACTAACTTTTCACAGCCCATTTTTCATTCTCACATTTTGCACTCGTTCGCAACTAAATCCCAGCTGGACGTTGCGAGCCACGTGTTTGTGCGAATTCGGACGAATTCGCTTTTGAAACTTTTTGCTCCCAGTGGACGAGAGGCTTAATCCACCCTATCGCCCTTTCTATTCGCTTCTGTTCGGATCTTCTGCACTTTCTTCAAAACTGATCTGATCCTATCTTAGGATTTATAACATTATCAAATAATAAAATTATTGATATGATTTGAAAGAAATATATATTGTGAGAGGACTTTTGTCTGCTGGATACAACACTTGTAGGAAGTTTGATATAACAACTCGATCAGATCTTATAATTACGGCAAAACAGGCGCACGTCTTAATCGTTTGTAGCTTATGCACGTCCTTTCCACAAAACTGGTGAACTCCCTTTAGGAAATGTCATAGGACTATACGGCTGTTGACCTACATCTCTGGCAGTATGATTTCTCTTGTTTATGTTCTTTGTACAGCACTTCCCTATGTTAGCTCGGCCAATACGTGGGATCAAGTTTTACTAAGGAGTATTAGGTTTGGAAGAGGGAGCCAAACTTCCCTCTAACAATACACAAAAATATAAATTTCAATAAAATATTGTGTATCAATAAATTACAAATAATAAATTATTATTTGTAGTTGATACACAATATTTTATTGAAATTTATATTTCATAATGACTACAAGCATCCTAAATACCATTTCTAAATTAATACACAAAAAGGTTGATTTATTAATTGGTTCGTCGTTTCAGATTCTAAATTGTAAGATTGGAAACAAAGAACAGAACATAACTTCGTTGTGGTTTGAAATTCAACAATTGGTAACTTCCATTAATCTAATCAAGAAGTGGAAATCAAACTTAGAAACGCTTCCATTTGAGAGAAACAATGCAGTTTTTCACACACAAAAGGTATTATTATTAATTGGGTATATTAACTTTTAAAGTAAAAAGAAAAAAAAAAAAAAAAAAAAAATCATCAACACTTTCAGGGGCAAATCAAATTCTGGGAANGTTTATTCTTTTACTGGCTTAAAAAATCCCCCCCCCCAATAAGCGGTTTATGTGATTGCATCCAAAAATTTCAAATCTCTAGCTCTTATCATATTCTTTTTTTAGACAGCAATTATGAAAACCGCTAAAAAGCGGCATATCCTTTTTTTAGACAGCAATTATGAAAACCGCTAAAAAGCGGCTAAAACCGTCAAGTGTGTATTCGATTGAATCCAGTTTTGGGGCACAATTAGGGCCCAGATGGGACCTATATACCAAATTTCATCCAAATCGGTCAACGCTAAGTGGCAAGAGTGCCCATCACGGCGTACGGCGGTCAAACTGATTTTCTTTAATTCGATTTTTGGATTCTACATATTTTGAAACGTAAAATATCAAATTTTGAGGGGGCGGGGGTATTTTTTTTTTGGTGACGATTCCAAAGGTTCATTTTTGAAAATGTCTGTTGAAATAATCTTTCCCCTCAATTTTCCACAATTTCGGACGATGACAATATTCGGGAAGCGCGGTTTGATTATTGGACGCCATGGTGTCTGTCGAATGACTGACGTTATGCTTGTCCTAGACGATCAATCATTCTCTTCAATCGCTTTAGTCAATCAATTTTTTTTATCAATCATCTTGAATGCTTGTCGCTCTAAGCGTCAAACGGGTTCATTAATGGTTCAATTGATTGACTTAAACTTTTGTCCTCTATGTATGCTGGCTGCTCATGTTGTGGATCATTGATTCAACTGTCCGTCATACCCAACCAATCTGGAGCCGTCTGCATTATGGACGGATCCTGTTGGAGAGGCCGCCTTTCTTGGCCTGGAGACACAGTGAGAGTCGTTGAGAACGTTAATAACAACTTAATAATCTCTTCTAATCTTTTTACTTTGGTAATGCCGCCACTGGTCGATTCTCTCATTAAAGTAGCTACTCAATCGTCCTCACGAGGCGAGTGCACCCCGAAGTAAGAAGCACAAAGTCGAAAAATTTCCGACCGCACCGGGGATTGAACCCGGGTCCTTCAAGTCAGGTCCGTCAAGGTCCTTCAACTTGACCTCTGGACCAGACCGAAAGAGGTGGCAGATTTTCTCAACCTACAACAACAAACTTGATCTGATCTGACTTGTCGTCTGTCGCTACAACAACAACAAGTGCTCAGTGGATAATGCCACTATTTGCTGGCGTGGTAAACAGGAGGGCGTGGGTTCAATCCCCAGTAGAGGCAGGTTTTTTCCTCATTAATTTGAGTACTTGACCACATAAAAGTAGAGTTCTAAGGGTTAGGTAGTAGAAAATAGCTCAGGCATTAATATCCCAGTGGTAACCTTCCACTCAAGTGTCTATTTTTTTACTATTGATTGATTAAAAAATTCAATATCTTAATCTTTATTAATTTAATAATTTCAGATCAAAGTAGAATTGGATAGCTCGAATGCAATAGACATACCAAACCAAATTTTGAAGATTATTAACGACACCAAAAGTATTTATAATGTACCAGAAACTCGAAGAAAAAAACAGCACACTGAATATGCTGTAGTCGATGTAACTCTCAATCAACTCTGTCAGCAAGTCGTAGAAGGCAGACCAAATTCAGATTTAAGTGATAAACTGTGGAGCATTCTATCTGGTGAGTGATTCGAGCGTTGGTAAAACTACAAAGGACGTAATTTATAATTTCATATTATTGCAAAACTACAAAGGCCGTAATTTTTAATATTATTGCAAAACTACAAAGGACGTAATTTATAATTTAATAGTATTGCAAAACTACAAAGGTCGTAATTTATAATTTAATATTATTGTGTACTTTTTACGGTCGTTTCTGTTTAGTGTTTTGAAATTAAATAGAATTCTCAATTTTTTACTTTCCTTATCTTGTAAATGTATTTTGTAACCATTTTTATGCTGCATATTTATTGGTCAGTTAGTATGTCTGGGAGCTGTTCACTCGTAATTTTTAAGAAAATCCGGTGTGAACATCACAACGCTTTCCTGTGTCAATGGATTCGCAAGTGTCAACAAGGAGAACCTACTGCATTATCCGTAAGAATTCGCAAGTGTCAACAACTCATGGCGAGTTGTTTCAAACCAGCCCCATGGCTGTTAACATAAAAAATGGTAGAAAAAGGTTGATATGAAGTTACGGAAAAGGATTTGTTGACCTTTGGCTAGAACTCTCAAAGTATGTGTTACAGGTCATCCCGGTGCGTAGAACCCTTCCATCGTGAGGACGTCACTCGACAGTAGAGATATGTCGCGAGTGATTGATTAACTCAATTGAGCCAAATCACTTTCCTGAGTCATTGACTCATGAATCATAATCACAAATGGAAACATTTTCATTTTACTACCGAGAACATAGAGAGATAGAAAAAAAAAATTAGGCAAGTGAAATAGAAAGAGACAGGTATGTGTGGTCTCTTCGTGTGTTAATTATGGAATGATCCCAGTGGCTACTTCAAGGTTATTACTTATTTGTTGTTTTGTGTGTGATTATATGAGCCAGATCTAGATCCATTTGATTATGATTCATTGAGTGAGTCATAAAAATAATTAGATCATTTTACTGAGTGATTCATAACTCACATCTCTACTCGACAGTTTTAATATTGGAATTTATTTTGTGTTCTAGAGTGTCATAACTACAAAGAACTTGCGTCAAATTTTCATCATGTGTTCCAACAGTTGAGATTGTCCATCAAGGAAGATAGATCTAAAATTAATGTAAGTGGGCCCAAAGGTTATCGCTGTGTATATCATTGGTAGATGAACGCCTTTTATTTTTATTTCTGTTTTTATATTTGGGTCCATCATTAAGACTAATTAGGATGTATACCGGTCCTCCAAGTCCTCCAAATCCTCCAAAAGTCCTCCTTTTCAAGAAAGGTCCTTCAAGTCCTCCTTTTCAAAAAAGGTCCTTCAAGGCCTCCTTTTTACTGGAAGGCCCTCCTTTTTTTCCACACTGAGTTTTCAGTGGTTAATCTTCAGATTTCTAAGATCTTTTTTCCATAATTTCAAATATTTCGCCTGCGGCGCTGATAGGATTTATTATGACATACCTTCAACATTGTAATAATTTTTATTAGTGAAGTTTTTTCATTTCCCAATGAAGCTTATCTGAGGGAAATCATGTATGTTCCTTTCTGCTGTAAAAGTAGTAGCATCTTTTTTCAGGGGTTTGAAATACTACCAATATTTTTCTGTTAGTAGAAGAATGTTTTTAGTATTTCAAGAAACTTCTTCTGTGGGTTTCACACACAGATAATACCATCTTGTTCATGTGTGTTTGTGTCTGTGTTTGCATACACACACACATGAACAAGTTGGAGCAATTTGAGTTAATTATTCCGATTGTTTGGTATTTGACTGCCAAAATATAATTTTAATTAATGAACTCTATTAAAAGTTGTTAAACATTAATTCATGGAAAAACGGTCATACTATTCAATTATGACTTGATTGTGTAATTAATTATACGTTAACAACTACAAAAACGGTGAAAATGCCGGGGGTTATGTTCATTTCAAAAATTCTTTGTGATTATGTATTTTGTCAAACAAAAAGGTCCTAAGAATGTCTCCATAAGTCCTCCGAAGGTCCTCCAAAAGTCCTCCTTTTTGATGGACCTAAACTGGTAGACACCCTGTTATATTTATCAACTTTTTTTCCACCCATCGCTACCTATACAGGGTGACCTATACAGGTGTGCAATAGTTCTAACTAGTGGACGCAGGGTGTCTACACTTGAAATTCCGAAAGGAAAGGCCGCCACAATTAATAATAATGCAGGGTGAGTCATTGATTGTGGTATTGAATTTTGTATTAAAAATCAAATATTTTTTTTGGATCAAAAATTTTTCATTTTGACAGTTTTCGAGATAATTTTTACATTGATGTGCTCTGAGGAAGAGATATCTAACATATGAAGTTTTAGCGGCACGCCCATTTTGAAATATTTGGGCATAAATCTGTTATTTTGAGTGAAACATCAAGGTTTTCCGCACAAATGTTTGCAAATAGGCGTGTCGTAATGCCTCCCCTTTTAGTGTTTTCCACAAATCCAAAAAAAGAACGGTAAGATCTAGAGCGTAAATTTCGTTGCCCTAAGCATATCAATTTTTTGCATGAAACGGAACGAACTTTTTGTTGAAATCAAATTTATCGTTGAAGGTTTACGCAAATCCTGCCTAGGAAGAGAACGGTAGTTGTCAAGAATACGTATACATAGAACATGAAAACTCATACCGTTTTTAGGCTTACATTGTTTGCACACAAACGGACCAAAAAACTTGACATCGTTAATTTCAGCCCTTTACAATACATTCTTCTTCTTTTTTATAGCTAAGAAATATCGTCTAATGTTCACACCAGATTTTTAATTTTCGAATTTCAGATTTCTCATAAGAAGAATGCACGGTTTATATGTGCCGTTCGTAATTTGTTAGAAGGTGATAATAGCAACCCGGAAATATTTTGGGAACAATTAGAAATTTTAGTTGAAATGGGTATTGAAAAATTAAAAGATGATTATAGCTTTGTATTTCTCAAAATTAATCTTGTTGAAGAGGCGCAGTTGTATCCCCCAAGCCATATTCCCAAGTAAGTACCTAACTAAATCTTGGTAAAGAGACCCAGTTTCATCCCCCAAGCCATATTCTCAAGTCAGCACCTATCTAATCTTATTGAAGAGACGCAGTTGTACCCCCAAAGTCATATTCCCCCCCCCCCAAAAAAAATAGGTAATAATAATAATAAAAAAAAAACTTATTAAGAATTATTGAAAAATACTTAATTATTTTGGAAACACTTTCACTCCAACCACTTAATATTAATAAGTATAGTCTTAAGCAGCTAAATTGTTGAGCAACATTTTGTTGAAAGGCCCTCACTGGAAACATGTTTCCCGTTCAACTTAATTTCCTTTGATAACTTGATTCGGGTTCACGACGTTGACAAACTGTTGATACAACTCCGTTCTGGCTGTTCCAAACACCTCAATACTTACCTGCGCCGAATTGATCTAACCATTGAAGATGTATGTCCCAAGTGTAACGAGAGCCCACATGATACTACCCACCTGTTCAACCGCTCATCCAACCCTGACAACAACTGACTTGTGGACGAAACCAAAAGAAGTGGCGAGATTTCTTAATCTTCCCGCAGATGAGATGCGATTTGATAGACCTGCTATTACTACAACAACAAACTGTTGTTCTGCACGTCCGCACTACAGGCAACATTGTTGATCAACAAGTTGAACACCAGTGTGTATAAAAATTTTTTTACTGGATTTTATGTTTTACAATTTTTTCTTTTGTACTAGATTTGCAGAAATGTCTGGTGATGATTGGTTAGATCATATGTACAACTATATTGACCATCTTACTCGACTCCACGTCACTCTCAGTATCATCTGTCAAGTGGACACCTGTCTAAAAGTACCCTTGGGCACTTTATCTAAGATAGCTTACAGTACGTTCTCGAGGATACAAGCTATTTCTTATGAAGAAATTATCAACAATGAATCACAATATAGATTTACTTGTCCAGTTAGTACGCTGAGCATTGAAGAGTTTGTAACTGAGTATGTTTATTTTTTAAAAAAAGAAGTGGAGAATTATCTGTAGTCGAACTCAAAACTATCGATAGTCTGTCATAATCCTCGAATGCCCTATTAAAAGGCTTTGTACTGCTATAAATCAGTAAATCTAAAGTAAGGACAGAACTCAAGGAGATAAAAAGTAAAGGTTCAACACATAATAGTGCATAGGGTCTGTTTAACACATAATAGGGGTTCTAGTAAAAAGATAGAGCAACTGACAATTCTCACGAGTTTTCTTTTTCATCTTCTCAAAAAGTCAATTTCAATCCCTATGTATATATATAAATCAGAAATTTATGTGTACAATACCTATGTGGTAGGGGTTGTCTGTTCCAATACCACAGCCCAAACGGTAGGAGATAGCGAAGAATTGATGGGAATGGACCCCCCCCCCAATCTTTGTCTACGACCACAGGAAAATTATCAGAACCAAAATATGTCAAGCCGTCTTCGAGTTATGGCCAAATTTGATTCACTAATATCGGACAGTTACGGTCGGATATCTTAAATTTTTGTCGCGACAACATATCAACTCAAAGCGAGAAACTTTTAGGTGGCCGTTTAGTCCTAGTTTTCGGACATTTTCTGAGGAGGTATGGCAGCCATTCCAGAGTTACAAGTTTGAAATCGGGAACGGGCAAAATAAAATTTAGAAAATACTAAAATGTCGTAATGGCCGTGTCTCTGAGACCCCTGACGAAACGTTTAAATCTTGCTTTTTAAAAAAAGTTACAATATTGGACAAAAACCCATATTCCCCCCCCCCTAAATTCCATTTCCTTGAAAAACAAAAATAGCAATATAAATCATAGCGAAGCACGGGCGAAACAGCTAGTATATAATATATACAAACAATGCACTAAAATAATTCTTCATTTTGGATAAATATTTGCTAAGTTAAGGCAGGAGTCTAGTGGGTATCATACTGGCAATATACTCGGGTTCAAATCCCAGCGGGATCAAAAAAAATCGACTCAGTGCTTGTGATTTTGGGATGTACTCAGCCTCGTGCCAACCAGTGGCGTCATTGCAGTCTAGTGGGTATCATACTGGCATTACACTCGGGTTCAAATCCCAGCGGGATCAAAAAAATCAACTTAGTGCTTGTAATTTTGGGGTGTACTCAGCCTCGTGCCAACCAGTGGCGTCATTACCAGAGTGAAATGATTTTGGTCTCTGGCGCGTTGAATACACCAGCTCCTGTTGGATCACTGAAGTTAAGCAATGAGTGTCCACGTGGGTTCGCGCCCTTATGATGTTGGCTATTTTTCCGGCCCAACTCAGACTGGGTGAGGTCAATGTGGGGAACTGGTTTGCAAGTTTCCAGCGAATAGAGGGTAAAACCCCCGTCTTGAATGACCAATAGGTGTTAAAGAGACGTTAAGCCAAATTAAAAAAAAAAAAAAAACTAGGCAGCGTCTATTACACTTTAAATACACCAGTTCTCGTAGCACCAATGAAGTTAAACAACTTCCAGCGAGGTTTAACCTGATGGGTTACCACATTTCTACCCGTGGCGCACACGGATGTTATGAATAGCCCTTTAAGCCATGTAATCGTATAAAGGAGAATCCACACTACACATTTCGAGACGGGGTCTCGAATGACCAATAGATGTTAAAAAAACGTTAAGACAAAAAAAAAAAAAAAAAAAAAAAAAAAAAAAAAAAAAAAAAAAAAAAANAAAAAAAAAAAAAAAAAAAAATAGATAGCATGTGCTAAAATTGTTGATATTTTCTTTTTCAGGCCCAAGTTATTTGACAGCTGGAGGATACATCTGAGCCATGAAAATACAAACAGACGCTGTACCAGCACCACACTGCTCACTATGAAACCTCTCCTACTAGATTCCACACATCAACATGGTAAAATAGGTAAGATCATCGAACTTAGTCTATGCTTTAGTCTATGATGGTGGGTTCTACTGGTACAACCCACACATTCCCAACCAAGGACCATAAAATTTTGTCGGTAATCTCATATCAGCCCGTATGTTGGGTTTCACTGGTAACTGGGACAACCCGCACAGTTCCAACCAAGGACCATAAAATTTTGTCGGTAATCTCATATCAGCCCGTATGGTGGGTTCTACTGGTAATTGGGACAACCCGCACAGTTCCAACCAAGGACCATAAAATTTTGTCGGTAATCTCATATCAGCCCGTATGGTGAATTCTACTGGTAACTGGGACAACCCGCACAGTTCCAACCAAGGACCATAAAATTTTGTCGGTAATCTCATATCAGCCCGTATGGTGGGTTCTACTGGTAATTGGGACAACCCGCACAGTTCCAACCAAGGACCATAAAATTTTGTCGGTAATCTCATATCAGCCCGTATGGTGAATTCTACTG